>CM048658.1:12494292-13064292 GCA_026401315.1 Dysphania ambrosioides
GATTGTTACTTATTGCAATTGGAGCTGGCATGGCTTCTCTTGTCAATATCTGTATTTACCCCATCTGGGCTGGTGAGGATCTACACAAGCTGGTTGTAAAAAATTTCAAAGGAGTTGCTACTTCATTGGAAGGTTTGACCAACATCATTAGCTGTCTTTTTCATTTTTGGGTGGGTGGGGAAATAGGGTGGTGGTGGTTAATGACAAGCATTTTGATTAGTTACAGTGATTTGACCTGTTCCTGATATCAGATCGCCATATTTTTTGCAGGCTGTGTTGATGGGTACTTGCAGTGTGTGGCATATGAGAAAATTCCTTCAAAAATCCTTAACTATCAAGTTTATGATGATCCCCTATATGGGGGCTACAGAAGTGCTCTCCAGTCTACTAGCCAAGAGGAAGCATTGGTATTTTGCTTTTGTAGAGTTTTCATCATTTACTTTTGTTCCTTGTCAGAATGACTATTATGAATTTCATTAATACTTTCTACTTCAGTTGGACTTTGCGACTTGGGAGCCTCCACATGGCCCTTACAGATCATTTAAGTACCCATGGCAAAACTATGTTAAAGTCAGTGGTGCTCTGAGGCATTGTGCTTTCATGGTCATGGCGATGCATGGATGCATTCTATCAGAAATACAGGTGTGTATCACTGTTTCTCCTTTCTACTGTTCTTTTTGTAACCACGTTAAGTGCTTTTAGCATAAGCTGCGTTTGGACTCTCTTTAATTTTTTGTAACTGATCATTGTAGCATCACAAAACCTTGTTTTAGGTATGTCTGTTCAATATCTGTGGCGTTAGATCATTTTATAAAAGTCATATTGATTTCCGCATTTATACATTGATTTGTGCTGTCAAATTGTCCCTTGTATTCATGTGGAATGCTCAGCTAAGTATTTGAAACTGTGGTTTCCTTCCCCTAAGGAGCAAAAGATAGATTGCATGGTAACAAAAGACTGTAGAAAATAAGTGGAACATGCAATATTTTTTGTGGACAGAGATGTATATATAAAGAAACCATGGAGAACCAAATGTAAGCAACTAAGCAACCATGTGAACCAACTGAACTTATGGAAAATCTCATGTCGTCAACCTACCATGTAACGGTTTATTTACATAATTAAGATGCATTATGAAAGATTCAGGTGATAAGGAGAAAGATTCACGAATGATATGTCAAGACTAATACTCCGTAGTAGGTTTTTACTGAGTGGTATTCATGCTGGGAGATAACACTCAGATAAGGCTTATGTACTAGTGTACGTTTATGGCATCAACAAATTCTATTCCTTGGGATGCTTATTATGTGCGGCCTGTGCTGCTTTTGTCTCATATCATCATTGTAAATGATGTCCACTCTTGTTTGAATTTTTCCTACATTACTCTTTTCCAACACTTGTGAAAACCTGTCTGATAATAGTTGGCTGCTTACACTTTGCTCTACATTAACCCTAGAAGCTACCTATTTTGTTGAGATTCAAATTCCCTATCGTTTTTTCGCTTTGTGCCATTCACATGCAAATGCTAGCAATTAATGTCTCAAAATACATGTAGCTGTTTCATATATCATGAAAAGTATCGTGGGCCCTAGAGGCTTGTGAGACATTGATTCTTTTTCGGGTCCTTCCATTTTATGAAAGTTTTGGTTGTCATAATGGTGAGTTAGGAACATAGGTTGAGTGCTGTACTAAAATAATTGGTTATGGAAGTATACTGGTTTGATCCACTTGTTAAGGCTAATCCCCATCTAGTCCTGTACCTATGGCCATTTAGTACAGGGACATGAAATAAACCTATCATAGGTTTTTTTTTTTTTAATACCACACTCAATATCAAAAACCTCTCATACGAAGTACAACATATATTACAAATCTTATAATGTACGCCTTCAGTGAAAATGATTTTTTAACATGCTTGTATATAGCCTCTACTACTTTTTCCTGTTTTATGATGACTAAATGATTTGATTGAATTATTCTATTTATATGCATAGGCACCAGCAGAGAAAAGACAGGTTTTCATGGATGAACTTCGCAGGGTTGGTACTGCCGGGGCTAAAGTTTTACGTGATCTTGGAAGCAAAGTTGAGAGAATGGAGAAATTAAGTGAAGAAAATATACTAGCAGAAGTTCATGCAGCAGCGGAGCAGCTGCAAATGAAGATAGATCAAAAGTCTTATCTTCTGGTTAGTTTCGAGTCTTGGGAAGAAGGAAAACGGCCCAAGGAATTTGAAGATCCTGAGCTTGTTGCTCAAATGAAGGATTGTGGAGGCAGTCAGCTTGTGATAAATTCCCTCAGTGTGCTTAGCATTGATCCTGAGAATATGCAATCAAACATTGATATCTCGAGTTCAAAGGTTTCAATGTTTGGTGCTGGAACTTCAATGCAAGGTATGTTTTCTACTGACAGCATGGTTGGTAGGACTCAGTGGCCTTCACGTCTATCAATTCTTCCTGACTTCACCATCAACGAAAATGAAGCACAAACATACGAAAGTGCGAGTTCCTTGTCACTAGCAACTTTTGCTTCTCTTTTGGTAGAGTTTGTTGCAAGGCTTGGACATTTGGTGGAGGCATTTGAGGAGCTTAGTGAGCTTGCACATTTCAAGGAACCAACAGAACTTACTGTGAATGATGAGAGCACTGGTTGCTGGAAGAAGTTGGTTATGTGCTTTCAGATCCGAAATTGAGATCTGGGTGTGATTTATGAAGTATACCCTGCCGAAGTGCCAAATAACTGAATCTTTGATGCAGCTTAGCTCGTTAAAATTCTCGTTATATTTATTTCAAGGACTCTGGTTCTTGTCTTCTCAAGCAAGCAGATTGATGGACAATGTCAACTTACAAGTGATGTTAAGCTTCTGCTTAAAACCAAAAGGAGAACGAAATTTCAATTACAAGTGATGGTGGAAGCCATTTTTGTGGGTCAGAGTAACTTTTCTTCATGTCGGAAATTTTGTTTTTAGGTGCATAAATAAATGGGAAGCAGTACAAAAATAGAGAGAATTTACATAAGTTGTTTATATATTATGCTGTACTTCCGAGTCATCTCATCTATTTTTTTGGAGGAGAATGGATTGAACAGCTTGAACTAAACCATTCTAGTGGATAACTTGGGGTCTGATTGATTTTTTCGCTAGACATTTGTAAGATTGTGACATGTATATTTGGGGGATCATGTTATCGCAGCATTGACTCAATACTTATGTATAATAATAATAGCAGTTTTGCAAAGGTTTTTCTTAAACTAATTAAGTTAAATGATAAACATTTGAATTTGATCATTATGACGAGGTTATGATAAACACCTGAATTTGAAGATTATTATGATGCAATACTCGGTAAGTTTCTTGAATTTGTCCAGTTAAAAGAAAAGGTGTAATAGTAAAAGTAAAGAAGAAAATTCAAATCAAGAGCCTTAGCAATCTAGACCTCAAAATGAGTAAGAATAGAAATTAAAATGATACCAAATTAGTACTATTGGTGCACACTTTGGTAAGGATAGTACTTTTTATGCGTTCTCGATGATACGGTACGCTCTTTATAAAAAAAAAAATCACATAATTGTGTTCACAAAATCATAGAGAATAGTGACTAACAAAATATAAATAGATATGTAAATCCATGAATGAGTTAAAGATTGCTAAACCAATGTGACAAACTAATTGATACGAGCGATATCAAAGCATTAAGCAAGATGTATTGCTGTATTTTTATTTTTTTTTGAGAAAACATGAATCATAACTCAAGATGAACAATAATTACTAATCGCAATATATAGAATACTTCTTCAAAAAGAACTTAACATTAGTTTGTGCCGTAAAACATATTTGAACAAGTGTAATACTTAAATTTCAAAACTTAAAATAAAAATTTTACTAAAATTGAACCAAATAAAACGTAAAAGTAAAAATAAAAAAAAATATAGGTTGAAATGGTAAAAAAGAAAGAAAGAAAAATGTGTGTTCGTAGTTTAGTTCTCCTCTTTCCCTCGATCTGTAGAATCAGAACGTTGGGAGCGCAACCGCAAGATCGCGCCTCGGAATCACAGGCTTAGCCGGCGGGAACAACCCTTTCCAACCGGTCAATCCTCAATCTCTCTCCTTTCTTTCCCTCACTAATTTCCTTCAATTTCTCATAAAATTCTCTTCAAATCTTCTTTATAATTCAGATTCCAAATTCCTTAATTTTTTTATCTTTTCGATTCTTCAATAATTTAGGTCATATGATTCGCAAATGTCATCTCTGAATTCAAGTTTCACATAATTTTTCACTTCTCAGTTCAATGAAACAAAGCTCGAATTAATCATTTTGTTAAGAAAAGCTAAATTCTAGGGTTTCCGATTAATAATTCTGCAATTAACAGTTTTGCAATATTACTGTAAATTTCAGGAGAATCTTCAGGATGTCGGCGATGGACGAGCCGTTGTATCCGATTGCGGTGTTAATCGATGAGTTGAAAAACGATGACATACAGCTACGGTTGAATTCAATTAGGAGGTTATCTACAATTGCTCGTGCGCTCGGCGAGGAGAGGACGAGGAAGGAGTTGATCCCTTTCTTGAGTGAGAACAATGATGATGATGATGAGGTTCTTCTTGCAATGGCGGAGGAATTAGGTGTTTTTATTCCGTATGTTGGAGGTGTTGAGCATGCTCATGTTTTGCTACCGCCTCTTGAGACGCTTTGCACGGTGGAGGAGACTTGTGTGAGGGATAAGGCGGTTGAGTCGTTGTGTAGGATTGGTTCCCAGATGAGGGAGACTGATTTGGTCGATTATTTCATTCCTTTAGTCAAGGTGAATTTCATAGTTGGCGCCAGTTTTTGTTTTGTTTTGTTTTGTTTTTATTTTTTATTTTTTATGGATATTGAGGCTATTTGCTACCGCACTGTGTTGATGTTAGTCGTTAAAATGAAACTATTGTTCGAATTGGAATCGGAATTCTATGCATTATGTGATGGCCTTGGTTCTGTGCTGCTTAGTGTTGATTCTTCAGTTTTGTTGCTTTGAGATTACATCTCATAGCTATAACTATCCAATGTTGAGTAGTTTAGAATTTGTGGCCTTGGACATGAATGGCCTTTTGCCTAAATGGATTAGTGATTATTGCCTTCTTTTTTTCCGACCATCGGCTCATGTCACTAATTCTATTAACTTTTAGTTGGAGCTTCAATGTGAAAAATAAAAGGTCTTTTTTAATATTGTTTTTTTTTGTGAACTGTTTCAATGTTTGTTCTAGTTTTGCGTATCTAGCTCCCTCGTTGTTTATATGTTTTCTTTTCAATCATGACAACTCACTAGAAGGATTGGATATGTGTTGGTAGTTCTGAGAGAGGCCCCGTTAAGGGCTCTTGACCGGCCCGTTTGTAAAAGAGTCTAACGGATCGATCTCTTAAAGAGTCATGTTTTATTAGGTCTTTAATAAGACAAGTCGGGTCAATAATGGGCCAATAGTTTTCAAGACTTTTAAACACTATCAGGTAATGAATTATTTTCATTTAATTGCCGATGTTCCACTACTAAATTTTGGAGATGAAACATGTAAACTATCACCCTTTATAGATAAAAATTATACTCTCTTTGGATGACTCGGCCCATTATGTATCTCCTTTAGCACGGCCTAACCCGACCCATTTTACATCTTATTTGGCCCACACCGGCCTGGCCGTTTAGCTTGTGACCCATCGTGGCCCTGACGTGACACAATGCACAGGTCTATGTGTTGGGTGTTTTATGTGAGCAAGAAGCGGTATTGTCCAAGGATCATGTGCCTTAACATGATGTTAGAGAGACTGAGGAAGAGTGTTGTGAGGCTTGTAACTTGGTGCCTAAGCATGTTTGTTTTGAGGGGAAACAACTGTCAGTTATACTTTGTCGAATGTCTTAATTCTAATAGCTAATGCAATCAGCTATTCTAGCAAAAACAAAAGGCTCCTATCTGCTAATTGCTAAGTAGGATGTTGGTTTATTATCTATAAGAAAATGATTTTTTGATATATTACTAAGATATAGTATGAGATGATGCCATAACTAGTAGTTTTTTTGCCCTCTCTATTTCATGTCCAGGGGTGATTTTTGAGGTCGAACTTTTACTTTAAACATTCCTTGAAATGCACTAATAAAACTTGGAAGAAAATGTTTATGAACTCTGCTTTTGATAAAACAAATTTAATGATATAACTTATATATTTTGTGAGATATACGATCCAAGTGTGAACATGAATATCGTGTATACCTGATATCATGTGGGGGTAGCACTGTTGGTATTGTGAGCCAATGCTTAAGAATAGAATATATTGGATATGTTTGGAAATGCTGTGCATGTTGGTGTGCAATGTTGCTTGGTGCAGTTGAGCAGTGCAAGCTATGTGCTAAGTTAGTAGCCAGGATTGTATTGTTTTGTTTCATGCTTGATAATAGTGTTTAGATCATGCTTCATTCTTTAATTGCTATGTGAGTTTGTCCCTGACCTGGAAAATTGATGGGATTGTCCATTGTGCTATATACTGCATGCCTTTCTGATGAATAAAGTTATATGTACAGTGACTTTCCTTATTGATAAACCATGCTACCTAAAGCAGTTATGCTAGGTCATGTTCTTTTGTGCTATGAAATCTCACAATTTAAGGTTTCCACCTCACAGAGATTGGCAGCAGGAGAATGGTTCACAGCTCGAGTATCTGCTTGTGGACTTTTTCACATTGCTTATCCAAGTGCCCCAGATATGTTGAAGACGGAGCTAAGGTCCATTTACAATCAGTTGTGTCAGGATGACATGCCAATGGTAAGAAGATCTGCTGCCTCGAATCTGGGAAAGTTTGCCGCTACTGTTGAACCTACTCATTTGAAGACTGATGTTATGGCAATGTTTGAGGATCTAACACAAGATGGTTAGTGATGCTCACTTCTTTATGATTAGAAACTGGGACTTTTACATGGAATCAAAAAGTTTTGGTGCTTAAAAGTGGAACCTGTAAATGATGTTAAACAATTTCATTACTGAGGCTATCCATTGACATGAACTTTTTTTATGCATAGCCGGTCTATTTGTCATGATATCTGAAGTAAACATATACCATTGAAGCTGAAGAACCAAAGAATGTGTTTCACAGATTCTGATAACTTGAAATATTTTAAATTTTATCATGATGAAAATCGATGAAATGATCTTTCCTTGATGAAAAATATATAATTGATCTTTCCTTTAAGAAAATAGTATCTTCTAGGAAACATATAGCAATTGTGAGAGAGGGAGTGCAGGAGCAAGATTGGGTGATTATTGGAAGAACTTGCTGTGTGGAGGAGACACTTGATTGGTTCAGATTATAAATACAAAGATAATGTCAAATGACCAATTTGAATCGTGGAGTAAAGATCATGCACATTTCTACGTTTAGAAATATAAATACATCTTGTCATACTTCTGTGCATGGGGTATTTCTTCTTGCCATTTTGTTTGCTGTCAATCCGTTAAAAATGTTTAAAAAGCCAAAGGAGATTATTTATTCCCATTGGAAGCTTAGGGAAGTTAATTTGGATTAGATGCTTCTTGAACACAACCCTAGAGGGCGTCTTGGATTCATTAAGGACAAAAACAATTGGATTGAGCATATTGAGACTAAAAGAAAAAAATTTTGGTTCTTGCTGTCAAAGTTCACCCCTTTTGTCTTGTGCATTTTTTTAATCAAATCTTAAATTCCTTTTTCTCGTTTAAAATTCTTTACACTATTTTTTATTTAAATACTTTGGGTTAGTGATTATTTGAATTTTTCTTATCCACTATAGATCAGGACTCTGTTCGCTTGTTAGCTGTGGAGGGTTGTGCTGCACTTGGAAAGTTGTTGGAGCCCCAGGACTGTGTTGCACATATACTTCCTGTTATTGTTAATTTTTCTCAGGTACTTTACTTCCGTTTTATTTTTGTTTGATACTTTTCCATTGTTCCATTAGCATTATTATTCAAATGTATGTATTATGGTCTTAATTGTGGGTATGTGTATGTTACTTCTCAGATTTTTTCCTTGTATGATGATCTTTTTCATACCCGTAATTTGTACTCTCAAATGGTTGATTTTATTTGTAAGTGCCCTACATTCAGTTTAAAATATTTCGATGGACAGTGCTATGAATGGTAAGGGAGAGTCTTGGTAACTGTTTTCAGAAATTTCTCAGAGACCCCAAACCCCCCCCCCCCCCCCCCCCCCCCCCCCCCCCCCCCCCGGTTTTCTGCAGTTTTATATGGGATTTGTGTATTCCTATGCTTATACTTCGTTATCATGGAATCATGTGATATGTCAACTTGTTATTGTGTGGCTACTCTTACTTTTTGCGCTGGTGAGTTGCTGCTGGGTACATTAGACTCTCCATATCACATGGTAGATGCGAGTTTTCCACTGAGTGCTGCCAACTGTTATATCTTTCTAGAAGAATTGGCAGCTGATGTTGATATGTATACTTCCTTGGCTCTTGTTGTAAAAAAGCTGTCTGTTTGTGTACATATTTTTTCGTCTTTAGTTCCTGGAAACAACCTCTTTATGCGAATAAGGGTAAGGCTGCGTATAGTCTGACCTTCCCTAAACCCGTAGTGGGAGCCTTGTGCACTTGGTACAACCTTTTTCTTTTTCTAGTAAAAGTGTTATACTACATAGGACGTAATACTACAATAAACGCTCGTTTTTTTCCTGCAGATTTCTTGTGTTTTGTGATATATGCTTGCTTTTCAAAAACTTAAGTTTTTTTGATGAGTGAAAGGCATGTGAATGGTGTTTATAGTGTCTGTATGGGAAGTTTCTTCTCACCCATAACCTTCTTCTGCATTGTGTTGGGGCAGGACAAGTCTTGGCGTGTGAGATATATGGTTGCCAATCAACTGTATGAACTTTGTGAAGCCGTTGGCCCTGAGCCTACCAGGTGATTTTTGGGTCTCAACTGCTCTATGGTTCTCTTTGAATCTGAAATTATAAAAGATGGCTTATTGCATAGAATATAAAGAATTTGTATTGTTGTTTATGGTTCTTGACCCCTGTATCATAGTGCTTTTTTTGGGGTTGTTGCTCGACCTTTTTGGTTAGTTGGTTTCTCTAACTTCTTGAGTTTCGGGACCTTTTAGCTGGCTAATTGACTTGGGATTTTTAGTCTCTTATGTTTTGATGTCTGGGTAACTTTAATTAATTTTATTCAAATTTTGACCAAAATCACGAGGCCTCAGGGTTTTACTAATTTTTGCTGCCTCCACACTGAGAATTAGACATTTAAGCGAGTTTGAATTTATTTTACATGACCCAAAACCTTATCAGAAGTTCATATCCCACCTTTAAAAATTGGTTACAATCTGAAATCTGGAAAAATTTGAAAATTGTCTTGACTTTGGAGTGACCTGAAGTCTAACTCTAACTTGTATGATATCCAAATTTACACCACCTGAAACTGATATTATTGACCAATTTGATTGATCCACTATAAGATTTTGTACACTCGTTGAGAAGTTTTGGCTTTTGAAATTGACTTGTAAAACTACAAGTTATTGGTTTAGGAATAATATTAGATTAATACCTTAAGTGATTGATTTTTGTGGCATAATAACTAATTGACGGATAATATGGAAAGGAAGGAGTATGTCATTAGGGTATTGCTTTGAAGATAATCGAATGTTCACTATCTTGGACGTGAGTGCTAACATTTGGGTTAACGGTTTGTATCATAAATAGCCGAGTATTATGCATTTCTTTGTCTTGTACTTTGTTGGTTCCTGTTTTAAGTGTTTGCTGGGAGGTATTTAATGGTAATTTCAGTTTTTCAGATGATAAGTTGACTCAAAATACTTTTCATTGAGAGACCAATGATAGTCTTCTGAAAAAGTGGACAACTTTTGCTGGACTGTTTTTGGTGATGGTTGATGTGGATTTAAGAAAAATCAGAACGATTTTAAGTTTTGACTTCCAATTTGGAGGCATTTTTTAGTATTACATCCATCCATTTTAATTACTTTACTTTCTTGTTTTGGATGTCTCAATATTTGCTCCATTTCCATTTTAGGAAAGATGGCTCACCTCTAAAATATTTATTATACCCCCAATAACAATCTATTTCCTCTCTCCTTTTCTAAATTTATCTTGGAATGAAACCATACTCACATGTATTTAAAAATTGCTGGAGCAAATTACATTGCGTAAAAAAACATGGAATATAGCTATGGAGTGATTAGAATGGGAATGAGGGAATATAATTTTGATGCTCTCTAGGATGAAAGAGTCATCTAATGAAAATCACAAGAACGCTGGACTCCCAGGAGTCTCAGTTGCATCTGGAGACTCCTGTGTAAGAGCTGAGTATTCCTTTTTTTATAAGAGGGAGAAATATTAGCATACAGGATTGTATGATGAGAATAACAAAGTTTGGAGAGTGGTCTTATATGGTGTGAGGTTTCTTCTATCACTGTCTTGGTTATTTAATTAAAAACAAGGGATTAAGTTTTTTGAGAGTTATCTGCTTTGCTTAAAATTCTTTTGAGTTATATTTATGTATATGTACTTTTTTGGTCCTTTATGCCTGTTCTGTGACTTGAACATGATTTATTGGTCAACATAGGTTTTCTATTTGCTTGAGGTTATTTAATTTTTAACCTAATTTAAACTATAATATGTAGAACCTGTTATAACTTACATCTAAAGGATAACAAGTTTGTGCAGAAATTCTTAATGTAGCCTTTTTACCTATCTTTTGCTTTAGGACGGATCTAGTTCCTGCATATGTTCGACTACTTAGAGATAATGAAGCTGAAGTACGCATTGCAGCTGCTGGTAAAGTGACTAAGTTTTGTCGGATTTTGAGTCCTGAGCTGGCAATCCAACATATTCTGCCCTGTGTGAAGGTGTGCCTATCACATATATTCATCTGTAGACTTTCGTAATTTGTGAGCATTGTTCAAAATCGTATATATGCCTTTGGCAATGTTTAAATTGTACTATGTCTATCTTACAGGATTTGTCATCTGATTCTTCTCTACATGTTCGCTCTGCTTTGGCCTCCGTGATCATGGGAATGGCTCCTGTTTTGGGAAAGGTTAGAAATCTACATATTGTATGAGTTGTATATGGTAATGTAAGACATTAGTCTGGCTTCTAATTCTTGAAGTAATGATGGAAGACTAAGGATATCTCTTGAATTGTTTACCATTTCACTATGAATTCGTAGTTATATGAATTCCAGATTGTTCTTCTATGATTTTTAGTTCATGTGCTAGAAAATTTTACTACTTGGATTTATTTGGTCTTGAATGCAGGATGCAACCATTGAGCAACTTCTTCCAATTTTTCTTTCTCTCTTGAAGGATGAGTTTCCAGATGTTCGCCTTAACATAATCAGCAAGCTCGATCAAGTAAATCAGGTTTGTTTTACAGTGTCTTTTTGTCTATTCCTGTCCTTACTTTCTGTTATGTTTTACATCCTCTTCTTGCTGCAAATCTAGAATTGGAAGAGGGTCATATATTCAACTTACTGTAGTTGTGGCCCCGTATCATATGCTGAGAAGTAGCCACCCCCCCGTATCATATGCTTTTGGAATATTCTATTCATCTGTCTATCTTATACAAAGTAGTTATCTTGTTCTGAGTTTTAGCCCCTGTATCACATGCTTTTAGAAAAGTCTATTCAGTTTACTGTATGCTCAACTTGTTGTAGTTTTCATTCTGCCTCTAATAGTAAAGCCATTCTGTAGGTTATTGGCATTGATCTATTGTCTCAGTCCCTCTTGCCTGCCATTGTGGAACTTGCTGAGGATAGACATTGGAGAGTTAGACTTGCAATAATAGAGTACATACCTTTACTGGCAAGCCAACTGGGTGTTGGATTTTTTGATGATAAACTTGGAGCCCTATGTATGCAATGGTTGCAGGATAAGGTAGGACCTTAGTTTCCTAATCCAGTCTGTAATTCTTTATTCTTGTGTTGTTCTTTTGCTAATTACTAAGATTTTGTATTCTCCCCTTCATCTCAACCCAACAAATCATCAAAACTGATGCGTATTTTTAAAAATAAAATTCCATTAACCTAGTTATCTGAACATACTATGGCAAAACCCCCTCATAAACCTAGTTTTTTTCAAGTATTTGAATGACAATTGACAAGGCCCATGTTGTAGGTATACTCTATTCGTGATGCTGCTGCCAATAATGTGAAGCGTCTTGCCGAAGAATTTGGTCCTGAGTGGGCCATGCAGCACATAGTTCCACAGGTATTGGTCTTGGAGTTTAGATGCTTTCGACATGTTTGTTTTTGTTTATTTACATAGCTAACCATGGCTATTACTGGCTGAGTTTATATCAATCTTGGATGAAGCAGTTTGGAATAGTCCCAGAACCCCACCCCCATTGGCACCTCCTTTTTACTGTAAAATGTGAATGCTCAACCTTCGTGTCAGATAATGAGTGAAATAAAATTCTTAGATTACAACGGCTTTTAAAATGAGCGGAATGAAGACAAGTTATATATTCCAATGTTAGAAATTTAAATATAGAAAGTGCCTGGAGTTGAAAGTACATTGAAGATACTTGAGTTTAATACCATTATATCAAACAAGGACTCGAACTTATTTAGATTAAGGACCCAAACTTCCATATGTACTGCCTCCATTTTCATGAGTTCTACCCACTTTTCATTTTCATCTTTTTTCTAAGTTCTATCCTTTTTTACTTTATTCCTTTTATGGCAATCATATATTCATTATTTTTATCATCTCATATCCCATCTAATAAGATCTCATCATATTTAATAATTCCCTTACTCTATCTCTCTCTTCCTAAAAGGAAAAACACCTTACATTTGTGGTCCCCCTTTTCACTTTTTCTTACTTTTGATGCCTACACTTTCTGAGTAGAATTTAGGAAAACAGGGGTAGTAGCCAATAAGGACCTATATCCGACTTCTGCTAACTTTTCTGTTAACTCTCGTTCTTCCTTGAAAACTTCACCCTAAAAATTATTAAATTTATTTTGATATTAACATACTTGGTATTTTTCCCCCAATCATTTCTCTTACTTTATTCTCTCCTCCATCTACTAATTCCCAGATTTGATTATTGTTTTCTCCTTTCATAAATCAATCCATTTACATTTAGTGATTAAGTAAAAAAAAGATTCCAGATATTATGTAGAATTAAAGGGAAAAAGAATGGAGATATAGTTAAGCTCTTAACAATGGTGAATTTGGACACTCTGATTGATTAATGTGCTTATACTACTAAAGCTCAAGAAGTTCTATTTATCATTTTAAACTACATAATACAGGTATCATACATTTGTTTTTTTTTTTTTTTGTATACAAGTTTCCGGCTCCTTTGTTTTTATGTAATTTCACCCCTTCCGTTGGTTATTCTTTAAAAGGAATTATATGCCGAACAACTAGCAACCCTACCCTGAGTTTGATTCTAGTCTTTGAGGCTTCCAAACTGTTTTGCTTTTAACTGAGATTTACACTTCAATAGCTTGAAACTATGAACTGACAGGTTTTGGAGATGATGAATAATCCACACTATCTTTATCGGATGACAATTTTGCATGCAATTTCTCTACTTGCTCCTGTCTTGGGTTCTGATATTACGTGCTCAAAATTGCTGCCAGTTGTGATTAATGCCTCAAAGGACAGGTAATTAGTCCAAGAAAATATTCAAACTACATGTGTTTTGACTTTTATAACGAATTCTTGTAATATTTGTTTAGGGTTCCAAATATAAAGTTCAATGTAGCAAAGGTGCTGCAATCCCTTATAGGCATACTTGATCAGTCGGTAAGTAGATACTCATCATACCTGTACGTTGAGTCATATCCTGCTTACCTCCATACCTGATCAATGAGTGTTGCTTATTAATGCAGGTTGTAGAGAAAACAATTCGTCCCTGTTTAGCTGAGTTGAATGAAGACCCTGATGTTGATGTTCGATTCTTTGCAAACCAAGCACTCCAATCCATAGATCATGTGATGATGTCTACTTAAGGCAAGCTGGCGGAATGAAGGATTTTAAGGTTGGTATACTTCAGGTTGCACAAAAAAGCGCTGTAGTTTCATAGCATTCAGGTGAACCGTATCTTCCTGTAATCCTGAGGTTTAGGTTCTGCTTGTAGTGTGTATGAGTACGATAACTGCGGAGAGCTCTCTAAGCGCACTTATTAATTTTACTATTTATTTTGTTCTCTTTTTTTCGTTGTTTTCATTTATTAAGTTTCAATAATACTTTCAGACGAAAAGCATGCGTTTGGTTTACTCATGGGTTTTGCTGAATCTTTATGAGCTGCAAATATATTTTCAACTATCTTCTTAGTCCTCAAAAGGTTTTCCCCCGATTTCCTTAGTGAAGGCACAATAATATATTATGTAATTCTTTAATATAGGTACCAAATGTTTTCAATGATCCTACAAAAGTACCACGGATATTGTTAATTCATTGGAGTACCTTCAGCATTTTGATGAACTTTTGGCAAAACCAATCAGATGGTACATAACCACGCAAGGAAATTAGTTTTGAGGTTTGTTAATCCTCCATGTATTTACTGTGTAAAAATAGCAATTTTTTTCCTTACAAATACAAAGAAACATAAATCACTTTTTATCAACTAAAAGTAAATATAAAGTGAGACACTTTAATTTCATGCCAAGCAATAGCTCATCAACACCGCTCCATTTAACCCCCTTCCTCGACATTCCATGTGCCATTGGATACAAACGATATAATTCCTACAATGTAATACATTAAATACTAGATCGCAACTCATACATACCACTCATTGTATCCTATTTTCATGATTTTATGTTCATATCAAAGGCTTATCCATATAGGATTTGATTTAATTTTGAGAGAAGTTAAATAAAATAAGCACAATTGATAGTGAAATGTTTCAACTTCTTTTCCCCACAATGTGATAATGGATGATTAGTCACTGCATTCAAATTTCAGATTATATTTTCAGAATAAATATAGAAGGTTTGTTGAATAAAAAGCTCATGCAATATATAACATAATCACATCATACTTTTTTTTAAAACCCAAAAAAAAAAAACGACTAACCTTGCCTCGGAAAATATTATAATGTTATATGCATATCTTCCATAATTTTTACCTTGTATTTGGACCATTAGTAGCAATGACCGATCAATTTTTTTTAACCTTTTTAAAAAAATTCAAAAGTAACCTCAATTCAAAACTATTTCAAAAAATGACTTTCTAACTATCTTCGTGTATAAACTGTTGTCAATGACAGCGGTTTTAAGTCAACTTATCACATGTTAAAAACTAAATTTTATTTCATAGCGGTTTTAATGTGAGATAAAATTTAATTTTTAACTTTAGATTTCAATTTTAAGTTAGGGTAAAATCGTTGTCTTTGGCAGTGGTTTTAATAAAGTCCAAGAAGTCCAAGTTTCTTAGTGCATTGACTTAAAATCGATGTCACTGGCAACGGTTTACACTCGGAGCTAGCCAGAAGGTCATTTTTCTAAATATTTTCGAGTAGAAGTTACATTTTATTTTTATTAAAAAGGTTAAAAAAATTACCGCAATGACCTATTTGCCATGAAAAGTTTGAGCTTTGTTACAACCACTAGGATGAATAAGCTTGTTTACCATCATAAAAGTCCAATCTTGTGTAGTTCTGTGTAGTTTACCAAAATATTGGGTATTTTAAAAAATGTTTCATCTATGTCCATAATAAAAAAAAATCATAAAATGAAGCATCAACTTTTAAAAAAAACAAATGGGTAATTCTCAATGGCAACCCTATGTTTTAATGTTTTATACATGGTCAACTCGAAAAAAAACATTATCAATGGTAACCCTATACTATTTATTATTTTGTTTGTGGCCTTAATGTGACAGATTTCCAAAATTTCTTTGTATTTATTAACCATGGTTAATGCTTTGCATTTTTCCCTTTTCATTTCCCTCACATCAACTGAAACACATTCAATTCAACTGAAACCACCAATTGTTGTCTCCCTCATTCAATTCTCTCTAAACTCTTCTTCCCATAAACTCTGAAAAAAATTCCTCTTAACACTAAAGAAATTCAAAAAGAACACTAAGAAATTGAAGAGTAAAGTGAATTACGGTGAATTACGAGTATAGAAGGGACAAGATTGTTGATTTGTGCGAATTATTGTATGTTTGTCCTAAATTTATGGAAATTAAGTTAGTTTTGTGTTTGAATTTAGAGCTTTACTATGAAATTTCGTTAAGTGCCATGTTGTATTTTAAATGGCTGTTAATTATGGATTTTTTTGCCCTTTAATGTTGTAATTGATGTAGTTAGGGTTTGTTGTAATTGATGTAGTTTGTTGGAATGATGCTTAAATGTATGCTAGTGCAGTAATGTAATCCCTTTTTGTGTGCTAATGTTGTTGTTTACTCAATGGGTGATAAGATCTTGTTGAAGTTTCAATATTGGGGGGAGGAATTGTGATGTAGTTGTAAATGATAACACCTCCTTTTCCCACTTTTTCATATGATAATAAAATGCAACATGTGGAATTGATAAATGATGATAATTTAGTTAGTATGTTCTCTAAATTAGCTCATCAAAAGCTTATATACATTTTTGTTGGTAGTGGTGAGAGGTCTACTGATGTAGTTAAGGATGCAAAATCACTTCTGGCAAGTAAGGAGTTAGAGGGTAATAAAGAAACATGTAATAGACCTAAACTACCTATTAGGAGTCAGGGTAAGGCCGATGTTAGAGGTGAAGCTGAGTTGAATGTGGTTGATCTAAGTGTTCATCATCAGTGTAATGAGTTGAATGTGGAGTTACAAGTTAATCAGAATGTGGCTAATCAAAGTGTGGATGATGAAGATGTGTTAGAAGTTGGTAATCTAAGAGGGACAGGAAGAGGCACAATTGGGACAGGAAGAGGCAAAGGTAGGAGGGGAAGAGGGAGAAGGACGAATAGAGGGAATGCAATGGACTATTGGTTCAATATCTCACCATACCCATGGGTAGCTTCAAATAAAGAAACTTGCCCCCCACCACCTCAAACTGCACCCACAGCACCACTGCAACCAGCAGGTAGCCCTGGACAACCTGAATTTGGACGAGTAAACTTTGCAAATACACCAGAACAACCTACTACCACCATATCTTTTAAGGTGTCTAGGTTAGGTAAGAGAAGGATACCTAGAACCACTGTCAGAAGGAAAGGGATAATGGTGTCTATTAGTACTAGTAAGGGAACTACTGAGTGTACTGCAAGAACAAGGAGATTAGTTGGGCTATTTTTCTTAAGATGACTATTTTGCTAAGGTATATTGCAATGGGGAGATATATAAGGATGAAGGATGGGGGAAGCATTGTACTTAAGCCATGGAAAATTTTTACTGATAAACAACATGTTAGGGATATTGTAAGAGATTACTGTATTCAAAATAGTTTCTCAATTGTTGTGGAGAAGGCTAATAATTGTAGGTACACTGTGAAGTGCTCTACCATTGATTATGGTTGGAGATTTCATGCTCCTACGCTGCCAGATGGGTTGTCTTGGGCGATTAAGTCAATATAGAACCCAGACCATACTTGTGTAGGATTAATAACTAGGAGTACCATAGCTAATACACATTGGGTTAAGAGAATTTTGTTAGAAGACATTAGGGAAAATAATGACATTCCAGCCCATACAATGAATGAATTATTGTGGGAGGGATACCAAGTGAAGATGTTTGTGTCATCATTGTATAGGGTGAGGTAGAAAAGTATTGGTGGAGATTCATGGTGGACATGATGAGTCCTATGGGTTGCTCCCTAGGTATGTGGAGCTCCTTAAGGGTAAGAACCCTAACTCTTGGACAATTGTTCATGGACTCCACAAGATCATCTAGAGAGGCCTCTAGTATTCTCCAAAATTTTTATATCATTGAAGGGTGTATAGATGATTTGGTTGTTGATTCTAGAAGTATAATTAGTGTGGATGGTACACATTTGAAAGAAAACTATGGAGGAGTATTTTTGTCTGCAATTGCCTTGAATGGTAATAATGAGATGGTTCCAATTGCATGGGCATTCTACCTGGTGAAGATCAAGAAAGATGGGAGTACTTTCTATGGCCTTTGAAACACATCTTATCAACCAATGGAAGAGTGATGAATGGGCAGAAGGTTAGATTATTCTAATAAATGTATATTCCTAATTTTTATAATAAGCTTAAGTAACTTATTAGGATTTTGATCTAGCATTTAACAAGATTTGGCCTGAAATTGGAAGAAGATACTGCTACAAACATTTATGCAAGAACTTCAAAGCATCATACCCTGGTCCTTTGATGTTTCAGTTGTTTTGGAAAGCATATGGAGCTTACAATGCTTTCACAAAGGCGATGAAACAGTTAAAAGAGGTAAATCACTTAGCTTTGGTTTGGCTCTCTAAAGAAGGAGAACAAAGTACATGGTCTAAGCATGCGTTCAACCCAACCATTAAATGTGATGTGAACAAGACCAACTTTGTAGAGACTTTTAATGCCACTTTGGGTGTGGATAAATGCAGACCAGTGCTAACTTTGTTAAAAGATAATAGCATAAACACTTGTATATTCTAAATTATCATAAGATTTAGCATCCTAATAATGTTTGTTCTTTTTTGAGTTTACGAGTTAGAAGGATGACAATGGTTAGATTAGCTGTGAGGAAGCAAGAATGTGAAGATTGGACTAGAGATGACATATTCCCTAACATAATTCAAAGGCTGTAAAAGATTGCTACTGATTCCAGGAAATGCAAGTGCTTATTATTTGGTGATAGAGAGTATAAGGCTATAGAGAAAAAGTCATTGTTGCGTGTGAACCTAAACACTCATACTTGTGCTTGCAATGTATGTCAATTGTCTGGTTTGCATGTAAGCATGCCATGAGAGCCATATTTCATAAGGGATTAGACCCTAACAAACTTGTGAGTGAGTGATATTTTTTCAAGAGGTACAAGCTCACATATGCTAGCCACATTAAGTCTATCGCATATCCTAAGTAATGGCCTGAGAGTGACTTGCCAATTATAGGGCCACCTACTATGAAGAGAGGAATAGGCAGGCCTGCTAGAAATAGAAGAAGGGAATAAGGTGAAAAAGCAAAAGGGCAGAGGTCCAAGACTGTTAGATGCAAAAAATGTCAGTGCTTTGGCCACAATGCTAAAACAGGCAAGGGTGGGTTGACTGCTAAAGAGAAGATACAAAACAAAGAACCATCAACCTCTCAGCCTTTGCCCAATCCATACAACCTAAAAAGCACAACAACATTGGTTTCATCATTATAGCCACTCACAACAACCAGTCTATCCCAACCTCTGCTAAATCCACACAACCTTAGAAGCATAACATCAGCAACAAAACATTGGGTTCATCTTTACAGCCGCTCACAACAAATCTATCACAACCTCCACCTAATCCACACAACCTCAGAAGAAAGGCCCCTATTTTTGGCTCACAACCTTAAGCAATGCACAATTATGGTGTTATATTTTGAAATGCTAATGCTTATGATACACTTATCATAGTTAGACTTAAACTTATCCTAGTTAGACTCAATTCATGACAATTTACTTATGATACACTAATCTTAGCTCTTACTATGTCAATGCTTGATGATGATAACTCCACTTTTGATGATATGTATTTATGGCTCACAATCTTAGCTCTCACTTTTGATGATAACTCCATGTCTGCATACTTATGATACACAAATGATGTGACTTTTGGACAAATTTGGTTATGAATTAAGATACAATAATAAGTTTTTACAAAATAAAACATCCTAAATCATATCATTCATTTTGTATTCAAATAGTTCAAGTACAGTATCATAAAAAGGCATCTACTTAATCCCATACATACATCCCCACTACTTACAATACTTCACTCACAACCAATTTGAAATATTTCACAAAATCTTCCAATTTCTTCTTCACTTCAATTAGCACACCCATTTGTTCTTGACCCTGTTGTAAATCTTTGTCATTCACATCCCTTAAGATGTCTTGCTCAGTCACCCACCGTAAAAAATCACATCCACTCTTCTTTCTACATGTCAGAAACAATCTTGAAAGGTTTTTAGTAGTCTTAGAAACTTTAATCGAAGCCAAAGAACGTGATGGACAATAGCATTGGACAACCTTCAACCATTTGATGTTGTCATTCTCCATGATATTCGTGCTAGATCTTTAGCGGGAAGAGGAACTTGAATTCGCAGCCATTGAAGCTCAAAGTTTGTGGTTGAGAATTGGGAATATAAGGGTTTATGGGGGGGGGGGGGGTGTTTGATTTGGGATCCAATTAGAGAAGTAGAAGATGATGCGTACTTGAAGGGAAGTCTGATATAAGAATGAAGAGAGAAGCATTAACCATAGTTAATATATACAAAGAAATTTCGAAAATCTGTCTCATTAAGGCCACGAGTCACCATTAAGAATGTTTTTTTTCGAGTCGACCATGTATAAAATGTTAAAACACAGGGTTACCATTGAGAATTACCAAAACAAATTTACAACATCCTAATGGCTAACATTATTCATGTTGAAATTTCTCTTATTAAATGAAGAATGAATACATTGAGATTAAAGCATGATAGATATTTTAAGATCATATATAGGCCAAATTTTTAAGACTCACAAATTTTTTAACAGGAGTTGGGAGTACACAGTTATTATCAAATTAGGCTTCTATAAAAAATGGATTATTGCATCATTGCTTCCAAAGTATAGCCTCAAAAAGACTACATTTAACAACTTTTTTTTGACAATGATTAGCGGATATGAAAAAAAACTAAAAATCTTTTCTAAGTGCAGTATCTAGAGCATGGGCTTTAGAAACAAATGATTTATCTACTTAAATTGAAAAGACTTATCAAGTTTATATATGTCCATATAATAAGAACATGAATCTCATTTGATGCACCTTCAACAACTTAAGATGTGACATTCTATAGGATTGCTTTCACCATTTATTTTCAATACTCCCACCAAGGCTTATAGTCCACTTATATGTCCTTCCTAGTTCCCAACATATCCTCTCCTCTATCTCCCCTCATCCTATCCGCCAACTTTTTCTTTCACGTAATCAATCAAAAAAACACTACTTGGGCTTTCATCTCCTCGGCTTATATAATAAGTTTAAGCAAAAATAAGTTGAATTCCGCCAACTTTTACTACCTCCGTCCCACTAAATTTGCAACATTTTCATATTTGGAGCCAAGGATCGAAAACTTTGACTACAAATTCTTTATAAAAAATAATTTATTAAAGTGGGATCTTATTGGATGCATTTCAATATACATATTTAGAATATAAAGTTTTCATAATTTTTTGCCTTATAAATTTGGAGATAAAATGTTTAAAGTCGTGTATTAAAAATTGCGTAAAATCAAATGTAGCAAATTTAGTGGGACGGATGGAGTATATGATTGATAGATATAATATTATATAGTGATTGTAAGATATACTCCGTACACATAGTTAATTAATAATCATTGTGTAATTTGAATTAATCTCTCCCCTTGACATATATAATTAGCTTGATTTCATGAACCAAAAATTTAATTATTTATATCTATATATTTGATATGACTTATCCTACTATACATCAAAAGGATAAACTAGCATTTGATGGGCTAATTCTAAGTACATCTACGACCTTATCAATAGTCAAAATTTCTTGTTCAAACCTTCACTAAAATATTTTCCTAAAGTTAAAAATTTCTTTTTCAAAGCTTCGGTTTTTATAAATTGTAGTACTTTAAGTGGCTGCGTAGTCATTATCTTCGTTTTATGTCTTAAATATATACACATTAGTTAGCGCATATATAGAAATCACTAGTCATTGTCAAGTGCTTAGTCTTACGACTTGGACCATTAAAAAAAAAAACCAATAGTTCAACAGATCGAACCAGTATATTAACGTAGCTTGTTTTGACCAACTCCAAAACATTCCCCTGTATTTAATTAATTTTGTAACATGGAACTTTATTTCATTACATACACTAACATACTATAAAAAAAGCCACCCTACAAACAACATAAATCAGGCTGACAGGCTCCATTTGAAGCTAGGCATCATATCCTGCCTAACTAATCCTTTCTTGGACTTAACCAATGAGCTCGTACAACTTTGAAGTTCCTTCTAAGCTATCCCATTATCCTCCAGAAGGAGAATGGAGCACTGGCTTTCATGATTGCTGCCATGATCGCGATAATTGTAATATTTCTATCTCTATCATCCTAGTTTTATTTTGTTTCTCAGTACTGTTTCTATCTAAAACTAGAGTGAGATAGTAGGTGTTCGATGCCAACTAACTTAATTGACATTCATCGTGAAAGAGATTACGTCTATCGTGAAAGAGATTACGTCTATAGTACATATTATTTAACAATATTATTTCTTCATGTTGCAGGCCTGAAAACCTGTTTTTGCCCTATGATCACCATGGGAGAGATTGCAGAAATTATTGATGGAGGCACAACATGTAAGCAATAAACTTTTAGTATGATGTTTTCTCTATTGACTTTTTAGTTGGTCAGGATGTAGCTTAACATGTTATTGTTCTTCGAATATGACGTATTTCCCACTTCCTTTTCTTTAAGCTAGAGATATTCCAATTATAATTATACAACTCAAGGTTATACTTCCTTGATGATGACATTTAGTTGACTAGAAAACTTAGTTAATTATAAAAATTACGCGGATATCTTCGTGCAAATCTTTTTTCTTGATTATATATTGTACATTTGAGAGCATTTAAAGGAAATATGAGGAGAGGGGATATGAGGTAGAAAGGAAGAGGGCAAGCAAGAATCATGTTAATTACTTGTTTGTATGTGAGAATGTACGTGTTTAAAAGCTATGTCCACTTTACAGATTTACGTGACAAACTTATGTGTCTATTGGATACATGTAATATGAAATTCAATAGGGAGATAGAATATGATCAAATATGTTATAGAGGGGTGAATATTCAGAGCACTACCCTACACCTTCTACACGAGGGGCCACATAGTACAAGTGTTTTATTCAATAATACAATCAGTATTAGCAATCAAGACCATGTTCTATGGATGTCAAACTATATATTACTCCCTATATCCTTAAAAAATTGCTCAAAGTACGAAAAAAAACTTTTTAAGATACAATGAAAAATCTTTAGAGGCCAAGGGACAATCCAAAGTAGAAAATCTTTAATGAAAAGAGGCAATTTTGAGGGACAAACTAAAATGAAAAATAGGACAATTTTTGAGGACAGAGGGAGCAGTTATCTAGTTTAGCTTATTTGATGGTTAAAATTATGGATTGAACCAAAAAGAAAAAAGAAAGACCCAAAAAAAAGTAAATGCATTGCACCTTTACGTCTGATCTTGTACGTGTAGTTATATTCACCTATATAATTCTTCTTCTCCATTCTTATATCCTTTTATTATGGAAATAGTCATCATGTTTTTCTTTTTCTGATCTATCTAAGTAGTCCTTCAAGCAAGTTAATCTTCTTAATTATTATTACTATATGCATTTTGTTTTTAGGGAACTAGATACACTGCCTGCATAGATACATAATCACTTTCTTAAGTTACTTACAGCTATGCAGAAAGCATGTTGCCGTTATAGCATTCTTCCTTCTGGATGGAAAGGAATGTATGCAGCTGGATATAGGAAAAAACTTAGAGCTATGTTTAAACTGCCAGAGGAGCCACACAGTGATTGTTTAGCTCATGAATGTTGCTGCGTCTGTGCCCTTACCCAAGAGTACCGAGAGCTAAAGAACCGTGGAGCTGATCCTTCCTTAGGTATTGCTATATTTATATAATGTCTCCATCCCGGCTTTATTACTCGTCAACTTGTCTCATTACTTATAGTCGTGGATGTAGAAATTTATTCAAGTGGGTTCTTGATATATTAAAATAACAGAGAAAATCCTAAAATATATTTGATATATATTTACAAAAACATATATCAGATTTTATTACTATAAAAATTTCAAAAAAACATTTAAAAAAATAAAAATCAATGGACAGGGATCACACGAGCAAATATAACTTCATTTTTCAATTGTGCAATTTCATGTCAGTATAATTTCATTTATAAATAATACAACTTCTATTCTAAATAGTATAACTTCTTAAAATAATAAAGGTAAAAAAAAAGCCCGCTAAAATGTTGAAACTATATACAATTTAATTTCCTAATAGTGCAATTTTATATTCTATAAGTACAATTTCATTTGCATATAGTACAATTTCAATCTTAAATAATACAACTTATGGAAAAAAAAATGAAGATACAAAAGGGTCAACGCGAAAAATGATGAACCTATGTACATTTTCATTTCTCAGTAAAATAACTTCATATTCTATAAATACAACTTTAATTTTTTAAAAGTACATCTTCCAAAAATAAAAATAGAAATTCTCATTTTACCCTTGATACATAAAAAAATGAAATTTTAAAGTGTGGATTTGATGAGTTGAACATGTACCTTCATGACAAAATAAATAATCTGCATCCCATGATAAGAATACAATTAGAACTAGTGTTGTGACAATTTAATCAATTTGGACAAAGAAAGAATTTTTGAGGCAGTTTCTATAAGAATTGCGAGTGTTAAATTAAGTGAATTACATAACTGAAATGGTTACTAGGTTGGCAAGGCAATGTGGAGAAATGGAATCAGCAAGGACTCAGAGAACCACCAATCCCCACCCGCATGGCTCGTTGCTGAGCTAGCTAGCTAGCTATACTTCTTCCTCTATCTACCAGCCAGATATCATCTGACAAATCAAGCGACCACTTGTTTATAAACAAATGTAGTATAATGCATGACGTTCAACTATGTAAATGCATGACTCAAGCTAGTTTTGTACTCCGTAATATATTATGGTGTCGTCCGCTTAATTGGTTTGTATAAATTTGCTTATGAACTTATATGTTTGGTGAGGTTGATTGCATTTTATTGAAAGGTAAATGGCGCACCCTGTAGTTTATCGAGGTTTCATCACACGAATATAATGCATGCCAGTTACTCCGTATGTGACATATGTGACAACTAGCATGGAATATGTTTTAAGGTACATGGTGGACCCCTATTGTTTATAGTGGTCTCTCCTTAACAACTGTCAACTCAGTGACAACCCGAGGGGGTGTGGAGTATGATGATTGAACATCCGATCATGCATGGGCGCTGGGTGTAGAAGAAATGCTATTGTGAGTGTGACCTGACTGTTCTATCAAGTACATTATCTGCTCGATCAGGCGGATGAAGGAATGCTACTGCCGAGCTTTGTGCTTCCCTAAGACCCTAACCTTCTTGAATGTATTGTGCTGCTCCATAGCTAGCCGCCTAGCCCTTATTATCCTTTCCAGAATTGAGACCACTGTGGGATTGGCACTGTTAAATACAGAGTCATTATGCTCAAACCAGATTATCACAAGCAAGCTTCCAAATACGCAATTCGATCACTACTAACACCATCCGCACTATAAAAAAGCCGGATATATCTAGAAATCCACTCCCTAAAGGAGAGACGTCCTTCATGATTTGAGTGCAAACATAAAGTTCTACTCCCCCAAACTTGTACTGCCAAGGGACAATCCCTAAGATGTAGTGTCTCTTGGTTATTATGACAAACTCAATGCCCGTACTTCTAAGCTGGCTCTTTGAAGCTAGGGCTCCTAGGTTAGTTTCCAAGGGAAAACTCTCCATCTAGGCGTCATATCTAAGCCCCAGATAATCTTATACAATGGGTATGCTAAGCCAAGGCCCTAAGAAATATGCTCTAGCTGCTGTGCCATATGCTCAAACTCTTAAGTAATTCTGTGTCTTTATGAGTTGTTTTTCATACATAGAATAATAGAATGCTATAAGGTAGAAGGATTATATACATGCTTAGTATTCTATTTTACTTAAGCATAAATATTTACAAAATTGACCTATTAATCTATTTTCCTTTCTTTGTTTGATACTTGCATATTCCACTAATTTCGAGTGACCTGTTGCTTATTTTGTGTGATTTGATAGCTGACTCTAGAGATCACAATACCATGAGTATCTTCAGTTTGACATTCCCCCTTTACTTGGATAGTGGGATCTTCAATACCCAACTTGCTTAATACTTTGTAGAAACTGCTAGCTGGAGTTGTCTTAGCTTGGTTAGAATATCAGCTAGTTGTTCCTCAAATCAAACATATGGAAGAGAAATTATCTTAGCTTCAAGTTTTTCTTTGATAAATTGCATGTCAATCTCAACATATTTAGTTCAATTGTGTTGGACGGGATTCTATGATATGCTAATTGCAACTTTGTTATCACACAATAATTGGCTTTCTTCATTTGGTGGGAAGCCAAGCTCTCTTAGAAGTTTCCTTAGCCATAGGACCTCAGTTACTCCTTTAGCTATTCCTCTAATCAGTTTTTGCACTAGATAGAGCTATGCAATTCTGTTTCTTGCTTTGCCAAGTTACTAGGTTATCCCCAACAAGAGTGAAATATACAGATGTAGACCTTCTCTTTATTTTGTCACCACCATTATCTGCATCAGTATAATAAGCTTTCATCTCTAGATGCCCATTCTTCTTAAAGAGAATCCGTATGTTAACTGATTTCTTCAA
The DNA here is from genome assembly GCA_026401315.1 of Dysphania ambrosioides. Classification (NCBI taxonomy): domain Eukaryota; kingdom Viridiplantae; phylum Streptophyta; class Magnoliopsida; order Caryophyllales; family Amaranthaceae; genus Dysphania; species Dysphania ambrosioides. The sequence continues at coordinate 12,520,899 of CM048658.1, forward strand.
GTATTTGATAATTTTGAAGATTGCTCCCATATGATCTGTTTATGGACTATGCATGAATTAACTGACTATTCCAACAGATAAGCAATGTCTGGTGTGGTGTGTGCCAAGTAATTGAGCTTTCTTACCAGACTCTGGTATTAGCTCTGGTCAGTTAGTTCTTCCCCTTGTTTTATCATTAGGCCATGCCTGATTCACCACCCATAGGAGTTTATGTTGGTTTAGAGTCAATCATTCCTATTTCTATTAAAAGATCTTGGACATATTTATCATGAGAGATAAAGATTCCCTTTTTTTGCATAGAACTTTAATGCCCAAAAAGTATTTCACCGTCCCTAGGTCTTTTATTTTAAATTCCTTGAAAAACTCTTTCCTTAACCTCGTAATGTCCTCCACATCACTTCTTGTGAATATCATGTCATCAACATATATGATGAGGCATGTTATGAGATCATCCCTTTTTTTCAAGAAGAGAGTATGATCATATTTACTCTGGTAATATCCGAGTTTTTGCATGACTATAGTAAATCTTTCAAACTATGCTCTTGGTGACTGTTTCAACTCATACAATGTCTTTTTTAGCTTTTAGACTTCACCATTTGAGAATTTTGTAAAGAAACCAGGAGGTATGTCCATGTACTCTTCTTCTTAGAGTTCTCCATGAAAAAATGCATTTTTTACGTCAAATTGATATAGAGGCCAATCTTTGTTAGCTGCTAGTGAAAATAATACTCGGATTGTATCAATTTTTACAACTAAAGAGAAAGTTTCTGAATAATCGATATCATATGTTTGAGTGTATCCTTTTGCAACTAGACTTTTCTTATATCTTTATATTGGCCCATCAGCTTTGTGCTTCACAGTGAACACCCATTTGCATCCTACTAACTTTTTTCCTGGTGACAGTATAAATTTCGCCCAAGTCTCATTTTTCTTCAATGCTTTGATCTCATCTTCCACAACCTTTTTCTACACTTCACTTTCTAGAGTCTTTGTTGTGTTTCTCGGAATTTTCTCTGTCTATAGTGAGGTATTGTAAGCTTTTCCGTCTTTGGATAATTTCCCCAACTGTGCAAGATTACTTATTGGGTATTTAGAATGTCGGGGCTAATAATCTGATTCAAATCTTTTGGGGGGTACTCCTCTTGTACTTTGAGGTGGTAGTTGATATTTGGTTTGAGTAGCTTGTGGTTCTTCTTGTACTTGGGTGTTAACATTCTCGGTACTATCAAGTATTAGTGAAGAAAGTGTTTCAAGATGAGAAGTACTTACCTCAGGATGCCCAGATCAAGAAGGTGATAGGGATGGCATACTCATCTCAGGTTCTGCTACTGTGTTGTCAAAAGCAGGCTCGAGGACTCCACCTCTTTGTTCTTGTGGGACCGGATCAGGTTAGTTTGTACTGATAAACCAATTTAGCGGATCACTTGAGCTTTCCCCCTGACTGTTAAGGTGGTAGTAGAACTTTGTTTCAATGAAGTCACAATCTATGGTGATATAAACATGTCTGGCTTTTCAATCATAACACCTGTACCCCTTTTGGTTCATATCATACCCAATAAAGACACATTTGGTTGTATAAGGGTCAAGTTTGGATTTTTGGTATTTTGGGATATATACAAAGACTGTGCATCCAAACACTCAAGGAGGAATGGAGAGAATAGAAGGGACAGGGGAAAAATAGTCAATTTATCTAGTGGAGTTTTTTAGTGAAGTAGCTTTGTAGGAAGGCAATTTACAAGGTATGTAGCAGTTGCAATTGCATCGGGCCAGAAACTTTGAGGGACTTTGGATTCAATCATGTTAGCTCTCGTTATATTAAGAAGCGTTTGATTCTTCCTTTCTGCAATATCATTCTGATGAGGAGTATATGGACATTTTGTTTGATGTATGATCCCATACTCATAGCAAAATGTTCTCATTTTTCATTAACATACTCTCCTCTATTATCAGTCTACAAAATTTGTATTCTCTTCCCATACTGGTTATATATTAATGTCTAAAACTGGGTAAACTTTTCACACACTTTAGACTTATGTTTTAGAAAGTATACCCAAGTTAGACGAGTGCAATCATCTATGAATAATAAGAAGTAGGTAAAATTGTGGTTTCCAATTTTAGGGACAAGTCCCCACACATCCGAATGTATCAAAGAAAACAATACATTATTCTTATTAGTCCTAGGTTTGTAGCTTTATTTGTGGCTTTTCGCCTGAATACAGATATCACAAGCAAAGCTTTTATTGTTCTTATATAAACTTGGGAAAAGATAATCTAAATACCCAAGAGAGGGATGTCCTAATCGTCGGTACCATAGCCAAACTTGTTGATCCGTAGTCCCGTGAATAACTAATGCTTTGACTTGGTGAACCACTTTGTCGACATAGTAGAGTCCCCTTCGTTCAGTGCCACCCCCAATCGTCTTTCCTGTTTGAATGTCCTACACTAGACAAAATGTAGGATAGATAAGTACTTTGTAGTTCACTTCTTTAGTCATATGACTAAGAGTAATTTGTGAGATAGTTGAGGGACATATAAACAATTATTTGAAGTGAAATCCTTGGAAAATAAAATATTCCTAATCCCATCAACCGAAGATATGTCTTCATTCTCCATATGTATATATGTCTTAGGTGTCTAACTTAATTTTTGAAAATCAGATGCGTCATATGTCATTGTATCAGTAGCATCACAATTAAAAATTCAATGTCTATATTTTTATTATAGGTGAGGGTTTGGTTTTATTTTTTGGGTTTTGCCTACGAGCATTAGTACACATCAAGTTTCTAGGCATGTTTTTGTGGATCACCGTGAATATGGGCCTTGGGTTGACTAGTTGTGCGGGACAAATGGGTATTGGCTTTAGATAAAGAGAGATAGAGTGTGAGTGTGAGGAATTAGGGTTAAAAAAATCTAATTCCCCAAACACCTCTAGTCGTTTCTGCCACTCCTTGCTTGCCTCCATCTTCTTCACCCATGCTTTCCTTTACTCGTGCTACTGCTCCTCTCATACTTGGTTTGACAACTCTCTTCTTTGCATCCGGCCACCACTCCGGATAACCCACTAGCTTAAAGTAACCTTCCTTTGTGTGCCTTGAACCCCCGCAGTAAGTGCACCGGAGTTGCACCTTCTCGTCTTCACGCCAAAATGATGGCTTCACTGACCGATGTTTGCCTCCACCACTAGTAACTGCCTATCCCTGAGATGCTAGCTTCCGTGTTTAGCGATTTTTCTCCCTTCATGATTCTCCGCCTTGCTAGCTCTCACCAAATGATTGCGTAAGCCCTCTCGGTAGTGGGTGTTGATTTAGTATGTCACGCCTTGTCTTTATCAAGTGATTCACAATTCCGGCGAGAAATTGGTATAATCTCATCCTTTGTTTGATCTCATTATACTTGTTTATGTCAATTGGACATTGCATTGTGTTTGGTTGCCTTCTATTTATCTTTTTTCATATTGATGTGTTCTTGCTATAGAAAACTTCTTTGGAATCATTGCCTTGTCATATCTTGTTTGCCTTGACCGTAAGGTTATATACTTGTAGAGCATCATGCCCGATACAAAAAGTAAATTCAATTACTTACCATAAATCCTATGATATTTGGAAATCCAGAATTTGATTGGCTAGACCAATATCGATGTTTTCAATGATCCATGTGATCACTAGTGAGTCTCTTTGTGCCCATATCGTGTATTCGGGGTCGGTTTTGTTTGCGGGTAAAGTTGTGATGTGTTTGAGCTTTCTTGTGTTACTTATTGCTAAGTGCATCAATTTTCTCCATCGGGTATAATTGTGGTGATTTAACTTTTTCAATTGATTAACCGTCGAATTGGTAGGCTCAATTGATGGGGTTTTGTTGGTGTTTAACTCGTATATGAGTTGCAACAACCTCTCGATTGTGACTTTCTGTTCGGTTTGGGTTGTGTTGGTTGAGATACTATTATCCTCCATTGCAGGTAAGCTAAATGGTAGGTGATGAAGCGTTCTTATGACAGAAAAATAGGTTTTAAACTGCCCGCTCTAATACCATGCTCAAACCCTTAAGTATTTCTGTGTTTTTATGAGTTGTTTTTCATACATAGAATGTTATAAGGTACAAGGATTATATACATGCTTAGTTGCCTATTTACTTAATTGTAAAAATTGACCTATTGATTTGTTTTCCTTTCTTTGTTTGTTACTGGCATATTCCACTGATTTAGAGTGATTTGTTGTTGATTTTATGTAATTTGATTGCTGACTCTAGAGATCATAATATCATGAGGATCTTTAGTTTGACACCACAGGAAAGAATAGCATATATTTATTTTTGTAGGCCTTCTTGAAAAATGGTTCTGCTTATAAATCTAGTCCTATTTATCACATTGTGGAAGCTCCAAGCTCAAAATTTTCTTAGCATCATTAAACTCAAAATCATTTCTCACCAAGGATGCATTCCAATTGCCAGTACTTGAATCAATGAAGTGGGAAATCTGCCACTGCCTAGCTTTTTTTCAATTTACATCTATCTATTATTCTAGAATCCTTCCTGTAACCCAACTTATCATTGTCTGTTCAAACCTAAGCTTTTTTCCCATTTTCTATTCTCTAATTGCTGCCTTGGAGTGAAAGTTCCTCAGAGTTCTTTAAACTCATCACACTCCAATAGAGTCTCTTACTTGTGGATGACAGTGGTGGAGATTGGAGAAAAAGAGTACACCCTAGAGACCAAAAGTTATGGGTTCTTATGCATTCTCCACATTGAGCTTGTTTGATGGGATAAACCTTATTCAAAGTTTCCACCTTACTAATGCCTAGACCACCTAAGACCTTAGGTAGGAAGAACATGTTTGGTATTTATCTTTGTTTTTAGCCTACAAGCGGAGGGATGGGTATGGTATGTCCCACGATCAAACGCTTAAACTAATTAATAATTTATCAGTATATAATAAATAATAAAGATTACTAATTCGATTAGTTAAGGTAACCGTATTGTTTAGTTAGAAATCAACTAATTAATCATTAGTAGAATCAAATAATGAAGTTCATTAATTCAATTAATTTAGGTAGTCATAATGTTCATCTAGAAATCAACTACAACTTATAGTTCAATTAGGAATTGAGTTTGCTGTTAACATAAACAGATCTTATAGGATTACACACTATAGAATAATGGATTGGGTCAAAATTATCAAGAGTCGGCTTAAGAAGTTGGCTAACCCTAATTTGCTACAATAAAGGTATATCTAATATGATTAACTATATGTATATATAATTTTCATAATTGTTCTATTACAAATTAGAGAAATTTTACAATAAACAAACACAAATAAAAAAAAATCTAGTACAATCGTTCCTCTGTAAAATTACACACTAGATGTTTCCAATTCTCTACATTCAATTCAATTGTTCACGTTGACAAAATAATGAACCATGCAACTGAGGTTACAGACACTTACGCGTCATGATTCTATATGAGCTTTCAAGTGGATATCCAGGAAAGAACACCTCAAGACATCAGCACTATTTAGTCTATTTTACACGTTGCATTGCAAAATGCAAGTAGTAAATTGTAATAAGTTCCATAATCACATGCCTTGACGTTAGCAAGAGAGCTTACATAGCCGTACTACATTAGTATTAAGGAGGAAGACACTAAAAAACTGGTGTTGTCAGAATTGATATAAACATTCCAGACCCTGTTGTCATTGAATCGACAGCAAGATAGCACAAAGCAGAAATTCGCTATAAGTCTATAACCCTTGGGGAGAAAGTTGGCAACAACCACAAATACCAAGGTTTAAGCATTGCAGTTCTTAGGAAGGGCTAGCCATAGAGAGCTAAGTGCCCTAAGACGCGTAGAATAATCATGGATAACAAGGAGTGCTCGAGCTGCTTGACGGGTTGTCAATATGCGGTGCAATTGTTGCAAAGTCTGCTGCCTCAAAAGATCAGCCTAAATGACAAATAATTTGAGAAATTAGAGTACTGATAGTCAAAATCTAGAAAATGTTTAATACTTCTATCTGGACTCATCAAAGATATCTCTTCTTTCAACATTAGATTTTGTACCTGGTGAACAAAGTTCTCTAGCGTGGTAAGCTTGCCCATTGCAATCTCCATTTGGCCCATGTTATCAGCAACGACTCCAGTTCTTGAAGGACCAAGACAATTTGCAGACAGTGTATCGACAAGAGATTGTTGCAGCGCTTCCATTCCTTGGGACAAAGCATCCTCAGCCTGTTGAGAGGATTGCTGTAAATTGTATACTCTCATCAACTGTTGCTCTGTTAGAGGTTCAAGGTGGTTCGCAAGTATCTAACATCGACGAAATAATCAAATAAATGTATATTTATTCGGCCCCAAAAGAAGGGGGGATGTAAGATAAGTACAAGACTGCTCTGGTGCTTAATAGCATATAGTAATAATAACCTTAAGCAACTCGGAAGAGCGAAATCCACCTAGCCACATGAAACACCTCTCAGCCGGAGTCTGCCACATGCCAGAAAGCAAATGGAATATATCAGACTTTGCTCCAATGCCTTTGATCCGAAATAACTCATCATAGTGTGACATCAAACTGTCAACAAGAACTCCTAGTTCGTCATCAGACAAGTGAGAAGTTAGTGCTGATCTTGTGTCATTGATCAGCCTTTGATGCTTGTCAAGCCAATGCCCGTAATGTACACCAAATGTCACAACTCCTACAAAAAACAAAGTGAAAAGACTGAGAAGGGAGGCCAGTGCTACTTAGGTTTGTCTAAGATCTGCAATCAATTTTCAAACAAATATAGAATACTGTGAGATAGTCGAGTCGTGTTCCTTAAGGCAAGCGCAAAAAAGTTTGTCCAGTTGCACCTACAAAGTTAGGGTCAGTAACTGGTTTGACATATTGTTCTAAGGTGACTTTTTAATTAATGAAGATTGGCGTTTTATATTTTTATGGCATGCTTTTCTATTATTTGTTAAATTGTTATTGGATGACTTGTTACATTGTTTAGAGCTGAGTTGTTATCCACTTTACCTGCGGCCACCAAGGAATAGAGCATACAACGTTGAATATAACTGAGATTCTGTAGATTGCGTTGGCAGATTCAGCATTATAGGAGCTTATGAATCGTTAATTATATTAGTGATATTCAATATCATCATAGAAATAAGAAGTCAATGTATAGCAAGTACCATTGATTCCCAATGAGTGGCCTGGCTCACTTCCAACTCCAGTGACCATGAAACCCTGCACTAAGAGATTTCAGAAATCAGTTTTGTTAAATGTATGGAGCAGGAATTGGATCAGCGCAAAGTTCAGAAACTGCACCTGTTGGTGAGCTCTTTTAAGCTCTTGTTCTAATTCTGCAAGCTTCAGCCGACTGCTCTCAAGTTGCTGAACATATGCCTATTAGAAATTAAGATGCAAAATTGTTCATTTGTGCTGACTACTTACAAAAGAATATATAACATCTTCTCAGGAAAACAATAAGCTATCATTTTTTCTTCCGCAGTTTTAGATGGACCTCATGAGTTTGTACCAAGTAATTTGAGGAAACCAATCCAAATGCAACTGTCATAGGAGGAAAAGTTTATTACTGAACACAAAATAGTTTTCTTGTGATTGCAAATATTTTGCTTTGTCCACCCCTAAGCCTTATATTGTCTTTATTATTCCTTCCGGAAAAAAGTTAAGAATTAACAACAGAAAAACTGGCCTATACTATGTGGAAAATTAAGGAATTACACTTCCTACAATGTCCCTAAACTTCTTTCAATAACTGAGACTAAATTGATTTTGTCATTATCTCTTGCTGCAAGCCCCATTGTAACGTGTACGCAAGTCACAGAGTTGCACCATTTTGGAATGGTGGAATAGCCATGGACTGAGGGCACTTCTTCAGATGCTGGAGGAGAGGCGATCAAGTGATGATCATGCTAATTTAAACACAACAATTTGTCGTTATATACTTCTATCCGCTGAGACACCTTAAATTAATTTAAGAGTGACATACTCATCCTATTTAGTACTTCTTCACCTGTCTGTTTTTTATGACCGCTCCGGCTGGTCAAAAAATAGTTTCAGACTCTGATAGGTATATGATGCGACAACAAAGCTAGCTAACAGGTGCAGAAACCCAAGTACACATTTCCCTTGCAATTACAAGTCTAACATTGGGAAAAATAGAGGTACGGTCAGATTGACGGATATATGAAATACTCAAGGTTGAGATAGGAAAAATGACTTTACACAAAAATTCTAACCATGACTTCTCAGAATTACCGGCTCTATGACAAACTACTAGGTATATATTAATGCAAGTGTGCAACAAACCTGAGGTACTTCTGTTTTGACACAATAGGACATCACATGCTGGAACAGAAAATGTACCTTGAGCATCAAGAATTACTGACAAGTACAGTTTTGTACTTGTGCAAGAGCTCAAAACAAAGTTGATAGCAGTAAGATAGAGTAAGAAATATGCCTATGAGGATGCTAAGAAAATACTCTTACAGTCCCAAAATTGTTGCAGCATTGCTATTATCTTTACACAGTTTATGATATAGGATGATGAATTTAAAAACACACCTATTATGAGAATTGTGTCATTTCTAACCATTCTTAAGTCCTATCACTTAACTTAATCAGAAATCATTCCTGCTAAGGAAATGCAACCAACATTTAAGCATGTGGAAATAGAATATACAAGCGATACAACTATCAATTACCAAATAGCATAACAATTTTGATAGTGAAACAGTAAAAAATACGATAAATTAGGATAGCATAGAAAAATCGTTGGAAAAGAAAAGTACCTTCTTTCTCAATCGACTTTTTCTTGCTGCTTCACGATTTTGAGCTAGTCTCCTAAGAGCCTGTGGTGGAAAAAAAGAAAAGGATTACCAAATTCAGAATTCAAAGGAAACAGTGAACAAAAAAACATTTATAGAAATCAATTAAATGATATGTAAAAGAACCTTTTGGTCATCAGTTTTTCCCTTGGATTGATCTGTTGAGCCAACCACTGCACCATTCTGAATTAAGCGGTACTGAATCATGGGATGCAATGGAAAAAATATAAAGCGAACTTAATAATACAGAAATCATGTTTTGATATGTTAGCTTGAACCTCTATGCATGTAGGATTAGGGATGGCACCCAAGACCTCGAATAGAATCCGTCATGGGTGCCATCTTCAAAATCATTGATGCTTACAAGGACATTTATAATGAAAGAAGAGTTAAACAAGTTACTAACTCAAGGGGGGAGAAAGGAATTTCAATATATCCATTCCCTAATGCACAAAAAATCAACACCTGAAAATTTTGTTTTGTGAAAACTATTCCAAGTTTATTTGCACATAGCTATCTGCAAAATGGTAGTAGTCCAAAGTACGACCAACATGTGAACTGTTTTACAGCCATCAATCTTAAAAAATTATTCTCAAAATATCTAAAGTAGTTCTTAAGTGGGAATACGAAAACAAAGAAGAAAAACAAAATGCAAATTTTTTTTTTTACTGCAGCTAGATATGTATCAACCATTTCACTTTTGTCCGTGTGGGACTGAGGATGGAACCTCCTCAGACTTGTAAGTACTAAAGTCTGAATTCTCCTCCCTGTTAGTCACAACTCACGAGTACCCAAAGTCTAATTTCAGTCTTTTACCAAAAATTTTAACATAGTGCTAATATTTGTTCACCGATGTCAACAACCAAACTCTCATAACTTGGACAAAACAAACATGAAATTCGAGAAATATTAACCAAGACAAAACTGAATCAAATCCATAGTTGGTTCAAAAATCTAGCTTCAAACATTTTAGCATATGAGCATAATTACAACAAAATTTTATAATATCGATCATAACAACAATAGTACAGTACAACTCAAGCACCAAAAACTATAGGTTATACACTTATCAGAAAAATAACCTGATTTCTGTCATCAGTGTCTACATCAGTAGAGGTATCTTCAGTCTGTCGGCTGGTGTCTTCCTTGGCTGCAAACTCACTCCAATATTCCAACTGCCGGTTCCCAACCACTCCTCCCACCACCCTCGTTGCCGCCATTGTTAACGACGTCTCCGCCGTCGTAACAGATGAATCCAATAAGTAATTATTCTGCCATAATCACAGAAAAATTTACATGTGAGCACAAAATTCAGCAAGTTTGAGGACATGGGTATTGCTAAAAAGAGCAAAGAAAATATTGAAAACTTTGTAAAATACCGCGTATGCAGCCTCAAAAGGTAAGCTAAAGGGAAAAGCGACGTTGCTTGGTCTTAGACTGCAAATTGCACCTATGAAGAGCAGAACAATGGAAGTTGTTAGGCCAAAAAAAATATGACAAATGACATTTTTTGTGTAAATTTGAGGAGTTAAAGATGATGGGTTACTTCTGCTTAAATCAACAGCATCTTGTTGGTGGAAAACGGCTTGATTCTCAAGCTCACCTACGTTGCACGTACTACTTTCATCTCCACTGCCAATAAAGAAAACACAGTGTAAGTATGACGCTGCAGAAGACTTAGAGATCAAATTCCATCTACCACCAACATCATAACCGATCACAGGGAGGGAAGAGATAAAAAAAAAGGACCTGAAGAAGTAAGTAGGGTGGCAATAGAGTTCCCTGAAGCTTTGCATATTTCTGAGTCTAAGAAATCGTTGTCAATATTGAAAAACATGAAATGTGGTTGCTTGGTTACTTAACATTGACATAAATATTCGCATTAACTTAAGTAGAGAACAGAGAAGTAACAACTAACAAGTGTAATGATTGAGATTGGAAAAGGAAGATGTTGTACAGAGACGGATAAAGAGATGATATAATAGCATAAAGATGAATATGTCAAATTTTTGGAGTGTAAAAATTATAACCGTAAAGGGTGGTCTGGCCAGGGGATTGCGTATCATTGCTATAGCAGCTAAGATTGAGTTGCGTCTATTCAGGGTTAGGCTATGAAATAAAATTATCGCAAATTATTAGTAGTCACCCGTGGTTAGCATAATTGCTAAATTAAAAGAGAAAAACTACTAAAATTCTCTAATTAATGTAGAGGTAGCCACCGTGCGGTCAGGGGGCGGGCCGATTCGGTCCGGGCTGGTGTTGGGCTTCTTCGATTCGGTATCGAATCACGAACCGAATCGAACTGAGAACCGAATTACGTCATTTTAATTTTTTGGTCTTGATAATTATGTATTAGTAAACTAATTACGTATATTTACCTAATTTCATATTTACGTATTATTAAAGCAAATAAACTAAGTAAACTAAAATCTAAATGAATTAATTCACTTTTTATAAAACAAATTTAATTAAACATGTATTGGGGGTTGGGGGAAGAAGAAAGGGCTTGCACTTAATTTAGAAAATCAAAATTTAATTAAATAATTAAATATTGATTTTCAAAATTAAGTTGCCTACATATCCTGAAGGAATCAAAGCACACGTAGTTCTGTTACGTACCTCGATGGGTGCCTGTGCCTAGCCTAGTCACCTAGTCAGGGACAGTCCCCGAACCTCCTTCACTTAGGGATGGCAATTTAATCCGAATCCGAACCGAGTTTGATCCGATCCAAAGGAAAAAGTCCGACAGAAACCCGTTTAAAAAAACTCTGACTCCGAATCCGATAAAAAATCTCCGACTCCGAATAGGAGATGGATCGGATTCAGATATTGTATTACATCCGACCCGATTGTGATCCGAGTCCGATAGTCCGATCTGAATGAGTAGTATTAAGGCTAATATTAAAAAAAACCCAAATACAATAGCCCAAAATAAAAAAAAAATTAAAATAAACCATGGTATTTTCTTGTTTTGTATAAATTTTTTTAATTTACTTTATATGTTATAAAGGAATTATAGTATTAGTGATGAAATTAACAAAAAAAATAGGTAAGAAAAAATTAATTTTGGATCGAATTCGAAGGTCCGTCCGATCGAATTCGGAGGTCCGATCGAATCGGATCAGGTCCGTCGGATCGAATCGGATTCGGAGGTCTGACGAGTTCGGATTCGGAGTCGGAGTCGGAGTCGGAGTCGGAGTTGGAGTCGGAGTTTGCGGAATCAGAGTCGGATTCGGATCCAAAATTAAAGTCCGCGAACTTGTCGGATCGGATTCGAATTTTGTTGGATCCACTCCGACTCCGATCCATTGTCATTCCTACCTTCACTTGTTGGGTTGTCGCTTGATTCACTCGTATCCATCATCATCCAAGGATCATCTTCGTCATTGTCCTCCTCCCTCAATCCTTGGGTCCTACCCTCCGCCTGATCCTAATCTTTCTTACAAACGCATATATTCTATGCTCTCTCGAGATAAGCGGGATCTCTTCTCGTCAAGTACTCGTCTACCTGTACTAAAAACAAACTCATAAGCAATAGAGGAGATGGGAATTGCAAGGATATCCTTTGCAATTCTCGCTAGAATGGGAAATTGTTGTTCGTGATCGCGCCACCACTTAATAATTGAAAAATGGCATCGGTTTCATGTTGGTAAGAAAGATATTAATTAATATTATAAAGTGAAGAAGAAGAAGAAGAAACCGATGTTTTTGATTTTTTTTTTAAATTCTACCAAGTGCTGGATGTCATCACATACCGGAACTTTCACTAGACGACGATACATTTTGGGAAGGTGCATAAATAGAAGCATAATGATCATATAAACCAGCTAAAACATTTTTACATTTTTCTATATAGGCATTCACATCGTATTGTAAACTTAAAGCGTTATAATAAAATTCTAACACGTTTTCTAAACCCACAGAGTTTTGATCCCGGGATCAAGAATAGCAGCTATACCGTATATGACGGGGAATTCACTAAAGTAGGAGTACCATTTACTTAGCATACTAGTAATCACATCACTAATTTAGGTGATGTTGAAATGCTTGCTACGAATGTTAACTACGCTAACACACTCTAATATAACTAAATGAATGTTAGGGTCGTAAACATAAGAGAAAATTTTGGTTGCATGGTCAAATGCTGCTAAAATATCACGGATGTATTGCGGTATTCCAATGGAAATCAGTAATAAGTTCATCGGGAGTCGTTCGGGTTTCGTTATAAATAATGGTCAAAACCGCACGGTATTTAATGTCATCTTTTAACAGTCTATATGTTGAGTTCCAATGGGTCGGTGTATCTAGACTCCATTGTCTCTTCTTAAGGCCTCTTTCCTTACACAAGGCCATATACTTCCCTCTAACTAAGGCCGTAATCATAATCCATTTAATTACACTCCTAATAGGGTTAAGCAAGTCACTTAACTCAGCCAAACCTTCTTGAACCGAGAGGTTCATAATATGTGCACAACAACGAACATGTAATAGCTCTCCACTATTTATTAAATTTAAGCTTGGTTCCGATATTAAATAATCTATATATTTTGTGTTTGCTGAAGCATTATCTAAGGAAAAGGAAAAAACTTTATCAAGCAAGTGAAAGGTCTTAAGACACTCTATTATCCTTACCTTAAGGTTGTAATCGGTATATCTCTCCTCCATAGCTTCAAAGCAAATGATATGTTTTTTAATATACCACTCATCATCTATCTAATGGACGGTTACACAAAGAAAAGGTTCACCAAAACAAGAGGTCCATGTATCACTAGTAAGGCTAATACGACGGTTAAAAATGCGAAATATTTCTATTAAACTACTTCTATATTTGTAATAAGTAGTTTGGGTATGGCGTTTAAGCGTGTTCCTAGGGACACATCTATAAGCAAGTTATAAAGAGGTTCTAGTGAAATGTTCAAAGTTTGGACTCTCACCATAACTAAAAGGTAATTCATCAGCAATCACGAAGTTAGTCATTTCATCAATCATCATATCTCGGTTATACATAAAAGGCATACCTCCTCCGAGCATGGAACCTATATACCCGTATAGTTGTGTCTGACTTGAAGATTTATATGCATCCAGGTTTATTCAGTGTACTCCGGTTAAGTGACGGGATAATATCCCCGTCCCATAACCGGTCTTCCATGAATAAGCAGCTATTGGCTTCTTTCCTTGTTGCTTGCATAACAAGCAATAGCACATGAATTTCTTCCCTTTGGAAGTAGTGTCGGTCATTACGACCTTCTCATAATATGGCCACACAGGTGAAGGTTTCTTTCTACAATGAGTAGACTCGGGTACTCCTCCTTCATCACCTTCACCTTCAGCTTCACATTATTAGTTAATTAACTAATTAATTAACATAATAAACCAAATATAACATAATCAAGTAATTTAACTAATCTAACACAACTAATCAATTTAACTTGAACATTATCAACTAATCTAGCATAACTAATCTTAACATAACATAATCAACTAATCTTACTAACCTAATCAATTCAACTTCAACATTATCAACTAATTAAACATTAACAACTTAATCTAACATAATCAAATAATCTAACATTAATTAATTATAAGTTTAAGAGTTAACTTGAGGAGTAGAAGAAGGCGGACGCATCTGCGAAGTTGGAGTTTGAAGAATTTGGACACCTGGAGTACCGAAAAGTTGTTGCTCCAAGTTTTGAGCAAACTCTGTAGTATCATCAAAGGAATTGCTCACGCTAAATCTACATCTTGAAGCCATTATCTTTTATGAATTTTAGTAGTAAACAACTAACTTAAGAATAATAAACTAAGTAATTAAGATAACTAATGAAGATTAAGAGAGTATTTAAGAAGAAGATTAGTACTAATAAGTAAGCTAATTATAATTAGTAGTAATTGAGAGATTGATAGATTGAAAGATTGAGAGATTGAGAGTGAGTTTGTGAGGAATGAAACCAAATTCATGGGTTTATATAGAGGGCAGGGCAACAGCTAGTTCAACGGTCGAATTTCGAACGAATTAGCAGGTCGGGCCGTTTCGAATCGAATTGTGGACCGAATCAGCTTCTTCGCGAACCGAATCGAATCGAGTTAGGATTGGAAATTTGGGATTCGTATTCAACCCATTAGACATACGAGCTGAATCGGACTCGGCCCGGTTCGTTAGTGGGCTAGTCAGGGCCGGGCTTCTAGCAGGTCGGGCTGAACCGGCCCACTGGGCACCTCTAAATTAATGTCGTGATTGATAAATTTAAGTAGAAAATACAAAGTTATCATTTTGTGATTGATCATATATATAAATATATATGGGATCATCAATGACAATTTCCTTTGCATGTTTTGGGTTAGATCTTGGTCTTCATCACCCCAAGAACAAGAAAGTCAAGTGAATATATATATATATATATATATATATATATATATATATATATATATATATATATATATATATATATATATATATATATATGTATGTATATATATATATATAAATGTTTGCCTCATTTGACTTTTAATAGTGATTAATGCATAATTTAAAATGTTTTGATATTCAAATTTATAACACAAAAATTATGAAAATTTGATATTTTAAAAACTTATATTAAGATGCATATTACAAGATTTTACTTGAACATATTATTTTTTATAACATAAACATAATTTATAGTCAATTTTTTTAAATTTTGGCTTTATCAATAGAAATGTGTTAAAGAGACAGAGAAAATAAACAATAGGGTGTGTGGCTATGAGCGTAAATTAGATAGTGCACCTAGGTGCACCAATAGCATATGGTGCACCTGTCCTAGCTGGCAATGAGTGCACATGCAAACAGGAGAAAATTTGCATGGTAGCAGCATTAGGGAAATGAAAACGAGTGAAATGACCATAGCCTAGGGCTCAACAAACAATGAAATGACAGCCCGGGGAATAGCCTAGGGGTCAGCAGAAGTGAAATGATGATGGTACATTTCGAATTTGAAATATATTTGCACTTATTTGAACATATTTCCACTCCATTTTAATATACATCTTATATAAATTCAATGTACATCGTATATAAATTTAATGTACATCGTACATAAGTTAAATGTATATCTTATATAAGTTAAATGTACATCTTATATAAGTTCAATAACTGGGGGAGTCACTGTTTACTAACGTTAATTCGGATACAATTTCAAGTGTACATCTTATACAAATTTCGATGTATATCGTATGTAATTTCACTGAACATAACTTTATTTGTCCATAACTTATATAAAATGATTAATGTATATAATACTCAACTTTGATGTACCTTTTATACAATATTTAATGTACATAATACTCAACTTTAATGTACTTTATTCAGATTTCTAATATTTAAAAAATCAAATTCAATGTACATCTTATATAAATACATTGTACATTTTATATGAGTTCAATGTACATCTTATACAATGACGGATCACTTTCCAAATATAAAAATTTTAATGTACATCTTATATAAATACAATGAACATCTTATATAGGTTCCATGTACATCTTATATAAGTTCCATACCAGGGGAAGTTACTGTTTACTAACGTTAATTCTGATACAATTTCAATGTACTTATATAAGTTTGATGTACATTATATGTAATTTCGATGAACATAACTTTCTTTGTCCATAACTTATATAAAATGTTTAATGTATATAATATTCAACTTTAATGTAACTATCATATAAAATATTTAATATATATAATACTCAACTTTAATTTACTTTCTTTAGATTTCTAATGTTCATAACAATTGAATTCAGTGTACATTTAAAATTTGGTTCACCTCATAGACCGTGAAGAACTGAAAAGTCAACAACTTTTAAATGTACAAATTGTATAACTCCAACTCTTAAATTTTTTTATCTAATTTTCTTTTTTGGGTTTGAACTCAGAGTTTCAATGGAGAGAGAAGAAGATTTTTTTTTCAAAAAAAAAACTTAGGAAATAATAAAAATCAGAAATGGAAGATACAGTGCTATGTGGGGGTAGTTATAGCTTTGCAGTTCGGCGTAGTAAAGTGACGTTTCAGTTCCCCAAAATCGGTAAAGTGACGATTATGGAAGCGTACAATTGTGTTGCGTGTGTTAACTATACAAATCTTCTGTACATTACTCAGCAAACAATGTATATTTACTCCTGTGTTTTATTTTATCTTGTATGCGTTTTGGTCCTGGAGCACAAGCACATGGTACACCCGGGTGCACTGTCCACTCATTGAGCTATGAGTGGTGTCTTAAAGAGTTTAGGTTGGAATGTATTTGTGAAGAGGCATCATAAGACATGGAATTATTTACTTATTTTATACACAAAGAAAAATATGTTAGTGTACAATACGATTAAACTAACCTAACTAATTCTCTTCAAATGATTAAGAGAATAAATCATAACAAGAACTCAAGGAGTGAACCAGTGAAGAACGAGAATGACCAATAAAATGAACTAACCTAACTAATTCTCTTCAAATGATTAAGAGAATAAATCATAACAAGAACTCAAGGAATGAACCAGTGAAGGCCGAGAATGACCAATAAAATGAACTAACCTAACTAATTCTCTTCAAATGATTAAGAGAATAAATCATAACAAGAACTCAAGGAATGAACCAGTGAAGAACGAGAATGACCAATAAAATGAACTAACCTAACTAATTTTCTTCAAATGATTAAGAGAATAAATCATAACAAGAACTCAAGGAGTGTACAATACGATGTATCTTGGAATGATGCATAGTGCCACTTGTTAGATATATTGGGTCATATGTGATTTCCCTATTCTTTCAAGTGATTGATATATCTTCCCTTTTCGTCGAAAAACGATTTTAAAATTTGGAGCGTGAAATATAATTAGATCCATTTTTTTGTTTTAGGAGAATTGCATTAATATTCTCAATTCGAATAATTTGTTATTTATCACCAAAGGCTTTACGAATAGTTGTACCCTATGTGAATAGGAATTATACCTTAAGTATTTAACCCTAAATTAAAAAGAAAGTTATTCTTTTTTTTTTGACATCTCAGAATTAAACAAAATAAAGTACAAATAAATATTATTACAATTTGAAACAAAAGATTTTGCAGCCTCATAGCCTTTCCCACTTTATCCCTTCCAACTTTGAAAACACAAAAGAATGTTATTCAAAGCAGTCAAAGTTTGAATTTGTAATGTCAATTAATTTTTGGTTTTCCCCTGATTTTTATACAACCCTTTGCAACACATTAAGTAGAAATTCTCCTTTGCCTAAAAAAAAAGGTAGAAATTCTCCGTCAGCCACTCTCCACTGCATCAAAAATTAACCACAGCCTAAAAGTTACTCAGAGATAGTACACTTATTATATGGATCCATCAGCTACGGAGTATATACGTACCCAAGAAAACAATGGTAAAAAAAAAAAAAACAGTAGGTACTTCGAGCATCACTGCAATAGGTGACAGGTAATAGAAATAGGGTGACTGACAGGCTTTTTATTATTGCCGTCTGACTTGGGAATTTAGTCTCCCAATAAACTACAGAGGCAGAGGGTCTAATACGACTACTAGGACTAGTACTACAAACCCAGATTTATTTTGTCATCTGTCTTCACTCACACTTGCAGACTTGCTCAGCTGCTCCTTCCTTGTTTTGGCTTCGCATTGTGTACCCTCATGTTCATCGTCTCTGTTTTATACGGTATCCTGTCTTCCACTCCAGATTCCAGGGTTTTTCTTTCGGATGTTTATCTTTAACTATGGCGCCCATGCAAAGTGCTATCCATGCACGGGTTACTCTTTGGAAAGTTTAGATTTTACGGACTACGTACTAATTACTCTTTACCATTCAAACATGTATTTTATACTTACTTTTCCACAGTATACCGTTAAGCGTACTCACTGTGCTAATTACTCTTATAAAGAGTGTTCGAACTTAAATGTGTCAATAATTTGGGAACGAAAGAACTAAATTATTCCACCTAAAATAGTGTAAACATGAAACAACTCGCTTAAATTTTTGAATTTCTTATATACATACGGGTATACGGTGCTCCCTCTAATACAAAACAACTCACATGTTCATATTCGATCACAGGGATTCGCAGCCATGCCCATTAATTGTTTGAAGTTGCCAAAATTTAAAGATTTTTATTGATGTCAGGTTGGTAATTTTGTAGATTTTTTTACGAAATGGTAATTTTGTAGAGTGTATATTATTGAATAATTAAAAAATTTTACACTAAGTGATTTAATAATATTACTTCATATAAGTTTTACTTTTTCCTCTTTTTTTAATTGCAAAACTTCTTCAAATATGATTTTAATATTTCTAATTATAAAAGTAAAACTATATAAAAAAATTTAATTTCATATATTGAGATGAATCTAAGAAGATTACCACGTAAAGGTCAAAACAAACTTTAAATCGTATAAAAGTTAATGTGCATCATCACATTTCTAATTATTGCATGGCTTGGGTAGATCACCTCTGCATTGGATTGGAGTAGGGCCGAAATGGATTACATGCAAAATGGGTCAGGCCATGCCAAAGAAAGTACAAAATAAGTCGAGTCGGGTTAGACAAATAAGATGCAAAACTGATCGAATTGGGGCGGACCAGTCTAAAGAGAGTATAGTTTAAGATATAGAGGGTGATAGTCTGCTTGTATCACCTCTAATTTTTGGCAATGAACTATTGACAAGCAAGGGAAAAACATTCATTACTTGATAGTGTTTAAAAGTCTAAAAATTATTGGCTCATTATTGATCTGACTTGACCCATTGAAGACCTAATAAAACATGACCCTTTAAGAGATCGACCAAATTAAGATCATAATTGATTAAACCTTTTTATAAATTTTATAAACAGACCGATTAAGGGTCCTTAATAGAGTCCCTCCCATTTGAACAGATCTAGATTGGGGTCTTACAGGCTTAGTGTAATTTGGATTATGATTACCTTTTATCAGATTGGTCTAAGCAAAATTCTAAAACCCACAAACCTCTCCTTGTAGTTCCTTTGTGGGCATGGTGAATTGGTGATTGAGCATATGTCAACTTTAATTACTCCATCTGTCCCTATAAGAAAGCCACATACTACTATTTAGAGTCAAATTTTGATACATTTGACAATAAACTTTCATTATGTTATAAGAAATAATATATTCAAGTGGGTTGTTGTTGGATACATTTCAATGTAAATTTTTAGAATATCAAGTTTTCATAATTTTTTGTCTTACGAATTTGGAGATAAAAACGTTTTAAGTCATATCTTAGATATAGTAAAAGTCAAGGGGCTTTCTTTTGGGGACAAAGGAAGTATTCGTTTTCTTTTAACAAAATAGTTTTATCCTATGTTGATTGTCAATAAATCAATTCTCTGAACCTTTTGCATTGCATTAGTAAGGAGAATAGACCAAAAATGAAAGAGCAACAAAAACAAATGTGATTGTCTAGGATTAGCCTAGTTGATCAACATATAGGATCTATATGAAAATAAATATTATATTATAATGATAGGGTAATGTATTATACAAAATGATTATTATATAAAATTTATAAGTTAAATTATTTTTAAAACTTTAACGATTTAAAGTCACTTTCGATTATTTTGGTAAATTTGAAATGATTTCGTTATGGATAATATTTTTTAGTGTGCTAATTGCAATCTTAGTTTGAATCATCAATGAAGTACTTCAAATAAATTGTAACTTGTATGCTTGGTATTCTCTCTTCATCACACAATTTCTTCTCTTTTATTGCCTCCCTACTCTTCTTGATATGATATTCTAATACAGTAGTTGTCTTCACCATAGGGGGAAAGGATTGGATATAATAAGGTCATGATTCATGAAACTTGGATGTTGTTCACTTATTCTCTTAATCCCCTCCTATGATATTATCACGTCTCATCTGCCATTTATAGTAAACCTCATCAAAACACCATACTTATATAAGTATGTTTGCCTTGATATGTTGCCTCCTTATTCACCACCTCTTTCAAGCTTGAAGCCACTAACTTGATTAGAATCGGATCCTTAGTGAGCTTATGTTGCTTAGACATGATGTCCCCATCACCCTATATCTCATAGGACTCGTACTATGAGGTCATGAGGGTATATATGTACTGCTACCCTTAAATATGTGTAGTACCGATTAATATGATTGCCAATTTGACATCTTGATCTTGTTGAACTCTCTACTGTTGAAGGAAATGGATGTCGTATGATCAAGCGGAAAAACTAACTAATAGTTATCAGGATCAAATAATAAAGATTATTTATTCAGTTAATTTATGTAATCATAATGTTTAGGTAGAAATCAAGTACAATTTGCAATACATTTATGAATTTGGTTTGTTGCTAACATCAACCGGATCTTATAGAGTGTGGATCAAACTAATAAGAGTCCTTTAAGGCTTATGAGTTTGAATAAACCTAATTTAATTAGGAGAATGACTCTTATTCATCTTTATTTTATTTACTATATAAGTAGATGAGTTTGAAGTAAATGATGTATCAATTTAAGTACTCCTAAACTTAGGGTTTGTACTCTTTATAAAAGTGAAAAGTATTCTCCATCTCTAGCTGGCATACGTGAAGGGATATGCTTGTGTGGACTACGTAGAGGAATCACGATTGGTGTTTTTGATCTTTAAATTAGGTCCTAGCTGCTAGGGAAAGTACACTATAAAGGTATATCTAACTTCTTAATTGATTTATGATTAAGTATGCATGAGATTGTGAGTGTATGAAAATCGTTTTCTGAAAATCGACTTTAACCGCATCATAATCCAACTGTGTCATAATAAATACTTTTGATAGTAGATTCACTTCATCAAGTATCTAGTTTAGGTCACAGTGTTTGAATTTTAAAATGTCATATTATATATATATATATATATATATATATATATATATATATATATATATATATATATATATATATATATATATATATATATATATATATATATATTGTTGAGCAAATACATGTTCATTTCCTTCATTGGTTTAGTGGAGCTCTACGTAGTGGTGATTTTGGAAATTTTTTAAACCTTTTTTTGAAAAATAATTTCAAAATTAGGCTTCGTATCCAAATATTTTTAAAACTAAGCCTTTTCAAGCTTAGATGGAGCAGCGATTTAGGGTCAGCTGAATTAGGCTAACCCAAAGTGTTTTCTAATTAATTTTTTTTAAAAGTTAAACCAAGATCGTTGTTCCAAGCAGGGATTTTAGTTGGGCTAGGGATATGAGCTAGGGCTGACACTCACTGGGTTGAAAGCTAGAGTTGGGGGATTTTACGAAAAAGAATCGATGTCTCAAACAACGATTTTCCTTTAGCGAAATATTTGTTACAAGCAGCGATTTTGATTTAAATTTTTAAAAAAAATAATTTTTTAAAAATCTGACAGCAATTTTGGTGTAATTTTTTTTAAAAAAAATTGCATTTGGATCAGCCCAATTGAAGCTAACCCAAAATCGCTAACTAAAACAACAATTTTCATTCGAACCTAAAAAAGTTTATTTTTGAAAATATTTTGATCTAAAATCTATTTTTGAAGTTGTTGATTTTAGCTGTTTATCCTAAAGATACAAAAAGTATTGCATATACGAGACAAAATAAAGTCAGAAAAAATAATCCCTTAACTTTTGTTATATTGAATCATTTTTACTGAAGATATAGTATATTTATTATGTCTTGCATATAT
The DNA here is from genome assembly GCA_026401315.1 of Dysphania ambrosioides. Lineage (NCBI taxonomy): Eukaryota > Viridiplantae > Streptophyta > Magnoliopsida > Caryophyllales > Amaranthaceae > Dysphania > Dysphania ambrosioides. Next base: position 12,543,415 of record CM048658.1, read on the forward strand.
ACAATACTTTGTGTAAAACAGAAAGCTCAGTACCTCGATGTCTAATCAATCTGAGCCCATTAAGGGACTGTTGGGTTGAGGATAATCAAGAAAGGAAAGGAAAAGAGAACTTGGGCCCCTAATACCGATAATGCGTGTTTGGTTTGCGATTTTTGGCTTTCCGTTGCACCTTTTAAAATTTTAAAGTTCCCCACATTTGACGTATGGTCATTCCCTCTTTCACTAACCCGGGACTTCAATTCCTTGTTCTTCTTCTTCAGTCTCTCTGTGATATCACAAACATAGACCAACCACTATGAACCTGGCAACCTCCATAAACAACCCCCACATACCATCCAACCACCATATCCTACTGGCAACCCAACCAATAGCCTTAACCGCCTCCATGACCAACCATTCACCATGAAAAACACATGCTAATTTTCTACCCCTCCAAGCCCAGCATCGTCATCATTGTCATTGTTGGTGGGTTCACAATCCTTTCTCTCCGTCAAGTCTACCCACTTTCAACCATCACCACCCCAAAAATCTAAAACCCAATCCACCACTAACCAAATAAATGAAAAAGAAAAGTCTGCAAGAGATTACTGTATAGAAACCTCCATATTTGATAGACGAACTAGACCACCAACAAAATATCTTGGTAATTTTGGAACAGTGGAGGCGATGGAACCAGTGGCTGAGAAAATGGCCTTGTGACGAGGAGAACGGTGGCCTGGTGGCATGCAAGTGCAGTGTTTATTTTGGAAGGTGATGATCAGATATGAGGTGACAATGGTTGAAGATAGCAGAAACTTGTATATGAAGCTTGAAGAAGACTTGCAATAAATGTCATCTACCAAACCTGGTCATCAGGTTTCAAAACCCTTTCCCTTGCCTAATCAAACAAGTGAGGGAATCAGGACAGTTACCTTTCTTCATTCCATTCCTTTCCTTTCCCTAGCGTTGAGCCAAACAGCCCCTAAATGACTAGCATGAATGTTTTTGCCCAATACACTGACATTCAAGAAATAGAAGAATTTCCTTCGTAACCTCAAAAGATTTTCCTTCCTAAGTAACTCGAAACAAAGAACACATTAAAGTTTTTTAAAAAGAAACAACACATTTCAACATTATTGGACTACATTACTTCCATAGATAATCTGCGTCAATGGCACTGAAGTGCTAAGCGCTGAAAACCGAAAGTGGACGATAACAATTAATGAAGTCTTGGTAAGATATATTGAGCATCAAATTGACGCAGCAGACGACAAACAAACATACCAAGTATGGGAAAATCCTAGAACAACAGAACAATCATCCAGATTAAATAAATACATTTCACCTAATTCCTTCAACATAATGACCATATCATTGCTGCCCAGGAGCTGCTTCATCTTTTGAAGCTTCCTTGATCTCATCCCCGATATCCTCCTGTTTGGCAAGTCATTAAAGATGTAACACATTAGTCGGATTCCCTTTTCAAAAAATAAGAGCGTAAATATGCTTTTGAAGCATGAAGGGGGAAAGAGGGTGGAGAAGAAGAGGTACCGCATTATCAGAAGTCCATAGTGTTAAATTGTCACGGAGGAGCTGCATAATCAAGGTGCTGTCTTTGTAGGATTCCTCACCCAGAGTGTCCAGCTCCGAAATCGCTTCATCAAAAGCCTGAGGTGCAAAATTGGTCAGTAAAGTTTGATTTCTGAGTCTCTCCACTTCAAAACCTCAAACAGTACAATAAACAAAATAATAAGAGAACAATGTTTACTAGTACACCATGATTTTAAATAAATAAAATATTATTCAAAAAAATTGAGCAATTCTCCACATGCAACCCCATTTGTAAAATCCATTAAGGCTACAATGACGAAGTAACAGATGCCATGTGATAGAATAAACTACTCTGTACTAGTGATTGCCAACAATTAATGAGATTATCTCATTAATTTAATCCTTGATGAGTTAAACATGAGCATGGCCATAGAAATGGCACCACCTACAATTAATATCAGAGTATATGACTACAATTTTCACCAAATAATTGCCCCCACACAGCTAGAACTAGCCATAGTCAGCATTTGTCAATCACAAATCCATACGATAAAGATATAATAATGAGTAAAATTTTCAAGTAAGCAACCTTTTAAAAAGTCTTCATCTCAAAATAAACACTTCACTTTTTTACATTTCAAACCAAATGCAACAATTCTTCATTTGGTAACTTTTTCTACTGATCACAGTATTTTACTCCCATCCCCCTCAATAAGCATGCCAAGTCAACATGTAACATTTACTTTGGACAAAAGAGTGATACTTTTCGCAGGTAACTATCTTCTAAATTGGTCTTAACATTAGAACCTGTTACACAAATTATTACTTTTTCCTTGTTGATATTAGGAAAGGCGATAAAACTTAAGGTAAGGCAGTGGAAACTGATGCCCAAAGAGGAGAGATAAAGAAAGTGACAGAGAGACCCCTAAGAACATAGCTGTCCTTGCATGGGAAGGGATCTTTAACCAATATAGCTATTATGGCTAAAGTATTATTACTATCACTTTGTTATACTGTTTCTCAAACTGACACAAAAAATACTTCTTCACCCAATAAACCTCAACTTAACCTTTACCCGACTCTTAGCCTCATTGCACCACTATTTCATCACCACTATGGCACTACCATTGTCCTTCCATTACCTACAACCTGGTTGGAAGAATAGAAAGTGGGGAGAATGGAAAGTGATGGCCTTTCTCTCTAATCCCATCAGAGAGCGTAGTCTAGGGGGGAGAGAGTGTGAGCTATTTAAAGTCGCAAAAATGGAAGAATATTTAGATGATTATCAACATCAGCAGCAAGAGGTATTAGAAAACCAATAACATTTTCCTCCCTAGTCGTCACAATCACATTCTGTATCCAATGGAACTTTTGACACCTACAATAAAAAAAAAAATCCAACATTTATTTCATACAATACCTCTAGTCATTTGGTCTTTCTTCACTTTGACTATTTTCCTTCATTTGACAATTTATCAAAGGTTTAAGATGGACCTGAGATCATGGTGGTTATCTGGATAATAAGATAAATTGATAAAAGAGAGGGGTGGGGAGATGGTACTATTGATGGGAAGGAATGAAGGAGGATGGTAGTGGGAAGGGGCTCGAGGTAGCGGTGATGGAAGAAAAACAGGAGGAGGATACATCTTATCCTGGTTTGAGAGAAAAGGCAAAGGAAAAGTGGAAAACAAATGATGTAATAGGGTGACTTCATGAAGGTGGAGTTGTGGTTTTTGTCATTTTACTATAAAATCTAGCAAAGTGGTTATTAAATAATTTAACAGAATGGCTACCTTGGTAGGCTAGAATATAAAAGTTCACGAATACTGAGTAAGAAACTTTGAAATTCTTTGACCCTACCCCTTCCCTATAATCTCTCTATTGTAACATTATATTCACTTTCAATGCCTCTCATTGATATTCTCTTACTTACCCAGGACGGAAGACAACAAAAAAAAAAACCCACAACCTAAGAGTCAATCGCTTAATAAATCAATGCATCTGCTTACAAAAGGTGTCATATACGTAGTTTAACACAAATACTATAGAAAAGCTACGCCATGCACTTGTGATAGGTTTCCAGCATTTCTCTTCATAATATTGCGGCAAAATGTGAAGATAAGAAACATTGAAGTGTAGATATAACAAAACGATAAGATGTCCATTGTAAGGATTTAAAAGTGGCGTCCCCTTAACTTCCATAACTTTTAATTTTATATATTATAAAAATGTCAACTATCCCTTCCTGTCCCCTGGAAGTTAGTACATTAAATAGTATGATCAACACATGTCTAATGAACAACAATAAACAGGAAGTTCACATTTATTTCAGAAAAGCAAAGAGCAAAAAGGAGTAATTATGCAATACCAACAATGAGTTGATTTAAATTTACACACCTGCTTAGCAAGAGCACAGGCACGATCAGGGGAATTCAAGATTTCATAGTAGAACACAGAGAAATTGAGAGCAAGACCCAGCCTAATTGGGTGAGTAGGAGGCAATTCAGCCAGCGCAATGTCCTACAAGCAAGAACAATTAGTTATTAACTGTAATCTTTAAATGTAACTAGACAATTTGAAAATATAACTAAAGCAATCTCAAAGACCTACCTGAGCAGACTTGTAAGCTAACAAGGTGTGCTCAGCAGCATCCTTTCTCTCAGCTCCAGTCTTGAACTCAGCCAAATACCTGTGGTAATCACCTTTCATTTTCAAATAAAACACCTTTGACTCAGCAGCGGTAGCTGATGGGACAAGATGTGAATCCAAAAGCTTCAATATCCCATCACATATCTTGCTGAGCTCAGACTCAATCTTTGCTCTGTACTCCTTAATAATAGCTACATGGTCCTCGTTCCCACGGCTCTCTTCCTTTTGTTCAATGGACGAGGTAATTCTCCATGAAGCTCTCCTAGCTCCAATCACATTCTTATAAGCCACGGAAAGGAGGTTCCTCTCCTCCACCGTCAACTCAACGTCAGCAGTCTTTGCGACCTTCTCCATGAACTCCACCATTTCCTCATACCTCTCAGCCTGCTCAGCCAACTTGGCCAAGTACACATTCTCATCCCGGGATCCTTCAACTGGGGACATCGTTTCTCACTTCAACAAAAGGAAACATATCTGTTAAACTAACAGCCCCATCACAGCAAGTACACGAACAACCCGTCATCATCAACTCCTAACCTTAATAAGTTATAGCAATCAACTATTCAACCATTTATCATTTCGTTCCCCAAATCATAACTTATAAATGTTATACTAACAAACGGTACCCATCGCAACCCGTCTACATCATAACCCTTTATGCAGATCCCACCGCACAAAAAGTCTAATATATAGCAGTTTGACCTCTAAATCGCAAATTTAAACTATCAAATTAGATCACATATGAAACAATCAAAAACCCATCTAACATACAAAAGATCAAAATTTTAACCACCCAAAAGCTAAAAAAATCATAGATTTTCAACAGATCTACATAAACAACACAAAAGAGTACAGATTTATGAGATATAAGGCATCAAACTTGCTAAAAAAAAGGCAAACCCAACAAAGTTAATAAGAATATAAAGATAATCAAACAAAAAAACAACAAAAAAGACGGATAAAAGGACATAGAATGGAGAAGAGAGAGATTACCAGAAAACTTGGGGGTTAGGTTTTGCAGAAGAGTGAGTGGGAAGACAGAAAAATGGAAAAATTTGAGGGTCACAAAAAGGGGCAGAGGAATCCACGACAAAAGCAAAATGGTGGTTTCCACGTCCCAACGGTCAACCCTCAATCCTTCCCCCCCAAGGCACGTGCTGCACGTGAGGTGGCTCGCAACTTGTTGCCACGTTGGCTTTTGCCAGCTGTTTTGACAAGTACAATCAATGACGCAAGATCGAGGATTGGAAAATGTATTTTGAGTTGAACCCAAGGGTAGGGGAGACAAATTCGAACACTAAAACCTTATTTAGATGGTAGAAATGGAATGAAATCAAGAATGATATATGGAAGGAATGAAATCAATTTAATAGAGTTATTTGGTTAAGTATAGGAATGAGTTATAAACCCTTTCTAATTGTTTGATTTAACAGAGAAATGAGATTTAGTTCCTAACTTGTTGTTTGGTTCAATTTGATATTAACAATAAAATTTTTATTTTTATATATTCACAATATTAAAACCAAGGGTGTCAATTTGGGTCTACAGGAAAGTTCTGGGTTGACCCATTGCGGGTCGATACTTATCGGTTCGGGTTAAATAGGGTCAATTTGGCCTATCGGGTCGGGTTGGGTCAAGTCAAATCAGTTATTTGCTTGTTCGGGTTCGGGTCAGCTCGTATTTGGTTTGGGTTAATGTCGATTCAGGTTAATCCGGGTCGGTTCATAAACGGGTTATAGCAGGTTTTGGGTTAAGTCAACTATGGGCTATTTGTCGGGTTCAATCGATTTCGGGTTGTCTTCGGGTCGGGTCTATAATGGGATGATTCTATAAAAGTTCAGACACATATCGGGTTTGAGTCTTCGAATATCGGGTCAAATCGGTTTCGGTTTGATGTCAGGTCGGGTTGGGTCGGTTTATGGGTCTAACTTTTCGAGTCATAATTAGGTCAGGTCCAAGTCGATTTTAGGTAATTTATTGGGTCAGGTCAGATTTTAATAGCTCTAATTAAAATAACTATAAAAATAAATATTATAGAAAAAAGTACTAACAAAAATAATAATAATTTATAAATATATTAATAATAATGATAATAGTAATCACTTTAATAAATAGAATAAAAATAATAATACCATTAATAATTATAATAATAATAATAATAACTGTAATAATAATAATAAGTATTATAATAACATGACATTTAAAAGTTGGAGCAAGGCCGCGGGATTTGAATGAACACTTACTAAAACCAAATGAATCAATAAGGGGATTTTGGGAATATTTGAAACCCTAAAGGGTTTGAAACCCATTCCTTTTTTTCCAAACCAAACAACTTTTAATTAGGAATGGATTTTAAACCTTATTTCATTCCATTCCAATTTTTTATACCAAACGGGCCATAAAATCAAAGTTTTCATATACTTGAAAATGTGGAGTCATGATAAAAACAAGCTAACATTACTTTCATAGTTTCATCTAATCATCTTCGCTAGTTGTAAATATTTTCAAAAGATCTTGTATGTATATGGTATATAATAAAATTATTGTATTTCTAACAAAAGTTCCCCTTTATACAACATATTTAAATTTTTATCAATTTTGACGGGTAATTTTTGTTATATCAAGAGATAACTTTTATTAGGCTACAATAACCTTATTGTAACCATGTGTATATAAGATTTTGTAAAATATTTTTGTAGAAAAAGTTTAAGACATCAATTTAACATTGCATTTTATGTTAAGTGCTTCCCATAAGTATTTAGAGAGTTTTATAAGGAAGCACGAGAATTACCATATTTAAAGATGTTAGCTTTTTTTTTTTTTTACCAATTTTCTGTGCATAAGAGATGAGAACGATCAGCCCGAAAACATTTTGCCATAAAACCAACTTTAATCCATTTAGAAGAATATTAGATAGAAGTTGAATTGCGTGAAAATGTGGAAAATAAAATACAAGTCTACACTTTTCTTGAGAACCATTTTTGAAATTTTCTAAATCTTTCGCCTACTTTACCTTCTATCATGTATTCACGTTGTTGTCTATTTTATCATTGTCACATATAAATGTTTAACCAATAAAAAAAACACTACCCTAAATGACGAAATCAAACACGCAATACCCTTGTAACGCACAAAATTGGTTTTATATGTTTGATCACATAGGGTTCAAAAGAGAACTATTCCCTATATCCCTCAAAGATTGCCCATTTTTATTTATAAAATTAAAGTTTGAAAAGTTTAAAAAGTTTAACCATAAATTATTATCATGTTAAAAAAAAATATATTCAAGTATAATCTTATTAGATGCATCTTAATGCAAATTTTTGAAATATCAAGTTTTTATAATTTTTTGCCTTACGAATTTAGAGATAAAAATATTTAAAATTGTGTATTAGATACCGCGAAAAAGTCAAATGGAGCGATTTTTGAGAGACGGACGCTAACAAATGTTTTTTTCCTATGTTTATCAATACTTGTTATCGTATAGGGGCATATGCCATATAGGGCTATTTGGAAGTTAACAATCCTCGTGAAGGATTCATGTTAAAACTTTGGAGATATTTAGAAATGAGCACAAGCAATTATATGAGGAAAATTCCAACTATTGGATGACCAAAGGATTAATATAAAGTTAAGCTTTCTTTTCTCTTTCTTTCGTACGTGATAACACACATGTAAGTAAATAACAAATAATTTTTTTTAAAAACTCATGTATTAACACAATTTTTTCAAGAAACTGTATATGCAACTAATATGATATAAAAGAAGATTATAAAAATAGGACTCTTTTATTAAAAAAAAATAAAAAAGAATTTGATGTAAAGTTACGTATGGGCGACCTTTTTAGTGAAACTCTTATCAATAAACTTATCATGCCACAAATAACTGGAAATTCGTTGTACATCTTCATACAATTCATGCCAAGTTAGGTGTACTTTTCTAGTTAGGTTGATATACATTTGTCATACAGACATAAATCTCTTCTATAATTTATTGCCCAACAGGGGCTACAAAAATTTAATGCTAAACACAATAAAGTTAGCATATCACACTGCAGCAGTCTCATACACACACACAAAAAAAAAAAAAAGTGCACATTTGATTCCTATGAACATCAAATTATAAATTTTGATAAAATTTTGTATTTTATGGAATTATAATCTCATATCAAATTTTCATAACCTATCTTAAAATTGTTTGCTTGACATTAAGAAATTGCAATTTTTATGATGTATTTTGTTTTGTGTTTGTTTGATTAATTTGGTCTGATTTCCATAAATTATAACTTATGTTAATTTACTTTTTATCCAAAAAAAGTTAGTTCACATCTATTTTTGGAGGGTATAATTACATAGTTCATTATTTCATGAGAATTTTCATCAACCAAGGGGAGTTTGGTAATTAAATTCCCATGTTTTTGTAGAAACTGAAAATCCCCATAAAATTGCAATTCCTACATTTTTATATGGTCAACAAGACAACACTCCTATCCCCCAATTCCCATAATTTTCTATTTCTCCCATTTTCTTAAACAACCAAATAAATACTTCAACAGATATTGTATACACGAGAAACAATAAAGTTATTGTATCCCAACAAAAGTTACCTTTCAATATTACAAAAGTTCATAAGTCTCTTGTCAGTTTATCAACTTTGAGAGGTAATTTTTATTATGTCACAGGGTCACTTTTACGGGAATACAATAGCTTAATTGTATCCCTTGTGTATATAATAGTTTGTGTAAATACTTAGTTTATACAACAACAATTAAATTAAACCAACTATTTTATGTACCCCTCTCACAAGTCACAACCCTAAATGAGAACAGGCATCAGAATTTTATTAAGGTAAGGGAACAATTTTATTGCATCACAACTAGTGCACTAGAAAAGCTAGACAAATCACATATCATAATCCTTTCTTAAAATATGGTGCAAAGTCATAATTTTCAATAAATCCAAACATCTACCTTTCATTTCGTAATCAAGCATGTCAAAACTAACTCGTACATGAGCCAAATTACTAGCAAGCTTGGCCCTTTTTGTAGTCAAATAATTAAACATAAATCACCTAAAGTTGCCCAAACTGAAATTAATCTATTTTTACTTTTTTTTTCCCCTTTAATAATCAACTTACGAACTATTGTTATTTTATTAGCATTTTAAGATAGATCCGAACATGACCCGATTTGAAAATCAGTCGAACTGAATCTTAAGAACATCAACAAAACACGACCAGAATAGAAAATAATGATTCAAATGACGTTTTTCATCTCTACATTTAGAGAACACATCCTAATATCATAATCACCTAACTGCCAATGCAGTAATGCTATAGTACGTCTTTCATCGACCACCTCATTATCATACAAATTATCACATACATTTTTTAAATACAGAGGAGAGCGAGGGGGGAAACTGGAAAGCAGCAGCCTTTGCTGCGCCTACATATAGGATACAAGGGTCAGGATTCAAGAATGTGTCAAATATATATAATCTTATCGACTTGCTATGTGTAACTCAAGTGTATTGTGGGTCAGGACTTGTCGACCTCTAGCACTCCTGTGTTGCAGGCGCTGATGAAGCGTTTCTGACATCTGGTTAAAAAACTCAACATCCCATCTGTGAATGAGTAAAGGATCAAGGGCATAACATATGTACAATGCTGTAACTGCACCTTCCACCACCACCATTGCCAGTCCCACCTGAAGGAAATACAGATGCCATGAGCAATGCTGCAATAAAACATAACCTGTGTAATGTAGCTACTGATGAAATCCATCCCTATTTAGCAACAATTTTGATCACATATTGAAACATACGGATCTGGTACATTCAAAGATAAACTAACCAATGACAAGGAAAGGTTATCATGAGATTACCTTACACAATACTTCGTCTACAACGTTTAACAAGAGGAACATTCATTTGAACTGGTAGTCAAAACATGCAGTACGAAAACTTGTTTGACTAGCGGAACTTTATTATGACAGTAGTATTATCCTAAAACTCAATTGGCAGTCAAATCTTTCGTCTGCCTATTATAGTCCTTTTAGTTATGGTCACAGCTAGGGTTTTTTGCAATTCTTTATCACCAAATCTTAAGTAGGTATACCGAGCAAAATACAAGAAAGCAACTAAACGTCAGAGTACATGGAATACATTCATATGCTATCCTAATTCTTAACACATACTTGTATTAATATAAAAATGACAGCTCAAATTATTGACCAATCCAAAAGGCTCTTGAATATCTGCAGGACGCAGTCAAATAGGTAGAGAAACAGATATTATATTACTTACCAACACCATCCCCATCAGCATGGAGGTGGAGCCTACCATTAAAACTCTATCACTTGATCTTAGCCATGTCCAAACTCCTGCACATGTTCCGGCAATAAGCCCTCCTAATATAGTTCCCATCAAAAGGACGGCACCAGAACAATCATACGCCACAAGAGCTTCCACCCCAGTAGACTGAAACAATTCCCAGGCATCTCTTGCAGAATGATTAAAGCTTTTACCAGAGACTGCAATCTGTAAAGAATTTATAATGCAAAATCTAAGTAATTTTATTCAGATTCAATAGCATGCTAGGAATCTCGTAATGAACATTCACTTAATGACCAAATAACATGAGAGCCATTACGACAATTTAATCCATTTGATAAAATTCAACCTCATTTCATCAGAAGCTGGAGAGTATAAAATGATTAGAATATTACAAGAAGCATATGCTGACATTGAAGAAAGAGACAGCAAATATCATATTTATAGTACTTGCATCGCAGAATTACGAGTGCACTCGACTTCAAGCTAAATATATTATAACTATTTACTGGAGGATCCAATTATGAAAGGAGTTAAGACTACTGGCATAGTTGACAAGCTTTGACAGCCCATTATTTAATCATCAAAGGACATTTATCCATCAATTACCCCATATTCTTTGCCCCATTTTCTGTCCGTCCCAAATTCTTTTCCCCATGTATTTACAATAACCCTTTTCTTTCCACCCTTTCCCCCTTATTAGGACCCACATCTATCCATCCTTAAAATCAAGTAAAAGGCAATGGGGCATGTATATGACACAAAATTTATACAGATAATCATATGAAAGGTTTACGGCGACATGAGATAAATAGCTAAGTATATTGATAGATGTGAACATATGATACAGCTTATAAGGTTCAGTTGACCTTCAAGAACTGGAAGAAAAATAGCCAACTACCACCTTTTGTGTTTCTCAAACAGATAGTAACCACCTTTCAAACTATTGGTATAAAATCTCCTAATAAAACATTTCTGTTAGGGTGTTGCCACTAATTATCAGATTCAGATCAAGAACTTCAACTGGTAGGTCCTTCTCTTTGTGTTACCCTCCTCTTTTTTCCACTCATTCAATTCTTTGTGTTTCCCTACTTTTTTTTCCACGCATTCAATTCTTAAACTTAACAGTTTTCCACTAAAAATTAGCTTACGTAATCATAACTCAAAAAGAAGAAAAAATAGAACACAAGCATGCAAAATTTCTCACAAAATTCAACTCTAATTTCCATCCAAATCTAAAACTGGATACCTTCAATAAAACTTTCAAGTGATATTTCTTTTAGCTAAATAATTTAGTCCAACAAGAGGAATATACTTCAAATTTTAATTCTTAAATCTTCTAAGTGATGAAATTCTTTGTTAATTCAATAAAAAGGACAAAAGTGAAAATTTTGGTCCCAAGCACATAAGAAGTAAGATTCACATATCCATGGAAAGAAAAACTGAGACAAGAACAAATTTAGCAGACAAAAGACATACCTGCACATATGCATACTTATTGAAGAATCGAACAAGTGTTTCTACAAGATGAAATACAAAGTCAATACAACAAAGCAAGCACTCATTATTTCCAATCTTTGCACGAAAGCCCCTTATCTGTTCAAATGAGTTAAAGAATCAAATAATATACAACAGTAGTTATTACCTATGAAAAAAACCTTGAGTGGTATTGCAATAGAAATTAACAAAAATACCTCCCATCTTAAAGTGCGGACAGCAGCAGTAAAAAGAGATCCATAGCAGATGCTTCCAAATGAAGTCGTCACAGCATAGCGCAAAGACTTCATCAATGAATTTGGAGGCATAGACGCTGTTTCTTGTCCCCCGTGGAAGAGAACAAGAAAAACCATCCCAGATACAATTACATGAACGGTGTTACATAGGACTGCACCTGTCCAAAATAAGCTTATAGAAAGTACCTGCGAATGGAACAAAAAAATGAGATCATACACCCCCATTGGTTACAGCATACAGATCCCAAGACTCGTACAGAACAGTATAAACACAGTGCAAACTTGCCCGCTCACCACAAGAAGCCACCATCTTCCACTATCACCAATGCTTGAAGCTACAACAACAGCTGCTCCAAAGGACCATAATGCCATCCATATAAGCATGATCAAACTGAAAGCATATGCTACGCACATAACTTTACGAAGGCTCCATGCCATCTTTACAGCTTTTTGCAGTACAAACATCGAAAATGGCAGTCTGCAAAGAAAAAAAAGAATCGACTATTTCATAAGTAAATTCAACTGGACTAATGTATGGTCTGATATATTTGAAGTTCACCTATCATTTTGTTAGAAATCTATTGCAGCAAGGGGCCTTAAACAATGCAAAAAGGCTAACATAAGAAACAAAAAAATACATCCAGCTATTTCAAGACTGCAGCAAAGGCCATTTGACACAAAAACTGAATAACCAATGATAAAATCAAAATCCAGCACTCTAGTCTCAAAAGTATGGAGTAGTTTCCTACAATAAAAACCCCAAATATGTTTCAGTCTATTCTACCCAAAAGAAGCTATGCAATTACCATTTCCACTCTTCTATTAAGAAAGGCCGAGAGATGTTAGCCTTCAATTCACTTATTCATTACTTCCTATATCTTCTCAACAATAATATATAACCAGAGCAGTGATCAGCAGAAATAGTCAACTAACCAATAAATTTCAGCATCCACCTGCAAACTAGCATGTCATACATCTACATAATAAGATCCTGCCAATTATTTCATTCCATTTACCAGCAACATATTCTAAGATTCTTCCTTAACATTACAAACTTTGTTTAATTTATCATTATAAACTTTGTTTAATAAACTTTGTTATATTTAACATCATCAATTGTTCTCATTTTTTCTCCAAGTTCAGTCAAAACAGGAAGAAAAGATAATATTGTTTGACCTGGGTCAAGGCCCACTACCAAGAAGAGCAACCCGTATACAAGTCAAGTGAAGTTCCATCCCAACTGTACGGAAATAAAAAGAGTAGCGACCATGTATTCGAGTCACATGCCAAGCAACTAACATGTTTTACTTCATGCTTCCAAGCTTCAAGTATGTCTAACTCCTCCACTTACCTATCGTGCATCAACTAGGGTCTACTCTTTCACCAAAAGTCTTCGCCATCTAATTGCCTTGTCCTTCTTCATGTGATCTCCAGTTGCTCACTTGCCAATTCCATGGCTTCCCCTCACTTGCAGCATCTTGGACTTCATTACATGATACACTCTGCGACATTAGGATAATTAGTGGAACCCATTCTTGGCCCAACTTTGATGCCACTTGTCAGACCCTAGTTAAAGGCCCACTAACAGGAAGAGAGGCGACCTACATGTCAAGTGAGGTTCCATCCTAAAACCATATGGAAACAGAAGAAATAGCTCACAAACTTTATGTGCTAGTTACCTTCCTCTCAATCTTCTGGTGTGAGATAATATCTCTCTACTAGACATGGGAAATTCCCAAAAAATGTATCATGGTACATGTCCCAAGTGGACAAAGTAGTAACCTCATGACTAGCGGGGTTGGATTCGAACAAGTAAAACAACTTCACCTCTTACATGAACTCACATCAGCATAGACCACCAATCAACCTAAACCAACATATTCTAGACTTAAGAAATACCCGGTACTAAGTGGATCATGCATAATTACAGCATAAAACCGCAAATTTGGGCTGAAAATCCCAATATGTGAACATCTGACATATATATACTTAAGATTCTTAGGATTAAGGAAAAAGGAAGAGGGGAAAGTAAACCTACAAGCCTACTTATCAGTCCACTTATTCACTACTATCAAAATCAAGAAGGTAGGAAACAATCATAGCTTGAATGGGAGGCTGAGACAAAACAATTACTAGAATTGGAAAGGACAAAAGGTTTACTGGGTAACATAAGAAGAGGCCAAGTAAGTCTGGAAAGAAATAAATAAGAAAAGCTGAAAGAGACGACATCGTAAGAAAGAAAGTAAATTCAACTTTGAATAAAAACTTGAGGTGCACAGATAAAATCTCCAAGGGGAATATTTCTCAAAATTAGTGAACTAGATAGTTATCACAAAGTTAAAAGGAGACTAAAAAGGGATGGCATATATTTGTTATTCACAAAAGTCAATATTCATCTACTTATATGCATTTTAAGTTCACCACATTCAAGTTGAACTCCCAAGACTAAAAGATAGAGAAAGAAATTGCAGGGATGAGATTCACAATACAAACTACAAAAAATACAAATAAATGGATGGGAAAATAACAAAATTCATTCTATTACCTACATTTGAACCCCAAATACAAAGAAGTCCCAATAACACGGTACAGTGACACCAAAAAAAGCGGGTTGGGGGTTGGGGGGGTTCATAAAAAAAAATGCAAATTTCCATATCAAGGTAGAAGCACAAGGAGGACTAGAAAACAAGTAAAAGTTTGTTGAGAAGGAAGCTGAAAAAGTTACAGTTAAAATGTAAACATGCAAATCAAATATCCCATTTTTACGTAAACAAACCAAAAAAATTGTGGAAGTCTGAAACAAAATTGAGTGTAAGATAAAGCAGCCAAAGTGATGGAATCAAGCAACCTGAATATCCAATACATCGTATCCTACTGTTTTCAATAAAGAGTCATTCCCAACTACCATCAATTGCACAAATTTTATAATTTGATTAAATTATGGAATATCCTCCATCCAATTATGATCAAACAACCTTAATACTTCAATAGTTTTGTAGCTGGTTAAACAATCCCTCCAATCCCAGCAAGGTTACCTCTCCTATATTTAAACCAGCCATAAGAGCCAATATTGTCAAGGAAAAACCAAACAAGGTGATATTTAGACCCCAAACAGACATAAGATCAATACTCCACCAATCAAATATCAAAAAAAAAAAAAAACTGAAACAAAAAACATTACTTCTAATGAGACCATGAGGCTGTCAGGTAGGGGAATCTGAGAAAGAAAATGTACAGATATTTATGTGTTTGTGTGTGAGAAAGAGATTCTGGTGTGCACAGAGAGACTTAAGTGTGCACAGGGATAGAGACAATTGTATTCATCACATAAATTAAAACGATAGAGAACAAGTGAAGTCTGTCATTCAGAAAATAAGAATACCTGTCTATAACTGATATGACATACAGAAACTGTAAAAGCGCTCCGATTGCAAAAGCAACCCCCCAAAAGAACTGCTTCGCCCAAAAACAAAATACACTAACCACAGCAAGATAAGTGGTTAAAATGTGTACTGAAACTTTCATCATGTGGTTGGCCTGATAACCAAGCAATAATAACCAAGTCCATCCAAGGAATGTACCAGACCCAGCAGCAACAGCATACAAAGGCCAGTAGTACTCTGTAAGACCACGGTGATGATCCAAGAACCCATATGTATACTTATCAATGTTTAGTTTATCATTCCTTTTAAATCTGCAGAGTCCAAGAAGTACAAGAAAAAGACCTAATCCTCCCAAATGCACAACGAAAATAGCTAACCAAAAAACATCTCTCCAATGTCTTGATTGCTCAAATGACAAAGCATAGGTGCTATTAGAGCTTCTTCGATTAGTATTGACATCCTATACAAAAAAAAAGCTCAAATCAGGTCGGAATGTTCTACGAGATATTATCAATTTAATTATTAACATGAAAACCTAAGTATTAACATTCAAAAAATCACATTTTCCAGGTTAATGAAATATAACACTCATTATTTTACCTTGGAACAACAAAAGCAACTCTCTTAAAACCTAAGAAAAGAGAGAGTGACATGCTTAATTCTTAGTCAATACTAGTGACAAAATATAGGAAGGCTCAAATGCTGTCACTTACCCCAGCCAGATAAAAATGCTGTTTTCAATGACCCACCATTAAATAAATTTTAAAAGAAAACTTTATTCTGAAGGAGGTAGGGGTTATTAACAAGGACAAACACTAGTTAAACATAAATAGGGAAGGAAAGCTGGTACCTAGGATCTAATTGTATCCAAGACCCTATCCTCAACTGCTTTGGACAAACCTCATATGATCATAAGACCATGTTACAGTAAATTTTGCATCTACACATTAAAAACCTTTGTATTAGATGATCATCATACTTTCAATGATTGAATCTCTTATAGAGTTATAGTGCGTTCTTTTCAAAGGATTTCAACTTCTTTGAACTAATCCAAATTTGTATGAAACTTATTGGAAATTATGGTAGTTGTGCATTGAACTTCTGATAATATATCGAAATACAAAATTCTTATGATTCATGTAGGAAAAAAATCAAGATGTTGTTCAATAAGATAAAAAGAAAAGAAAATTTCCAGAAGAAACAAATCAACAAAGAACACAACTGTGTAACAAACAGAAAATGTCCCATGTCTTTGTATGGTCGATAATAATTTAAATTACTCAAGTTTAGTATCAATGATCATTGCATAGGAAACAGAAATTACAGGATCGAAAAGAGGAAAAGGAATCAAAGAGTACAGTTTGGATTTAGTAAAATCATTAACATTTCATTGTTTGGTTGAATTAGTATATGAAAATAGAATAAATGAAAGAATTCTGTGTGGTTAACTTTCTTTACTCCCCCTCAAATTCCACCGATTTGTCGAAGAAGTAAAACGAAACTTTCGAAAAGGCACTATCTTTATGTACAAACTCAACGCAGCTTCAAAACACCAACTAAATCAAATTCTATTGATTATTCATGGTAGTTGAGGTGAATGAAATAACTGGATTTTGACCCCTCAAAAGTCCCAAGTCGAACTTCACAACATATGTGAACACTTAGGACATTATGCATCTCACGTACAGAAAACATACACTATCATTCTATGTCAAAACAAGAATTCCCCTACAAGAAGTTCTTCATCATCACTACTATAAGGCCAAGTACATCCAATCTCCTATCCTACGTAATAGAAAAGCATTTTGGGAAGCATCATAAAAAGAATTGAATCAAGTAGATGATACCCTTAGAAAGCTTTCTCAACAATCCTCTGCCTTTCTTTCCAAAACTTACTACAAAGAAACAATAAACATAAGAAAAAGACTTTTCATCCAAGTATCCAACACATTTTTCCCGTTCTCACTAAAAAACTTGATATCATCCAAACTTTTAACACTTTTTGTCACTCCTTATAATGGAAGAGCAAAGTGAAAACTTTGCCATACTTTAATCAATTATACCTATAAATAAAGAAACTTTTAATAAATCATTTGCACAACTTTTCCCATACCTCAATAATATTGCATCCCCACATTCCTAATCAAGTACAGCAATTAATAGACATAAAATTTTCGGCATCCGATTTTGACATTTTTCTCACAGCTTCATAATTCAGAAAGAAATGAATAGCATTCTCCAATTTCACAAGGCTCACAAGAAAACAACACGGTCAAACAAATAAACAAAAAGAATGAATGAATGAAAAAAAAAATTTAATAAACACCCAATGCATAAATTCCCAAAAAAACAACCAAAAATAAAATTGAATGCAACAAAAATACACAAAAATAAAAAACACCCAGAAAAACAAAAAAGATCAGACTTATGTGTACCTGTACAACAGGAGCGGAGATGGAGGGAGAGTTGTAGGAGAAAGAGGAGTGGGTCTGAGAGTTGTTCATGTTTGGATTGAAGGAGGCATTTGTAGTAGGAAATCTGGGTTGCTTTGAAGTGTGATAATGGAAGTTTGCAAACTGTATTTGGTTGATGGAACCGTGAGAGACGAGACTGTGGCCTGTGGCCCTGTGGGACAGCGGTTGCTCTGTTTCTGAATTATTTTCAGAGTAAAAGTGTGAGTCAGATTGTTTTGTGGCCAAATGTCACTGATTTTGGGCAGCCGCAATAGGAAATTACGAACAGCTTTGCTGTAAAGGACAACTACGGACTTACGGAGTATATGTGTACGGAGTAATTTAAATTTAGTATTTTTTTTTTAAAAAAAAACATAATTTCAATTTAGTTATAATTTAAAAATATAAATTAGAACCATGCAAATGCACGGTGGACATATAAAATGTGAGGATTAATAAGACATTTTTGAGAAATATAAAACATAGGTATATTGATATTAGCTTCAATAAACACAGTTAACAAAAAAAAAAAAAAAAGAGAGGGAAATAATCTTCTTACGATTGTGCTATTGAGAAATATTCTCTCCGTCTCTTATTATTCTTCTCATTTGTTTTTCCTTAGATTTCAAAGCTAATTTAAATTTAAAATATTTTTAATTATATATTTGCAAAAATTATAAAAAGTTGATTTTGAAAAATATAAATTAAGACGAATCTTTTAATACCCATATGATTAAGTTATTTCTTATAAATTAGAAATAATTTTTGTCAAATTTTAGCTTTAAAATTTATAGATTTTAAACGAGGAGAAAAAAAATAGAGGGAATATCATTATGTTGATAAAACAAAGATATTTTAAAGTCCCTTAATATAAAAGCTAAGATAGTGTAAAAAATGTAATATAACATGTATATTTTATTTAATTATGTTCAATCATTGCATATACTTCATACTATATACATAGTAATTATGAAGCAATATATTATGTATTTATCGATACAATCTAATCTAAATCATATAAGGTAATGTAGATCCATAGACATAGTATGATGTTATATAAGAAATATAATATTACAAATTAATGACTATCATTGACTATTATCATCGCAATCAATAGTTATTAAAATGGGACATGATCTACAATGTGTTTTATTTGTAAAGCCCACTTTCTCTATAAAGTCTTCATCCTAATCTATAGTAAATACTACGGAGTAACTCTCGGCGGTGGGGAAAGAATTTGGGCATCCAGTCTACTTCGAACAAAACTTATTGCAATTTGAAGGGGTTTTATTGAAGCCAGTAAGCCACAAAATAATTGTGTTTTACGACCTGACTGCTCAGAAGCTATCAAGGCGTTGCAGACTCCATCTACGGTTTTCAAAGAATTACAGATGTTAGCTGGTGATATCTTAGCTGAAGCTGATGATTTTAATTTCTTCGCTTGTTTTAAAATTTCTGGATTTGTTGTTTCTTCTGCTCATAATCTAGTCGTCCAAGTTAGGAAATATGGGTTGTCTTTTGTTTAATTGTTTGTTTGCTGCTAAAAAAACAAACAAACTCACATAGGTGTTTAACTTTTTTGAAATTTGAAATAAAAGGGATGAGTTCAAAGGAGGTAATTTATGAAAAGTAGGTAAAAGTGACCGATGGAACGATATAGTGAATAAAGCCTAGTAATTGAATTATGCGCATTGATTTTGAGTTGATATGATAATTTTTTTTTTTTGGCAATAAAAAACTAAAAACAAGGCAAATTACACAATCCTTCATAACTTTGACAGCTAGATTGAGAGCTTTACTTACTAAAAACCTTGAAACCTTAGAACAAGCCAAACAATTAGGAGCAATTATTAGGGCAAAAAAATGGACATCAGCGAAATGGGCTGAGTAGCTTGCATGACAATTTCGTGGGCTCTAACTAGCAGGTCAAGTATTGTAGCGCAATAGGCGACCTATGATTAAGGGAGCTAATCAAGGTAGTTATTAGAGTAGTTTAAGGTTGCCACTATTAGCTCGTTAATAGCATACTATAGGGAAGGAATAAAGTTAATATGGCTGGTATTGTGCCTTAATCCCAACCTTGCACTTAATAAAATTATGTAACTCATGTTTTAGAGGACTTGGGTATAAATGATGATCCTTGAGCTCATTTGTAAATACACAAACACTTTATACAAATTCGAAATGAGTCCAAAAAATTAAAAAATTCGAAAAATAAGCTACTGTTTAAAATAATTTCAAAAATAAGTCAATTTAGGTTCGGAAGTAAAACTCTACCCAAGGCAGCGTTTTAGCTTGCAAAAATATGCTACCCAGGGTAGCGTTATGCATAGGGCTGGGTTTTAGGGTGAATTCTGGGTCAGGGAAAAACGCTGTCCGGGGCAACGTTTTAGGTAAAAGAAAAACGCTGCCCAGGGCAGCGTTTTCATATGACCCAAAATTTCCATCCAAATTCAGCCCCATGCAAAACGCTGCCCAAGGCATCGTTTTTTTATTAGGTATAACGCTGCTCGAGGCAGCGTTTTTTGTCCGACCCTAAATTCGGCTTATTTTTGAAAATAGTTTGAACAATAGCTTATTTTTCAAAAAAATTTTTAAAAAAAGCTTAAAAATAAAAAAAAATTCTAGATTTTTCCTTGTTTATTTCTATTTGGTTCTTAATCTTTTGATAGTTAACCTCTTTCAAGGTGATTAAGATACATCGTGTCAAAATTTCCCTAAACAGGTATTAGTTTTGACAATGCTTAAGCATAATTTAAGATTAACATAATAAGTGAGTGACTTTTCAAAATTAAACAAGTGGAGTTTTTCAAGTTGTAATTACAATATATGATTAGGCTTTCGTATTAGGTATCACCTACTCTTAACCCATGGATTTTAAAACCAACCCATACCTAATACCTTATGTCAAACCAATACTTTTATGCTTATTGAATTAGATAAATTTTTAAAGTTTGACTCTTAGAACTTATTTAAGGTTTTATTGACTAAAATTGGGTGGCATTTGTTGTGATTTGGAGTTATGGACATACTAATCAGTAATGTTGGGCTCTGTAAAATTCATCATCTATTTATTTGGATAAAATATACTTGTCGTAGTCCATCTTGACCCATTAAAAGTATCCCAATAAGTCACTTGATCAGATTAGAGCAGTCTTCAAAGTTTTAGTGTGTATTGATGTTGAGAATTTTATCCCACATTGATAGAAGAGTAAAAGATAAAGTGTGTATAGTATATTTAAATAATTTAGAGGGAATTATGGAGGTGCTAGGTACTTTATACTATTATTTTTATAAAAAAAATACTTCGCATGATTGAATGTTTAATTAATTACATGTTTGTATAATAATGTAATTAGTTGGTTAATCAATTACTTTAATTGGTTTTACGTTTTAAACGTGCCTTTTGAGAAGCGAATTATTGTGTTTCCAGTAGAAGTGACCTCTTAATAAATTTAATGTCAATTTTTGAGGGGTAACTTTTATTATATTGAGAGGTCACTTTTATTAGAAATCTAATAACTTTATTGTAATTGAGTCCTGTGTGTATATAATACATTGTGCTTAGATAAACATGTATTTTGGAAAGTGAATACGTTTTAGATAAACATGTACTTTGGGAAACGAATACGTGAAAACATGCCTTTGGAAAATCAATTTTTTTATGGCATTATTAAAACGGATTAAGGTCTCCAAACCATGATCAACATCTTTATTTCTCTTTCAACATTATTCTTAAAACATTCTTAGGGAGATTTAATTGTATTGTTTCAATTGATCTCGTGTTTAGGTTAAATATTAGGAGCAAACTACCGAAGGAGGATGACACTTGTGTCATTCTAAACTACCTTTCTGATCATTTCTACGATATTGCATCCCAATGAATAATCTCAGGGATTTTTGGGACTCCTTAGAGATGAATTATCATTAAGAAATAACAAGCTAGGGGCTAATAAGTTTATTACCATGCAATTTTTTAAATTTACTATTTGAATGATTCTATTTTAGAACCAGTTTATGAATCTCTTATATAAACTTCTAAATTTCAGGATCTTATTATAACCATTTTGAAAAACTACTTGATGGGGATATCATTGGAAAAATATCCAACAAGTTGGAGTGATCATATATAAAAAGAAACATTTGCATTCTTTTGAGGGTTTTACTTTGGAACAAATTCAGAAACATCTACAGATTGAAGTGGAAACTTGAAATAGTGAAAAAAAAAACTGATGGTGCCTCTTGTTCCAAGTAGACCTGTTCAAATGGGTGGGAGCCCGTTAAGGGCCCTTGACCGACCCGTTTGTAAAAGGGCCTAATCGATAATGGGATTAATGGATCGGTCTCTTAAAGGGTCATGTTTTATTGGGTTTTTAATGGGTCAAGTCGGGTCAATAATGGACCTATAGTTTCCAAAACTTTTAAACACTATAAGATAACGAATTATTTTCACTTACTTGCCGATAATCCACTACCAAAGATTGGAGGTGATACACGTAAATTATCCACCTCTATAGATAAAAACTATACTCTCTTTGGACGACCCTGCCCCACTCGGCCCGTTATATATCGCCTTTGGCCCGACCCGGCCCGTTTTGCATCTTCTTTGACCCGTCCCAACCCGACCTGTTTTGCTTGTGACCCATCCCGGCCCTAACCCGCCCAAATGCACAGGTCTAATGTTAGTTATGTGAATAATAATCATAAGGGAGGAGCAAGAAAAGAATAAACCCACCAAAGGCCTAAAAGGAATTTGTCTAATGTTGTGTTTACAAATTGTTTCCAAGAATTTTAAAGGGAACATTAATATGATTCAATAAATGCATATGGCTTCTCTCATTACTAGTGAGGATTGGTGGTATGATTCTGGTGCGAAGGCAACAAGCAAGGAGGCTCTTTCCAAAACTTACTCCGATTCTTCCCAAATCATGAATTACTTGTGGAAGATCATCTTTCTTCCAAGGTTCAAGGTACTATGACTATAGAAGTGTAGTATACATTTGGGAAGAATGACATTCTCACTAATGTACTTCATGAGTCTCAAATTAAAAAGAATTTAATTTTTGGTTTTATGTTGTCTAAGAAGGGTTTAAAGGTTGTGATACAATATGATAAAACAATTATGTCCAAGGCTAGAATATTTTGATAGGAAGGGTTATACTTGTGATGGAATGTTCAAACAATATATCCATAAAGTTGGAAGTTTGCTTATTTTGTTTTGTATAATGTAGAATGTATGTGTTTTAATTTATATGGAATAAGCATTAAGCACATATAAGTCAAAAGACCATGAAAATAATGAGAAAACTAACATGATTTTTTATGGCAATTATCATGAGGATAATGCGAGGTATGTGTTCAAGAGAAAATGAAGAGGAAACTATTTCCTAAAGTTGAATATTGAAATACTAGAACTTGTCATTATGATATTAGTGAGTTTGATGTAAATTTGATTAGAGGCTCAAAACTTTTATTGATGATAGTTCAAATTTTACCTATTTGTACTTGATTAAGGCAAAGAATTAGGCTTTTGATATGTTTAAGATTTATAAGGCCATGGGAGAAACACAAAAATAAAATAAAAGTACACGATAAATGTGGGGGAATATTTCCTATAGAATTTTCTGATTTTTATGAATCTAATGGCGTTATACATGAAGCTAGTCCTCCTAATAGACCTCAAAAAAATGGAGTGACTGAGAGAAAAATCAGTGTTATATGTGACATATTAAATGCCATGCTAGTTAATGCATATTTTTCACTTAATTTGTGGGAAGATGCTTTACTAACTGCATGTTATGCATGTTCACAATAGAATTTCTTGTAAGAAAAATAAAGTGTCTCTTTATGAATTATGGAAAGGAAAGAAATCTAATATTATTTATTTTAGAGTTTGGGGTTGTATTACATACAATAAAGTCTTTGATCCTAAGACAACCAAATTAGGACAATGAGCTTCAAAAAGTATTATTAATAAAATACCCATTTCACATAAAGTTATGGAAAATGTAAAGGATGGATCCAAAAACTTTTACAAAAGCAACGACTTTTAGAAACGCGGTTTTCTGGAAAGAGGCTATAAATGATGATAGATTTCTTGATGTCAAACAATACTTGGTATCTGATTTGCCTTTTGGTTCAAAAATTGTTGGATGTAAATGAGTGTGTTGGATTAAAATAGTAAAATACTCTCTTTTAATGTTAGACTAGTATATGTTTGTGCTAATGCATGAAAGTCCGTAAAATTGCATACTTAATTAAATTTATATTAATTACATTGTAAAAAATTTGATGATTGAAAATAACATAATAATTAAACTTGTATTGTGTTTTGGACAAATCTACAACAATACTCAATAAAGTTTGAGAAAACCTATAATTAATCAAAATTTTCAATAAGTGATAAGTCATATAGATATCTTAAATAAATCAAAACAATTAAATAACTATGTGTATGCTTTGAGTTTATATATTCTTCCTTGTAGATAATACCATTCCTCCCATCTATCTTAAAGAATCGATGCAACATCTTATTTCTTTATTCTATGTTTTTAGAGCATGCAGGATAAATGTGAATCATCAAACGCTCATGTGTTTCTTTTTTTTTATAATGACATCTCCTAATTCCTAATTATCATTAAAAGACTATGGTTTATTTATGTACTTTACACTAATGAAATCAACAAAGTGTATACTTACACAATTTTACAAAGTTTTTATATATCTTCTTCATTTTTATTGACGGAGTTTTTAATACACTTATATTAATAATACAATAGTTTAATATCTAAGGAAAAATAATCAAGTTTGAAGAAGCACATGAATATGCAAACATAATCATATGGAGAAAAAGCATGAAATAAATTTCCAAAATTGAGGAGGGTTGATTTACTTACTTGATGGTAAGATCCAACGTTAGATATTAATACAATGGTAAGATCCAACGTTAGATATTTCATGTAAAAACAAATGGTTACTATAACAATAAAAAAAATGGTCACTATAATAATAAAAAGAGTAACTATAATAATAAAAAAAAATCATTAAAAATAAAAAATTTATTTGGTCACTATAATTTAAAAAAGGGTTACTATGAGTACATAAAATATCATCCGTTGGATTTAAGAGATGAATAGTTAAGATGTCTTTTCATCCTTCTCATTTTAAGTACCCTTCTTATTTTAACGTTTACTTATATATATATATATATATATATATATATATATATATATATATATATATATATATATTATCTTATTATATTATGATATTTTTGTACTCATACTCATAAACATAAAAGCGGTTTAATTTATAAAATCTGCTAACTATATGAGATATAATGATATAAATAATGAAATAAATTAAGAAGTTAGGTCTATCTTGCTCTCTTCAATGAAAGCTTTTAAGACCAAAATGTTACAAGCTAAATATTACTCTATATGCCATTAAAGCTCTAACACTCCTACTCCATATAACCAATATTTTTTCAAAGTCCCAATAAAGTTGAAATTCAAGTTTCACCGCAACAAATATATAAGAAGCAACTTTACATTTAAAATTAGTCGACTTTTTGATTTTGGAGTGTACTGACTCTTTTCTTTGAGTTTGATCTAATTTTGATTTACACATATATTATGCAAGAAGGTTAGATAGTTCAAAAATAGGTGCAAATTGGAGACAAAAAAAATAGAGTATTCATAATTTAGTTAAATAATGCAATTGAATATATATACATAATCGGCCTTGGGCTAGAAAAGAGTGTAAAAATTTATTGCTAAGAAATGAAAAAGAGGAGAAATATCATTTTCGATTAAACGATGTATATGATTAAAGATATTTAAATTCGGGATACAAGTAAATTTGGGATATATATGAGAAATATCATTTTCGATTAAACGATGTATATGATTAAAGATATTTAAATTCGGGATACAAGTAAATTTGGGATATATATGGAACAGAGGCATAGAAATTGTACTATTGAAATCTGATGAAAAAATAGAGTGTTTCCAATTTAAATACTAGGTATTGTTCTACAAAATTATTAACTCCTCGAAATAATTTATTACTCGAAAACGTGGTTATATAAAAATTAACATTCATTAGGCTCAAAAGTAACCAAGGAATAAACAAGATTGAACCCAACACGTATCCCTTCTTGTTGTACATTCCCGATTATAGACATTGACGTTGTTGTTGGTGCGAATGCTAAGCAAAACGTCCCTTCTGTATCTACCGGAATCACATAATTTTTAGCTGGCAATGCCAAACTCTTCCCACCAGCAAAGTGAAACTCCACTGCTGGAACCTCCACGCTTTCCTTCCCTCTGAGGTCATAACACGTATCAAATATCGCCGCCTCATCGGCAGTAGGTAGATGGCTTGTCCCCCTCCGGAACTCGTCCCGTAAGAGCTCGTAAACCCGCGACTCCAACCGTGTCACGGCTGTTCCAGTGTCGATGATCACCCCACCACTCCCGTCCTTGTCTATTTCAAATGTAGTTGTGGATATTGGCAGTGATGTGCCTCCTACACTCAGGCCCGTTAGCCCAAGATAGTAGAAGGTTTCTGCTGTAGGGTTGCTTAGTAATGGAGCAGTGATTAAGGTGGGGTCAGCTGGAAGTATTGATGCGTTTGTGTTGAAGTTTAGCGTTGAGGTTGAGTTGGATTCTCGGTCTACGAGGCAGTAGGAGAACGACGTGGCGTTTATTTGAGAAGGCAGTGAAAGGGCTCCTCCCCCAAGCCCGAGCAGCCCGCCCGCCCCGGAGAAGTACCCCTCGTTGTTGTGGCCACAACCTATTGCAACATTGTTAACGGCTTCCCCACCGTCGAAAGTTATGGTCTCTGTGATAAAATCACCCGTGGTGTAGGACCCGTCCCCATACGACACCTCGTAGATGCAACTCTGTTCACGACACTCGTTTTCGTCTAGGGCATTGCATGTTGTGGAGTTGCATGGAAGGGACACAAACGAGGTGGATTGGGTCGGGTCAAATATCGGGTCCGGTTGGGTGTAACATTGTGTGCAAGGTTGGCATTGCACCCAACTTAAGTCACTCCCCGTGTCAATGATCACATATACTTCGCGCGACGGGTTTCCAATCGACACACGACTAAAGTACTCCCCACTTCCTCGGCTTACTCCTGAGATGATGGGGGCTCTTAGATTTCGTTCAACAGCAAGGCTAACTCGGGTTTGGATCGAGGCAATTCGGGTTGCATCAAGATCCAACCGGATTAAAAGTTGTGATTTGTAGCTGTCATAATGTTTATTTTGAAACATTGTATTTATATTCCGTGTGTGTAGCTTTAAGCCAAGAGTGGAAGAATTGTCGAAGCTTTGAAAATGTTGTGCATTAGGTAATTTAGAGGAATTCGGAGCTATTTTTTGAAGAGAATGTTTGACATTTAAGGTCTTAGTTTTGGACCTTATGAGGGGATTCCTGCATGAAGTTAATGGTAATGAAAATAAAGTAAAGATTGCAAAAAGAGAAAAAATATAAGAGTAATTGAAAAGAGGGGTTGTTTTCTTAGCCATATCTTAGAAGTTGGGGTGAAATAGGAAGGAGTAAGGTGAAGAGTTTTTAAGGAAGGTGTCCGACAAATCAAAGTGAAATCATAAGGAGGAGCTTTAGATGAGCACACAATAAAGATGTGTAGGTAGGAAGTTGCTACAACATATTAGAAGCTAGACCAGGATTCTAGCCCTCCAAGCTCCAACAACTTTTGCAACAAAAATACTACTCTATATCTTTTGAGTTGTACGTACTCTACTTTTAATGTTTTCTATAGCGGTTAGGAGGGGGCATTAGGGGTTTTTCTTATTTTGCTGCCTTGTCAAAAAAAAAAAAGAAAAAAATTTAATCTTTTGATGTTTTATGTGATGCATTCTTCTTGTTTTGGATGTGATGATTACAAGTTCAAAAGCATGAATATTATTGTAAACGAAAGTGAGAAGTTTTACACGAAAACATTGTTTAAAAATATAATATGATGTTGTTGTTGTTTTATTATTATATATAACTATTATTAAAGTAAAACCCTTACTGATGTTATACTAATCGTATGTCAAGTTATTATAAAAAAAAATTCCCGCCTTTTCTTAAAGATGATGTCATTTTTTTTCTTCTAATTTACATTAATATTAGATTGGAAAATATTATATACAGAAAATTGTGTAACTATATAAATTCCTAAATCATTTAAAACTACATTTATTTCTTCTCTTTATTTCATATTTCCTCTCTACCTTTTTCATAATAATTTTTTCATTTAATGTGATAAAAAAATACTATTCCGATTAAATTTTCTATAGTAATTCTCTAAAACCTATACATTTTTCATTAATAAATAAAAATTTCTTATAATTAAAATATTTAACAAAATAATTCATTGTGCATCGCAGAAGACTTATAAATTAAAGTCAAACAAAGGGGAAGTTGTCCCCACGAGGAAGTCTAACAGAAGTGCAATATTAACCGAAGTATAGTCCAAATGGAAAGTGCACAAGGCCCCACCACCCATGGGAGTATGGGACCCAAGGTTTCGAGGAGCAGTGAACCCAAGTATTTAGGTCTGAATCTAATTCTGATCCAGAAGAGCTATCCGAACCTAATTTTGCCTGGGTTTGAAAGAGAATATTAAATGAGAGTACGTTAGCATTATTTACACAAAGACAAAATATAAATACAAATATCCTATATATGACAGTAAATCTATATTTACAGGAGATGATCTTCGTTAACATTCATCTCACATTTATTCTATAGTTAGATATTATTCCTACTGTCAGAGCTTTCAGCCTTATTAGATTATCCTTCCTACTCAAAGTAACCTCGGATTATTCGACCCCAATCGAATACCCGAAACAGAAAGTATTATGCAAAATAACCGTAAATGTTAAGGACAAATTCTATTCTAGGTACAAGGTAACTGAGTTTGAGGAGGTCACCTTCTGATTAGGGGTGACAATGGGTTGGGGTTGGGTTCGGGTTCAACCCATTTGGGTTCAGGTTGAAATATGTATGTCAAACTAAACTTAACCTATTTATTAAATGGATTAAAAATCAACCCACTATGGTTCGGGTTGACCCAACCTAACCTGTTTAATAAGTAAAAGCCATTTGACTTTTTAATTTTCCAAGTTCTAAGCAATGCAAAATAAAAATCTCAAATCTTAACATAGTCTTAATACAACTAAATTGAAAAGTTTGACAATATGTTAAGAAGAGGTAGAGAGCATTGAGAAGTGAAGAAGAGGTAAAGAGCATTGAGAAGTGAAAAAGAAGGAACAAAGAGATGAAAAAATGAAAAAATGAAAAATTGAAGACTAAGAGTGAAGAGTCTGAGCGGCAAAATGCAAATAGAAAGTACAAAGTAGGGTTGACCGGTGGTAATTATGAGTTGAGTTTATAACCCGCCTTAATTAAACCCGACCCATATATAAAAATCAAACCCAATAATAAACAAGTCGGGTTGTTTGAAATCGGGTTAAAAATTTCAACTTGACCCAACCTGTTTGGGTTGACCCATTTAATTAATTGGGTTGAAAATTTTAACCCAACCCTTTATAAATGGGTTGGATTTGGGTCGGGTTGGTGGGTTTGGTCAGTTTTTGCCACCCCTACTTCTAATATACTTCGTATTTGGGTTACTTCACTAAGAATCAAGATAACTACTATTTTGTCAAATGATTGCTATCATGCTAATTGATAAGAGAAACATCAATACTAATTTTTTGTTGTTGTTCTAGGTTGGGAAGATTAAAAATATTTGCTTGAATGATCAAAGTTCTATCCTATCTCTAATATGGAGTAGACAAGAGTTAACTTGTATGGTTTAAATGTTTAATCACTCCAAAAAAAAGTTTGATAGTTATTCCCCACTTCAGGTTGGGATGAGTAGAGGTTTTGAGTGGGTAATGAGCAAGTGTGATTTTAGAGCATGAACAATGCTAGGCAAGCCAATTATGATTTTAGAGCATGAGCAATGCTAGGCAAGCCAACTATTCTCTCTTCTTCTTTTATTCATTCACCATATCTTCTCTCTCCTCCACTTTATTTTTTACTATTTTACTCCACAATCTCCTCAAAACTTATATTTACTTTACAATGCTAAGCTTGTCCAACTAATTCTCTCTCCAATTTTTGCATACCACACCACCTATATTAGGTTTAATTTTAATGAAACTAGTTAATTTGATTAGATAACTAGTACATTGAATAAATTTTCATGATTTATTTTTCTAATGGTAAATCATTACAATAATTCGATAAACTAAAATAGAGGTTTTATATTAAAAAAAAGCTAGTTATAAAGAGAAATTCATATTTACATATTCAAAAACATGTATTGTTAAGATTTTTCATTGAAAAAATTATAAAAGTATAATTAATAGTATGAAAGAAAATAAATATCATATGTAAACTATTAAAACAAATTACACTAGTAATACACTTAACGATCCCGCCCTTGATAATGAGTCCAACTGTGTTGTATCAAATTTTGGATTATTAATGAGATTTGGACCAAAGGTTGGGAAATTTTGATTTCCTTGAAAATTTCGTTATTTTGAGACTTTGGGATATTCTCATGATTTGGATTATTATTTATACTAAGAAAAAAACAATTTGAATATGAGTTTGATATAGTTGAGAGAAATATGATGAAATTTTGATGTGGAAAAAATTTATCAACTTATGCTCATTTTATAGAGGAAAAAAATAGAGTTTTTGGTACTCTTTTTAAAAAAAAAAATCAGATTTTTTTAATAACCGTTAATAGAATTCTAGCTGTTGGAAATTATCACCAAAAGAAAGCCTATATTATCATGACAAGTAACTACTTTTTATTGGCTAAAAAAATAAAGGAAAGAAAAGAAAAAGGCACAAATAATTAACACCTCTTGAGTTTTACTTTTTTCCTTTCAAAGACAAGCTTTTTTTAGGAGAAAGATTGCTTTTGGGAAGTTCTACCCTCCATTATCTATACTCTTAAGATTGTTTTCACCTCATACCTTATTTCAACCTCAAGAAATACACACATACACCAGTTACAAAAAATTCAAATTGAACTTTTGTGAAACACCTATTAGAATTGATGAATTGGGATTTTGGTATAGATGTAAAACATATTTAGATATGAGTATAATTATTGCTATAAAGTCAAATGAATTATGGATTGTATATGTAGATGCTAACTAATTTAATTGATTAGTTATTAATGCTTTGAATGGTGATATCCAAAACTTAAAGTTAAACTACATCAACACTAATTATTGCCTCGTTATCTCTTTACGTGAAAAAAAAAACTAATTTTTACAACTATCTTGCGCCATTGACATTTCTTAATTTTTTAAAACACAAAATAGAGATAAAGATGGTTAGTAATTGTTGACCTTGGACAAAACATCCCACATAGGAGAGGTGAGGTGACGTTCTCAAAGTACTCCGTAATCCGTATAATCGTCAACTCATCACCATAATCAGCAAAACCCTTACTTAAAAACCAAACTTTGGGCAAACCAATACGCAAATCAACTTAGAAATACAAGTTAACCCACAAAAAAAGAGGTAGCTTTCAGTCCTGTCGCCTTCGCTCACTTCTGCAACAGCGTCAGTTTAACAGTAGAGGAGGGAGATTTTGGGCTTTTTCCTTGCCACTATTTCTTCTTCTTCTTCTTCTCCTTCTTCTTCTGTAAAGATGTCTCTTTCTGTTGTTCAGGTACTTCATTTTTATGTATTTGTATATCTTTTCATTACTATATACTTTTATTTCTTCAATATTTCTGATTGTTTTTTTGGTTTTTTAATTTGCATATTAAAGGGGTTTACCAAATCATTGGCAATGACTGTACTATCTGAGATCGGTGACAAGACCTTCATTGCTGCTGCGGTCTGTCTTTTGTATTTCTATTTTCTATAATATCTTTTTTTATGAAAAAAATAAAAATAAAACTTGAGTCTTGGAATGTGTTGAATTGGGTGATTCTTAGTATCTGGGATTATTGTAAATTTGAGCAATATTGAGCAATTAAGTTGGTAAGAGTAAATAATCAATTGTATACAATGAAGGGTTGAAATTTGTATTTAATTTGTTTTTTTTTTTTTTTGATAAATAAGTAGTGAAGTTAATATTTTATCAAATTTAAGGAACAGGAGTGGTGTTTGATTGAGGATTAGTGCTTGAGAATATGGTTTGTTTGTGGAATCCAAAGTTAATAACTTTAACAATAAAGCTTTGTGGGGATCATCAATGTTGATTCTAGGAAAGGGGAGTGGGTAAATTGTAGGTTCTTGTATTGTTTGGAAGAATAATCGATAGTGGAATTAGCTTTTTACTGTTTGAAGAGGATAAGATAGTGGTTGATTAAGTGATTTTGGTTTATGCTTTAAAGATACTTATCAATAATATTCGAAATGACGGAAATTAGGAAAATGAAAAAGAATACCATCCTTGGTGTATTTTCTGTTGTCTAATGTAGGAAAAACTTTTGTATTTTGTTGACAGCTCGTCGATGTTTTGGAACTAAACATAGACACATCCAATTAATGCAGATATTTAGCGTTTTTACCACGCTCATATTCATAGGATAAAGCCTTGTTGAAAGGCATTGGAGTAATGTTTTAAAGTCACTAGGGGGGAGGGGTTGGCGCTTATGTCGTTTGGCTATCATGGAAATTAATGAGTAAGCCAACAGGGATAAGTCATTGCTTCATAGTTCCTACTATCGAAATGCAATGTCTGACGGATTCGTGTCCACTGTAGAGGATATTGTAGATACTGAAATTGTTAATAAATAGTGATTGTCAAGTGCCATTGAACTTCTTTTATCTTCTGATAGTATTATATGTGAATGTCAAACCCAAGTTATTATATTTTGGTTCTTGCTGTTTTATATCCTTCCAATAGCTTTGTAAGAGCTTCCTTTTGATGTCTCCTTTGTACATATTTCTAGATCTTAGCCATGCGTCATCCTAGAAGACTTGTCCTTTCTGGCTGTCTCTCAGCCCTGATTGTAAGTGCAATCTTTTATCTTATGTATGATTCATGTATGTACGCATTATTCTCTACAGGCCTGTCAAAGATATCTGATTAAATTTCATATTAGGTAATGACCATTCTCTCGGCTGTTGTTGGATGGGCTGCTCCTAATTTGGTAAGGAAATTTTGTGTAGAATTGACACCCTCTTGGTTCTCTTCTTATTTGGGACATGGTGCCATATAATATACTTTAATTGTTTATTACTTATCTTTGAAAAATGCTATGATGTTTCTGCAAGCCGTATGCCAAATGGATAGGGTAAATTGTTTGTCATTTTCTTAATTATGGAAATAAGTTGTCAGTCTTGTTTCTATTTTTATTTTTTGTTCAATTTTCACGCGATACTGTGTGTTTGTGAACTACTTAGATGTCTCGTAAGCTGACTCATCACGTTGCAACATTGCTGTTCTTTGGGTTTGGATTATGGTCACTGTGGGACGGTTTTCATCAGGATGGGTAATTATTCTATACTTGGTCTTTGTTCTTTTTTGCCTTTGTTTATGCTTGTCATTTTGAGCAAATCTTGAGAAGATAACACTTTATAACAAAGGAATTGGAAATATCAGATACATATTACTCATAGCTAGTTAAATTTTATAATGCAGGGAGGCTGAAGAGTTGGCTGAAGTTGAAAAGCAGTTGGTTAGTTTGCAGCTCTTATTTAGAACTTGTACTGGTTATAGCTTAGAATATAACTCTATTCATATGTATGACTAGGATGCTGATTTCAAGGGAACTGCAACAACAGCAAAAGAGTCCAAGGTGAGATTATCCTATGTTCCAACCACACCAAACCTTGCCAGTTTGCCATTTCTCATTCTTTGTTTTTTTACCCTGTCTGCTCACTCTCTCCTGTACTTCTCGTCTTTGTTGCATGTACTTCCTCGCATTATCCTAGTTTCTTAACCAAAAAGAGAAGAGATGATAAGATGTTAAATGTTTTGAGTTGATCTTGTATAACTTCTCTTTTCAAAAAAGTTGCGGCTAAGAAGCACTGGCCATCTTATTATACAATTCCAGGTCCATCAAGCCAAGGGATGCATGCGCCTTAAGCCCTTAACTGCATCTTACTTAGAGTAATAAATGTAATGAAATAAATTTCACTTAGATGATGCATGATTTGCTGAATTTTACTTATAGGAATAAAAGTAATGAAATAGATTTTCACTTAG
The DNA here is from genome assembly GCA_026401315.1 of Dysphania ambrosioides. Lineage (NCBI taxonomy): Eukaryota > Viridiplantae > Streptophyta > Magnoliopsida > Caryophyllales > Amaranthaceae > Dysphania > Dysphania ambrosioides. The sequence goes on from CM048658.1 coordinate 12,577,707, forward strand.
ATGATGCATGATTTGCTGAATCTTGATCTTAAACCCTATAATCAAATTTTTGCTGATAGATCCAAGTGCAAGAGCATGCCAAATCCAATAGAAGTTTTATTCTCTATATCCCCAACTCTTGATTCTTTTTTGTATCTTTTCAATTGGTTTTCTTCCATACTTCGATTATGCTTCCTCTCTCTTTAAAGACTTCCTTCAACCTCGATACTTTTGAACTGGAGATGCTCATTGCTTTCTGTGTTCTAGGATGATGATGAAAAGAAGAAGAATAGGCCATTTCTCACACAATTTTTCTCTCCTATCCTTTTGAAGGTAGCATACCCTGTTGCTGTTTTTAATGCAATTTTACTACTGTTGACACCATTTGCATATCCTCAGTTTGGTGGTTGTGGTTTTGCAGGCATTCTCCATTACATTTTTTGGTGAATGGGGTGATAAGAGCCAGGTGAGGTTCACAGGACCTTCATGAATGTGTCTTTTTGATAGTTTTGTCGCCGTCTGGGCATCTGATTATATAGATATGCCATCCTTTGAGCTTTTTTTGATGTACATTTTTTTTTTCACGTTTTAAATCATATGGCTTCAGATTGCAACCATTGGTCTTGCTGCAGATGAGAACCCATTTGGTGTTGTTCTCGGTGGGATTCTGTGAGTACCATTCATTACCTATGACCTTTCTCCTGTATTCTGGCAATAAATTCTTGTCTATTGACCATACTATTGCATGTAATGATTAAGCGTTCATTGGTTGTTGAGGCGGTGAGGCTAAGGCTGATGCAAACCCATACATATTGGTTGGTGGTTGTTGGTGCACCCATCAGTCATTAATTGATCTGTTGAAATGCAAACATCATATCCTTGTGGTAAACTCAGGATTTAAATTCTTTTCATTGCAATCACACAGCACCTTGGGCGCTTGCTGATTGAGGAAATGGTTGGCTGCCACCATACGGCTATCAATTCACCCATTGTTTCTTTTGTAGTATGGATATCACTATAAAGATTAGATCCATATTAATTAATCCTAACCATACTTTTGAAAACTGAAGCTATGTTTCAAAATGGCAAAATTACCTTACTACTTTTCTCTCTCATCATCCTCTGCTTTTGTTGTGCTGATTGAGAAAGATTAGGACAGGATCCAAATAATGCACACACGAGTCTGATTATTGTATTTTTATAGTTCAGGAGAAATAAACCTATCAAGATTCAAGAATTTCAAGGGTTTAAAATTTCAAGAATTTCAAGGGTTTAAAATTTTAAGATTCAATTCAGGAACAAAGATGGAGCACTCTAACAGAATTATTGCTGTACACGTGTATTATGCAAAATTGGATCTTTTATCACCACACTTAAAATAAATAATTAGTTTTCAGTAGCAGTTCCCCAAAAATTGATGTGTAAATATACAAGTTAGTGTCTAGCATATTATTCTTTGTCTGTGGGAGCTATAGAAGTTCATTGTTTGGGCACAATGGGAAATATTTGAACCAGTGAGCTGATTATCCAATACATGAAAATGGCGTATTAGGGAAAAAATCCAAGAAAAAAAACTGTCATTTAGTGGTTTTATGGATAGCCAATGGAAGGAGTGACATAGTGATAAGGTAGAGAGAAATTTTTATGGTCCATTGCAAGGTATGAGACTTGAGTCTCATATCAATCATATGGGGGTTGATGTGGGGTTTATATAGGATAATAGACTCTCCTTCGCTTGAGCTAGCTTTTGGGGATGACTCTCCTATTGTCATGTATCAATGGTATCAGAGTTGCCCATTGCTCCTTTGCGTCCACATGTGACCGATGGTGGTGACACCGGTGCTCGTCCGGGGCTAGGAACTTTCCCTTCTTCTGCCTAGTGCAAAGCCTGCCACATTACGGCCTGCAAAGAGGGGTGATTTGGGGTTTATATAGGATAGTAGACTCTCCTCCCCTTGAGCTAGGTTTTGGAGATGACTCCTATTATCGCGTATCAGAAATGAGCTATGGGAAGTAGCTGGACCTTTTGATTGGGATTAATTCAGTGATCTTTCTGTAAATGAGTCATTGGATAGTAATGTCGTAGGCCAAGCTCATCCCAAATGGTTGATTTCCTAGTCATGATTTATTTTAATTTATTTAGATTTTTGTACCATGTCCGTGTATTCTTCTGGTTTGTGCTTTGTGCAAATTCTCTCTTGGCTTAATGAAGGTTTGTAAGATATGCAATTTCATTAAGTGCTACGTCATATTTTCTTTTGGCTCCCAATTAGCTTGGTCATCTAACTGTTGTATTGTGAAGGTACAATAGCTAGAGTTCAATTGAGATCTTTTAATTTCTGATTTTATCCTAGTCTTGATCTTGGTAATGGTCAGTTGGTCTTTTGTTTCTATGGAAGAGCAATGAACAAAATATACGTGATATTAAACTCTATAGTTGAAAGGAAATTGTTGTAACTACATTAAAAGAGTAAGATATGGATGATGAATAATCAGAATTCTTCCTTGTGTTGGTTGTTTCATGTCTGGAAATAGATACTAAGTAAAGAGGTCAATAAATTACCCATTAGTCTTAAGCATCAAATGCCCAAAAAATGTAGTAAAATTGCTTAAAATACACGGGTAGTGAGCACTGTAAAGTGGATGCACAATTCACGCGGAAGCGCAGATTAACATACAAGTTTGCACATGGGAAAAGAGCTAGAGCAGGTACAATAAGAACAGAACACCAAAAAAGGAAAATAGGATGTATCGGGGATCGGAAACAAGGTGTTGGGGGGGGGGGGGGGGGGAGAACAACCTGTCTTTGCCCTTGTCTTTGACACTGTGCATATTGTTCGTTAAGTCTGGATCTGGATTGCTTAGGTATAATCCTAGAGTACGGGATGGTTGGTTTACAAATTGGAATTCCTGAGGTAAAATTTGATGCATTTGAACTGACAAAATCATAAAGTCCGTCCCTTAATTTTCGTCACTTATTTTGTTGCAAAAATTATAATTAGTAAACTAGTAATAAAAGTAGAATTGAAATTTTGGAAGTGGATTCTGTGGGGGGAAAAAGTATGAGGAAGTGTGGGATGGAGTAGATAAACGAAAGGCTGATATAATGGAGAGTTAAGAGTAAAGATATTATTTCAGTTGTCTTCCACTTTAACTGTGAAAAAATTAAGGTTCGTTTGAAGAAATTAATAGGATGCTAGGAGTATCTTTTTCTGATGGAGAATCAAATTTTTATTGGTGAGAACAACCTGTCTTTGCCCTTGTCTTTGATACTGTGCATATTGTTCGTTAAGTCTGGATCTGGATTGCTTAGGTATAATCCTAGAGTACGGGATGGTTGGTTTACAAATTGGAATTCCTGAGGTAAAATTTGATGCATTCGAACTGTCAAAATCGTAAATTCTGTCCCTTATTTTTTGTCACTTGTTCTGTTGCAAAAATTATAATTAGCAAACTAGTAATAAAAGTAGAATTGAAATTTTGGAAGTGGATTCTGTGTGTGTGTGTGTGTGTGTGGTGGGGGGGCGGGGGGAGAATGAGGAAGTGTGGGATGGAGTAGATAAAGGAAAGGCTGGTATAATGGAGAGTTAAGAGTTAAGGTATTATTTCAGTTGTCTTCCACTTTAACTGTGGATTAAGGTTCGTTTGAAGAAATTAATAGGATGCTAGGAGTATCTTTTTCTGATGGAGAATCAAATTTTTATTAGTGAATAGAACAAAAGCTAAAAATATTGAATGCGTTTGCTTCCACTTGGTGCTACTTTGTCTTGACTAGTTTTCATAGTATTCATGAGCCTGAATCTAGCTCGTTTGATATCTATGTGCAATCTGTAGAGGACAAACATTGTGCACCACAGCTGCTGTCTTGGGTGGAAAGAGCTTGGCATCCCAAATTTCCGAGAAAGTGGTATGCATTAAAGCTTGTGCCTTCTCTGTGCTTTTTGTACTTCTACGATTGTGACAAAGTTCTTGCCTTCTATTTCTTTGCAGGTTGCCCTTTTTGGTGGTGTTCTTTTCATTATTTTCGGGATCCAGTCCTTCCTTTCTCCAGTTGACTAACCCCCTTGTAAAATTTTCAAGAGGTTTGTTGAGATCTCGTCTTTACTGATGTAATGAAAAGGGCCTTAAACTAACATTCACCTGCCTACGTAGGGTTCTTCACCCATTTGTGCACCAATAGCAAGTCATGCCTTTATACGAGCCCAATCAACATGTAGAACTTCTGAATGCCTATAGTGCTCATTGATATGGCTTACTTTATGAGCATGCTTGTCTAAATTTCATCATAATTATGTTCCTATAGTAGGTTGCCTGTTGGAAAAATTCACCTATTATAAGAGATTAAGAACTTGCTTTTCCACATTGTATTCTAGATGAAACATCAGAATCTGACCATCAGTGCCTGTACATTTGCCTTATGCAGCGATTGATGGTACTGGACATTTGCCTTAGCTTCGAAACAGATCCAACAATAACATTGCTGCTCTCTGTTCAAGGGAAGTGATAACAAGGGAGCAAGAGCTTCTGAAATTAAACAAGAACTTGATGCTCTGCAGCTATAATTGTGGAATTATTGAATCACATTTTTGCTGGATCTAGTTATTTCGTACAGACTATATGGTTTACAATCATTTTAATGTGATAGAGTCAGCATTCATGTCAACCTGTAATTTCTTTTTTGCTTGTGGACCATTTTCTACTGAATCTTCGAAGCCCTAGCGAAAATTTATGGGGCCAATACTGCATAATTTGGTACTGGACTCTATTATCTACCAATTTTACGCTATAGCTGCCTCTTTGAAAAATTTGTACTACAGGGTACATTTTTTTTTTTTCTATTTACAGAGCTACTAATCAAGAAATCCTAATCTCCTTATGTATTTATACGCTGAGAAACTGCAATTAGATTTCTTTTTTTTTTTTTTTTCCAGAGAAACTACAATTAGATTTCTTTTTTTTTTTTTTCCGGAGAAACTACAATCAAAGAGTATGGAATGAGGCAGAAAAAATAATGTGTTTTACACACTAAATCTCTCTTTGTTCCCGGGTAATATGGCTTGGAGTTTACTGCCTTCTTTAAATAAAGCATAATTTCTCAAGGGAGTCCGAATGCAATGTAGCTGGCCATGCAGGGAAAGCCAACGCTGTATACCCAACTCATAATAAATATCCCTACAGATCCTTGTAGCATGTAAACCTTTAGGCATTTTCTCGGCACACTTCGCAGACACAGGTAATGATACGCTCATCTGCGTAACTAATCCCCAACTCAAAGCATTAACACACAGGAATAACACCAAGCTATAAAATTCAAGCAGCCAAGTAAATGAATTATGTATAATAACTCCCTTGTCTACATACAACAAAAACCAAGGTTCACATGGGTAATGGCAACCAAATATACACATATAGTTGTACTTTATAAACATAATACAACTATGTCGGCTTTCCCACAACCATAAGGCCTGTCTCTCACTTCAGCATCCACCACCAGCAGGCTCAATGGAACTCAGCAGCCCATTACCTCGCAACTGCATACAATGGTCTTCAGCATCAGCCTGAGCACATATTATCACCACTGACAAACCATTAATGTGTGCTTCTTGCATGATATTTACTGCGTTGTCAACTGTCATACCAGGTATAACCTTCATCAGGACTTGCACAACATATTCCCTTTTGTTAAAGTTGTCATTATGCAGCATAACACGATATGGAGGAGCAATTTTCCTTGTTTTCCTAAAACCAAACAGAAGAATGGCAATGACTTTTTGTCAACAGAAAAATATTAAGTCTAGTGAATATACTCAACATGGACAAGAAACACAAGAGGACTCAAAATCCATACAAACTAAAATGTACATTCAGTAAAGCAAATTGTAGACAAGAATTAAGTACACTATAAAACAGATATCAGCTTGCCATCAAAATTTTACAAATCATTTCATTAATTAAATCATGAAGTTATGTAACCAATCTATTATGGCTCATTTGAATGTTAACGGATTGTCTGATAAGAAAGGATGTTAATGAAAAAGTAGTTGGTCTTCCAATCTATTAACGCTCTCTCCTCCCTTTACCCACACATTGCAAGTCCTATCTTTCCAGAGAATTTCATGAGGTATTCTTTGGATTTCTCAATTCTAATCATCTTCTCCATAACAAACAGGTGAACACAGACAAGAAAATAAAGGTAGGTCAAATGACAACAATTCACAATGATACTGTTTCAGCAATACTCTTATCAAACTAAATCGAATCAACAACCTTGAAGAGGGCAGGATAACAGAATCATACACAGCAAATTTTTGCACTAAAGAACTACCTACTCACCCAAGTTATGATATATTTACATGACCCACAAGCAATTCTAAGGATAAAACCTTCATTTCTTTTCATTCTTCAAACATATTGTTCTCTGTCACAGTTTTCCCTATGTATGATAAACCTAGAAGAATACAAAAACACCAAGGACTATGTTCTATTTCAGGGATGGGAAAGAGAAGAATACATATATAAAATTTACATTTTGCACATGAAAACCCGACCATTAAAGACAGAATAAGCTTCAGGTGTTCCCATAAAACTCAGTCCCAACATGAATATCCACTTTTCTATTTGGTACGTCCCATTTGAATGTCAAAACAAAACATTAGTGATAAACTTTCAAATAACCCCATGAGAGCTTGCCAACATATTTGTAGTCAAAATCCATTTTCCCTGACATTACAGCACATATTAATACAGATATTTATCTAATGAAATATGCAATCAAACTATTTACACCATTTGATCACTAAATATGATCTATGTTCCTCAATGCCAACTAAAGATCAAATATCATGCACAAAATTTTGAAACATGACCCCCTCAATATAGTAAATTTGTGACAGTATATCTCATCCAAAATGGATGGTATGAGATTTCATTATCAGTTATCAAAGATATTCAAACCTTAATTCTCATAAAACAATGTTATCATCATCTAAGGTAGAATATAACTATACAGCAGCCTGGCTACCAAGAATTAGAGGAAAGATATGCTTCAAACATGTCCACCGGTGCATTTGAGACACCAACAAAGATATGAATGGGAAGAGACTGTTAGTCATCCATTATAGCTTAGTTTTAAGATAGACAAATGGACAAAGATGGCCCACAAATGTCCGAACAACACAGTTAATATCTTCAACAAAGTGAAGTACTGTCAAATAACACCAGTAAAAGCTAGATCAGGCTACCAAGCTGACTTCTAAGCAGTTGGTGCCTAAACATATAAATTCAATTGATAGGAAAACTATGGTGTAAAACTTGCAAATAAATATCATTAACATCAAAGAAACATTTCCACTGTCAGAACTATCAAAGATATAAGGAGGGTATTATCAGTATCAGCACCTCAGATCAAATTCAGATTCACGTCCAGGAGTGGTTTTCTCAATTACAGGTTTGTCTATTACTCCTCCCTTAGAAGATCCAGTAGCTGACACAGCCATAAGGAAGCCACGGTGGTTGCACAATCCTTTACAAAAATAATGTTTATCCCCTGGGCATAAATCCAGAATGATCCTATGAGCAAAACTATCCAAACAATTCAATATCCAAAAAATACCAAGCATTGAGGAGATAATGAGAAGGAGAAAGGGCATCCAAAGTTTAGTTAACTTAGTCAACAAAGAAAAAATAAGCATAATCTACATCTACTAATTTAAAATCAATGAATAACGTGTGAAAGAAAGTAAGAATATAGTTGTGTATACAACCTTACTGTAAACCAATTCTCTAACAACACAGATGCATCAGATCACCCATATGCATATGTTCTCTATAAGATTATGATGCAAAAGTCATCATTTTGTTTACAATCAAAAGCAAAAACAAATGCAGAACAATGCACACTGAGCAAAGTGCAGGCTTGAGGCATGGTCAATGAGGCATACTCAATAACAAAAAATTAATTTGTTTAGTTCAAATGCAGTGTGCCTCTTACAAATGCCAAGCCTAGACTAAAGAAAGTGTTTCAGCCTTGCTCCCTTGGGATTAGTGCCTCACGAAGGACTTTTGTATACACTGACACAAAGAAAATGTTTGCTAAACAAAAACATTTAAGGGTAATCTGTTCTAAGGAAGACGACTTACGTTCAGCCTCTATATCACCCATTCTTATGCCTCTTTCAACCCAAAGCTTAAACCAATGTTACAGTCATTCTTACTGCTTTTCCCTCTGACCTTCTATTAGATAATCATATATTTTTCTGGATTGTTATCCAACTGAAGGTGCAAATTCGTTGTATTACCTACTCTTTCCTTTGCAACAATAAAAAACTAAGCTTAAATCCCAAATAGATGGGATTGAATGATTGAACCTAGAGTCTATCTCATGTGATAAGATAAGTTAAATTAATTAAATTTTTAAAAGCCTTCCTTCACACTGAGTCCATCGTTATATAGAATTATAAATTAATAGAGACTTCCGGTTATTTGAAAAGATTGTGCAAGTGATCGTGGCAAGCTATGTTGCACTGATACGAATCCAAATACGGATACGGGTACGAAAAATGACAAAATCAAAATTTCTAAATACGGGTACGGCAAAAAAAATAAAACATAAATTATAAAATAAGAAGAGCAGACATTTGGAGGGGTTCAACTTATATGAGAATTTGGAAGGTTTATATGTATAACTTGCATAACCCATACTAACATTGTAATACTACTTTAAGAAAAATAAGCGTAGTCAATTAAAAGCTCAATTGAGAATGGATAAAAGCAGACGTTTGGAGGGAAATTTTGAAGGGATTATATGAGATGTTATAGATATTACAAGTACCATTATAATACTACCTTTAAAAAAATAGATATGAATCTAGATATGAAATTTGACGGGCTTGGGCTTATATGATAATTTTGTTTTTTTTTGGGCCGATGGGTTGTGCAAGAAATCAAAATCAGTTGGATATGGGTTGGATATAACTCAACCATACCCGATACGTACCCAGCCATACCCAGGGTCTTGGATACGTACCCGGGCCATACCCGTGCCGTACCCGATACGTACCCGCATCGGGTACGGGGGCACGGTATGTTTCAGCGTACCTGCGCATCATAGGGTACAGGAACGTAAAACTGGAAACGACAAATCATCGATATTATGCCATGCTTCATTGTCATCGAGGGAATAAACTAACCAAGTGAAATTTTACTCGATCATTCTATTCAAGAGTATTGGAGCAACTTTTTGTACCTTATCATGTTATTATGAGAGGAAACAGAGGTTCTAAACATTTATTATGAGATATATGAGCACAAAGTTTTTTTCAATACTCCTAGGCATAATTCAATAGTATCATTACACACAACACTATTAACAACAGTTTGGCAGATGTGAATACATAGTAATCAATAACACAAGTCATAAACTCATAATATAACTTCTGAACGCATGCCATGGAAGAACTCTCAGCGGACAAACTAGTGATATAGCCATCATCTAACAGCTTAAATGTTTTCTAAGAACCATCTATTCAATTTCATGATTAAAATTGTGTTTTACCTACTATAGAGTTCCAACCAAATATGCATAAGACATAAGAGTGATATGACTTTATATAGCAAACATTATACTAAGCTTCGAGCAACAGAGCACGTATTATGCAACTATGCAAGGACAATAAATAAAATAAAATAAAAACTGAATCCCCCATTAAAATACTCGAGAAAATCAAACGAAAAGGCTAAATTGATTCACCATTTTTATGACTAAAAAAAATGCAAAAGTATTGCGACATTAAAAAAAAAAATCCAAAAAAGTCACTCAGTACTCAATTAAAGGGGAATTAAATCGCGAAATTCCCCTAAAAATAACCCTAAAAGTAAGATTCCGTCACATAAAAAAGAACCCAACAAGAAAAATAAGCAAAAAAAAAAAAATTGGCAAAATATGAAAAACATAGGATAAAACACACAATAAATTCATACCCACATAATAAAATAAAAAGAAAAAGAAAAAAACCCAGAAATTCAAAGCAATTACAAAATACAAAGGTCAATAAGTTGCAGATTATAAAATTCAAAGTGAAACAGGAGATCGAGAAATAGAAGGGTGATTGATACCTGATTTGAGGTAGAGGACATGTTTTGGTGAGAGGGCTAATCTGCCAAGAATTGCAGTTTCCATTGACGATACTCTTGCGCTTCAGAGTTATCTCTCTCCTCCACAGAACTGTATCTGTATGTGTTGGGGACTTGAGGGGTGTGTGTGTGTTGACTTGCTTCGAAAATTTGGAAATTTGTGTGCGACTGTGTGATGGGCGTCCTGTGCGCGTGTATCAGTCTGAGGCCGTTTGCCTTTCTTTTTTTTCATTTGTCAACTTCCGACTTTTTATGGTTACAACTTACATTGGATGTTATAAGTTATAACTCCATTTTTTTTAATTATTATATTTTTAGTTTAGGAGTCTAATTTTATAAATTTTGATTATAAATTTTAATTATAATATAATAAATACATTCAAATGAAATCTTGTTGGACGCGTTTTAATTTAAATTTTTATAATATTAAATTTTTATAATTTTTTATCTTATAAATTTATAGAAAAAACGTTTAAAGGTGTGTCATAGATACATTAAAAAGTCAAATGTAGTAATTAGAAAGAAACGAAAGGAGTAGTTCTTTGATCAAGTAAAGCAGTAAATGTTGCTCTATTACCTATTTTCTCTTTTTCTAATTTTTTTCTCCTTTCTCCTTTCTTATTATTTTTATATACAATTTTAAGTTTTTCTTCAAATTTATAAAACAAAGAATTATAAAAACTTGATATTTTATAATTTTACATTAAGATGTATAAAATATGATTTTATGTGAATATATTATGTGGAGAACAAAACACCGCCTCCAACTTATTCAAACTGCCCCAAAAAATTTGATTTTTCCCTTTCACACATTTTAATAAAAGCGAACTTTTTACACTTCAATTCTTATTTCCCACTTCACTCTCCTTTAAATACGAACTTTACTACAATTCCCGACTCCCACCACCACCCCCAATCATCGACCACTATCCTCGCCGGAATCCCATAAACCGCCACACGATCTGTCTTTCTTGACATCGGAAACCACTGAAATTATGAACGAGCCATCAAAGTCAACGTCGCAGGTAAAACACGCTAATCGAAAACTTTTAAAAAAAGGTTGTCGGTGGGCCCAATAAAAACGGCTAGCCCCCCCTTTAAATTGTTAAGTAACAATTATTTTTTATTATAGGTTTCGACAGAAGATTTTGGGGGCGATGGTATTAATTATTACCCTCTCGGGGTGAGGACTCATGTTTTCCAGCGAGGGTGGGCGGCGGTTCTGATGCTTCCAGTGAGGGCAGTCAGCTCTTTTCGGCATGGATGTGAGTTTGAGTTTGAGAGAAGTGAGTGTTTTAAGAGAGGGGTAATATACTAAATTCAGGGAGCACGTTTAACAAACCCGAAATGGAGTAAAAATAAAGGGACACAGAAAGTACAATCAATTACATGGGTATTTCTTTCGATTCATGAGGTTAGATTCTAACTCGTAGTTAATTTGTTAGAAATGTAAGATTATCTAAAATTCTAAATTTTTAGCTATAGAAATACATGTCTTTGTTTTCCCCGACTTTTTTGAGGCCGGGGTTCCTTTAAATCAACTTCCTACCATATCTTAAATATTGTTTTATGTTTTTAAGTAACCGTGTTAGACCAGTCATTATATATGTGTATGTAATATTTTTAATACGAGAAAACCTTTTCATAGACCGGATGACTTGTTCATTATTTACAAATATAGAGTAGCATATAACATTATAACTAGTAACAAACAACGGATTCACAAGTTCATTATTAATCTTCACATACAATTAGTCATTTGAAAGCTAAATTCACATAACAACACAAGTCTAGCTAAAGACAATCTCATTCAAATCTATCTATCATATGCTACAACTATAGAGCGCCGCAGTAGGCAGATTAATCCTTGACATCAAGTTGTAAGAGTGGCAAAGTGCAGAAACATAAAATAACTATAACAAACTAAACTTCTGCTTATAACTTGCACATATATGTTATGTACTTATGTAGCCAAGAAACTTGCTAAATTTGACAGCTATTTTGATGCTTACGCTGTGATCCTGCTAGTGCAGGACTTTTCTCAGTGAGTTGAGCAGGATAACAGTACTACCATAAGCTTGTCGAGCAAACTGATTCTTGGCATGCCTTTGCTGCTCCCACTTAGGAGTAGAAGCTGTAAGAGGATGAATCCATAACAATGTTACGTAGCCCTCCAATCGTCGATGCAAGCATGATGAACACCCCAATGATTATACATGACTGCAACATATAAAATGAAATGGAAACAGTAAAACTTAGTTTATCGATCTACTCTGGTATGGTTAAATGTTCAACATCGATTGAGTAAAATATAGAAACGGATTTACCCAATTGATGAGCCAAGAAAGATTAAACCTCTTTGGTTTCTTGATTATGAGCCACATGACACTAGGAAGCTGCAAAGATGTTCAATTTCCAGCAGTTAAAGCTCTGTTTCTTTGTTTTGACGAGGAGAGTAGGATGCAGAAACTTGTGACATGCTTACAAAGTATGATGTTGGAGCAAAGCCGAATCCACCAAAGAAACCGAGGAGATCTCCAAAGAAAGGAAAAGTGACTCCGATAAATAATGTGAATGCTGCAATGTATTTATAGTGATCAATCATCATTATGATCATGAAGAAAATTTATCACTTTCTTACAAAAATTCAGAAGGTAACTCGTAAGCTTAGATTGATTACCGACGTAGATTGTTCGAGTAATGAGTCGAAGAGAAATCCCTGGTGGAAATTTGAGTCTTTTTATCATCAATCTCTCAATCATATCAAAGATGGGCATTGCATATACCTGCGTTCATCATCACAACAAAGTTTACACAAAATCTTGTAAAAGTTATTGTACATTCTCAGTAAAAGTGACCTCTTGAAATAATAAAAGTTACCCCTTAAAGTTGATAAATATTGACATATGTTATGTTGAGGGGTAACTTATATTAGAAATACAATAACTTTATTATATCCCATATGTATATAATACTTTTTGTAAAGTTTAGGCTTACAACCAATGAAGTCTTAACTCAATGATTTAGAGTGCTCAAATTTCGGGTATAGGCTTTGTTCTTTTCACCTAGACAACCATTCTCTATACTTTTAGCCCCTAGTTAAATAATTTAACGACTTGTAGTAGTGATGAATCGAATTTGGATAGCCCTTACGAGCCCTGGACAATGTTTTCCTGGAACTTTTTTTAGGTGTAAAGAACAGCTATACTAGTTTACTAGGTCTCAAGATATGCTGCAGCAATTAATAATCGGAATAATGTACCTGGTAGCTGCCAATAACATGTATGACGACCATCAGGTTAGCAGAGGCGATAAGCCAAGCAGGTCTCTGAAGACCTACTAGCACATTGTCAGCAACATCTTGGCCAAATGCCCAGTATCCCACAAATGCCACAGGAAAATAGCAAAGTGCATTGATGAAATAGGCACCCAAGGCTCCTTTCCACATTGGTATTTTCGATGGTTTCTCGGGAGTGGATGGTATAGTGGACTGGATTTCAAGGACGACTGCATGACCAGCATAAGCGAATGAGATCTGACCCAGTGCGTTGAACACTCGGAACATGAAGTCGAAGGAGCTTGTGTGTTTGTAACCATAGTTCACATTCTCAACCTGACCTTTCGCCAGGCAACCAACCCAAGCAATTGTTGAGTAGCTGCATTCAGTTCCCCTTAAACTTTCAGGTCCAGTGTTCAACAATGGTACTTAGCTTTTGAGCAACACAATAATGAGTTGCTTAAAAATTCAGTTCATGTAAATATTTCTTTCATGTAATTGTCAACTTTACACAGCCTAAAATCAATTGATTTGTAATGATACGGACTTTTTATCCATCACAAATTTTCTGTCTTTTTGAAAACTCACTGGCCTAGGCTATTTTCGGAGTATCGCTCTAACTACTATAGCACTCTTAATAATGAGAAATGGTCGTCAGTTAACTTAGTTGGTCATCCATTTATCCATATAGTAGAGCTTGGTGTTACAACCAACAAAAATGGACAGAACACTCAATTGTGTGTCTTACCTGAGTGACATGACAGCAGCTGCTAAAGACACCCAAGAAACAGAATTGAAGTTAGGGAGCTGAGAAAGGAAGAAGTGGAGTGAACCAAATATGATAATCCAATAAGACTGCCTAAGCTTAACACAGTGGATGCATGCTATCTCCATGAACTTCATAAGACACTTCCCTCCAGTAACCATGTACACAATGTCACATCCAACTTGAACAATCAGCTGCTGAGGAAGCACCACCCAAGGCCCGAGTCTCGGCCCAAAGGCGTATTTTCCAAGATCGTAGTACCGGTCAAAGCGGGTCCCAGGAACACATTCATGCAACTGTATCATTTGCCACATTGTATTTAGAGTGATACACCATGATAGTATCATAACCACAGTCCCTGGCCCCCTGTAACATCATCAGTTACATACAATTGACTAAGTTTTTGGATTAGGCCATAAAAATAGTGAAAATGCCTAAAAAAGTTACTATAAAACAAAATATAGGGTGATTTATTTTATATTGGCGGTTGACTGGTTGTTTAGATGGAGATACAAAGCATTACTTCCTTATTTGTAAGAAATTATATACATTTCTTACCATGTGCAACACAGTACTTGTATATATTTGACAACTAAACAATTTCAGGTCGAAATAGTTATCATTGTTTCGACTTTTTGCATACTTTTGTCACCACGAAAACAATTTATTGTAGAGGGTTTCCTAATTTATGTCTGATATAAACTATATTAGGATACTGTGATCTATAAACTATATTAGGATACTGTGATCTTAGATATAGCTATTGTTATATCATATATATGTTTTATAAATAAAAAAGATATAAAAATACATAAAAACATATATCAGATGTAAACCTTATAATCTCATGTATAAATTAGGAATTTCTCATTTATTATTCTACAAAGTCTACAAGTCTCGTGAAAACTTAAAAGTTACTATAGGAAAATTTCAATTACATACCAAAATCATAATTAACCTACGCATTGTGATTTCCTTTATACTTGTTGATTAGTTGGTGAAATATAACAAGGGTCCACACAATATCTTTGATGTCTTACCTAAATCTATCTACTCTAGTACGATTGCTATTCAGAAAGATGCTCATATTTTATCATAGTGAAACTAGAAGCTAGGTACATTAAAAAAAAAAAAAAAAAAAAAGCAGAGTTGAAGACGGGAAGATTTACCATCCCAAGTAAGCCATGGCATAAGGAAGGCTAAGAACACCAGCACCAACCATCGCAGTGACGGTGTGGAAGGTAGAGTACCACCATTTAGCTCGACGAGGAGGGCCATCAATATCCTGCTGTCCTTCCATGGACAATACTTCCTGTTCATGTTCACATACATAAAGTTTTGCCGAAAATTTGAGTTCCATACCTTTCAGCTGAGTATGATTGAAAGATAGAACATGCTGGTTATTATTTAGACATGCATTTACAGATAAATCTCAGTAGGCTTAACCAAGTAAAACTGATTTAATGATGAAACTCTGCTAGCTAGACTTGGATGCGGCCAGACTTTTCTAGCTCCAGCGTAGCCCATTGAATACTTATCATGCATGACCATTTTTTTTAAGGATCATGCACAATCTTTCAGAGATTCGTGAATTAGTTGAACAGATTATTATTTATGCATGCATATAATTCCATCTTCATACCTTAGGCTCAGGAGAACTTGAAACCATTTGGACCGACCTTGAATGAATGAAGACAGAATTGTGAAAGAAGTTCAATTCGTATAGTGTCGAGCGCCTGGGTTATAATGTTTTATAAATTTGGAGTGTGTAATGTAGCTAAATTAGAGTAATTAAGAAGCTGCTGAGGAAAGTGTTCAGTGATGATTAGACATAATAGCATGAAAAAAGAAGGGTAGCTAAGCACTAGTAAGTGGTAATCACTCAATTAGGGACAATAAAGCTAAGCAGCGGAGTACTGGAAGTCTGGAATAAAGTATTGAATAATTTTTTTAAGCTTTATTTTTAAACTTATTTAAAAAATAAGTTTCGGATCAAAATATTATAAAAAATAAGTAACGATTTTGGTTTGATTGAATTAGGCTATGTCATTTTTAAATTAGAAAATCGTTGCCCATACAACGATTTTTATCAAGGAAATCGTTGTCCCATGTAACGATTTCGGTAAAAAAAAAAACTTTTTTTTGAAATCATTGATTTTCTAATTGAATTTAATTTTTTTTAAAATCGTTCTTAAAAAACGTATAGATTGTATTTTGGCCAGCCCAATTCAGGCTTACCCAAAATCATTGTATAGGTCAGGGCAACGATTTTGCTTAAGTGAACTATTTTCATCCAAGCCTGTAGAAGCATATTTTTAAAAATATTTTGACGTGGAACCAATATTTCATATTACTATTAAAGAAAGCGTAAAAAAAGTCCAATTTATGAGCTTTATCTTAAGCCAAAAGCTCAAATAGTAGGTAAAATAAAAAGTTAGGATCATCAGCTGTGTACTTGTGTTCTGAAAGGTAGTTGGGATCAAATATTGGAGGGTTATGTATTGAGAAAGAATACTCCCCTGCCCCGGTGCTCACTTTATCTGAATTCATATATAGCCCATGTTACGGATTTTTCCCAAGGGTGGTAGCATGTCTATTATGTACTCCGACACCGTACATGACCACACTTAAACCACAATTTTAGATGTTTTTAAGTGCTTTCTAGAATGTAATGTTTTTAAATTTACATTCTAGAGCATCAAACCATTTGCTTATTTTTCACTTGGATAAGAAGGTGGAAGGTATAATTTGATAAAACAAATACGTACATGAAACACTATAAAACAATTTCAGTCACTCATCACCCCTCTGTTTCTAAGATGTTACTGTAAACACGACTTTACATGACGGAATAGTTAAGGCTTTTAGGGAGTCGAAAATTATTGGGTGATTTAAAATTTTCATATCGTTTTTAATCTTAACAAGTATTAAAAAGAAAAGCGAATAGATACCTTTGATCGTATCTATCTAATAGGCCATTTGTTCAAAACTTGCACTATCACCAAGGTCCCGAGACAACAGTTTCACAAGGCACACATGATAGCAATGGAGTGTAGGATGATCACCTATGGACCCGCTGCTTGCCCCTAGTTTTGCTTTGGCTAGTCTGCTTTATTTGTCCTCTTTCTGTTCTGTTCTGTTCTTTATCTTAGTCTAACTTTCTATCTATTTTCTTCTGGTATTTTTGATCCATGTCAAAAAAAATTAACTACTATAATATAATATAGCTCTTTTTACAATGAGGTTATAAGCAAAATGCATGTAATAGCTTTCACGTAGCTGATCATTAACTAGAACCATGTATATTATGGGGATCTCAAATCACACAGTAATAATTCTTAAGAGATTGTAATGAGAGAACATATGGGAGATTTCCTTTGTTTATTAAGGGGAGGGATTGGATTTTCACAAATGTTTCGGTTGTCTAACATAAATGTAAAAGGGGGAAAAATCTGTTTTTGATAAAAACTTCAATTATTTGAATCAAAGAATATCTTAAACTAACATAGCCAAAACCATAATGGTTGGACTATGCACTCAGGTGCATAGTGCTAATTGTGCACCTAGTGCAGTTGGACTATGCACCCAGGTGCATAGTGCTGATTGTGCACCTAGTGCAAAACGCAAGGAATTTACACATAAAACGCTACTTTTTTTGCAATTCGTATAACATAATGAACATTTTGTTAACAGGAAAAGAACAATGGAAGTTTGAAAGTTCCCCCATAAACTATAATGATTACTCTTGAGAACACAACATCAGTTAATATTAAATAAAAATAATAGAATCATACTGCTTCATCATTACAAATTAAGAGCATTAATGACGCAAATTACGAAACAATAATGATGATGTGCTATTAATGATATTAATGATGCAATCATTTTGTACTGATCATTAAAAATACATCTATTGTTCATTCTAGTGATACATAATGTTCATTTTAATAAAAATCTTGTTGCACGAATGTTCTATGTTTATTTTAATAATATATAATATTCATTTTAAGACTACACAATGTTCACTTCTATAATACATAATGTTCATTTAACAATAACAAATCTTTGTGATACGTACTTTTCTACTTTGAGTACGCATAATGTAATCATATCCACTCGAATATACATTATATGATTTTACAATGAACATTTTCTTTGTAAGTAATGTACAATTACGTATTAAGAAATGTACATGATAATTTCAAAATCTATATGCGTGTATAAAATTCCTAAAATGAAAAATTATTCATATTTAAAAAGAATCTCAAAGTTCTATACGTATCTTATTTCCAATGCAAAAATAATAGAATCCCAAAAGTATTAATGACGCAAATTACGAAGCATTAATGATGACTTATACTGGGAAATAATGAATTGAATTGATCATTAAAACTTCCAATGTTCAGTGCTTGTGAACGATATGTTCATTACGTTTCCCCAAATGAAAATAATGCAACATTTTATGTCTAAATTTCTTGCGTTTTGCATCAGGTGCACAATGAGCACTATACACCTGGGTACATAGTCTTATTTGCGCCAAAACCAAGTTCTCGTAGTTAATTTTTGCTATCTACAATTCAATTTAAGCCATGAAAAAACATTATATGGACTAGTAAACCATAGGTATTTCCACCTCAGTTTAGATAGCAATACTAGAAATTCTCGTATAAATATATCGGAGGTATTTGTATAATTTTATTTTTATACTTAACATCATAACATCTAAACCTAATATATAATTTTCTGTATTTTTAAATCTTTTGTGCTACTATATCTGATATAACAGTATCAATATATAATTATATAACAATGTACCAAACTATATACTCTGTCAGCAAATCCTACTGGCCAGCAATGTGGCCATTAAATACAAAGCTATCATCAAAACATCTAGCAATTAAAAACCCCTTCTTGGCCTTTCACGCCATACTATCATGCATACTCGTGAACACCAAGAACTTTGTACTGCCAAGTGTACCAATTTATCTTTACTTTGAGAGCTGAAACTCTGCAACGTAACTTACGTAACGAACACGGCACAAATAGAGACAATGCATAATCAATTTATATATTCAAATAAGACCAAATGGCTAACATTAAAAAGTTAAAATATCTCGCTCTTATATCCCAAATCAATTTTTACTTTATTTAATTTTCTACTGACTAAACATTATATTATTGGTTGAGAAACAATTATTAGCAAAGACTGGTTTCTAAATTTTTTGAACAAAGGCCAAAGTTTTTGCTAAAATATTTTAGGTATGACAGGTAGGTAGGGTAATACTAATCACTGACTAGTGATTTGAAAGTATAATAGTTAGTGAAAGTAGGGTGCTTGTCGATAATCTCAAGGCATAAAAATTTTGAAAGTATAAAGTTTAGACTAACTGCACTATTTTATAAACATTTAACAAAAGTAGATCCAAGTAGAACCAAAACTTGATGATTCTATGGCACTCAAAGTGAAGGACAAATAATATTGAAGATATATCAACTATATCATTTCATCTCATTATTTCTATACTCTTGCTAAGTATTGATTTAAGACGTATTTTAGTAGTTAGTTAGGTACATACTCCATAGTCCATATATGTGTATGCCTGTACCAAGTATGTATTAAACGTGAAATGGAAGTTCAAATGAGAAAATACGTTTGAAATAACATTGTATATTAGAGAATTGTTATTTTTGCTCTTAATATACTTCCTCACTTTGTCACTGATGTGTGACACTTCTCCCCTTTCCCCACATAAACTCACTTTCTCCGGCCAAACCCGATGAATAATTTTATTTGTTCATTATTTCATAATTTCTTGTACCTATTTTTTAAAATGGGTAATTCAAGAATAACTTTACTCCGTACATATTAATGTTTGTAAAGTAATTTTCCATATCAAGTAATAATTTTTACTAGTCATCTTTAGAAACAATCAGAAGTCAAACAACTAATATAAGAAGCCTTTAAAATTTGTATGAATCAAAATAAATGATGATTGAAGTGGTTTTTTAACAAAAAAAAAAAAAAAAATTGAGCCATCATATAAAAAGATTTAAAGGTGGTTTTCTGCAGAATCCCAAACCATTATTTATATAGTTCCACTATATTTATCTTACACTTTAACCAACTATACTAGTTGATAAAAAAACAAAAAAAAATCTTTTATTTGAATCTTATAACAATTTGCTCAACAAGAAACTTATTAAGATTTGTTACCATTATCGATCGCTAAGTGCTGAAGGTTTTCCTGGAATGGTACACCTACTTTGAGTTCTTTCTACTTCTAATTCTGCACATCATAGTCACACTCCGAAATTGGCCAAATTTACGACATACAAGTCTACCATGTTGGCTAGCTTATTAGCTTATGTAGCAAACTAGCTTGGCAAGGAATAAGCTCAGGCCGACGTTAACAAAGCATTTCTACATGTCATACTAGTATATTTACATTGTATTGAAAGACTGTAGGGCAATATCATTCAGTCCCAACTTCTGTCTTCGCACAATCACCACCTGTAAACTTGAGTAACCAAGTTGTTTACAAAGTTCGAGATTTGTATACTAATATCCGTAATCAATTGAAACTGCCTGAGTAATTCCTAGTTTCCTGTAAGTCAATCTGCTGGTAAAAAAATTCTGCCTGAAGAAATAATATTAGTCTGTTCAAATTAAGGACTTGGTTTAAAGTACTGGTGACCGTTGCGAGTGTAAATGTTCAGGGTAATGTATATAACTTCACTCTTAAACATGTGTTCTTCCTAAATCTTCCTAGACTGTAGTAGTTACCTATCCTAGAGAAAGTAACAAGTTGGGGGATAGTGGAAAACAACACATGCAAAAATTCTAAACACAATGGTATAGCATATATAACAGTTCTAACGAGCAAAATTTAAAACCGAAGTCTTAGCACAATACATGAAAACAACAAAAAAAAAAAGAAAAAAAAAAGAAAGAAATTCAGTGTCTAAAATTGATAGTTGGATTGCAACTTTTGAAATCATCCAATGTATGTAAAGCCATAAATGAGGATTATTAGGAATTGTTCAACTATTAATAGGTAAAACTACCATTGAGTTCACCGTTTAAACACTTGGGTGAACTAGCTAGCGCTAAAACAGCTAGCCTTGCTGATGTTCAGCTGTTGAAGCAGTTGCAGCTTCAAGCTCTGCAGCTGCAGCAGCTGGTGATGCATTAGAGGGTTGAGGGTCAAAACCCAGCGGCTGTAACAGAAATAGTTGTTAAGTGTAAGTTCCACCAAATTAACAGTAATCTAAATAATTACAAAAGCAATTCATCTGGGAAAAAACAATTGCTCCCTCCATCTGAAATTCATCTGCAAAGTATACTTTTATAATATATCCATAAAAATTTATTTGAAGACTAATGATTTATGAATTAACTTTCCCAATATGAAGGGACTATTTGTAGAAGTGTATCATATTGTTGACTATAAGGGTTTAAATAATGTGACAATTGAATTTTAGACAGAGGAAATAATAAAATGCAGAATAAAAGTAATGCTAGGGATCATTTACATAAAACTCAATAACTTACCTTGGCAAAGACCATTCCTAACAGACGCCTGCCTAGATTCTCGGGAGCAGTGAGTAGAAGCATCTGAAGAGGAAGTTTGACAACTGCACACTGAATGGATGAAGAAAGAATTAGACAGTACTCACTGCAAAGCAAGAATTCACCACACTGGCACATACCCACACCACCAACAAGAGTTTTACAGGCATCAGTGACTATTGTTTTTGCTAGATCACTAAAGAATCCCTGAATAGGGATTGATCATATTTCCCAATTACATAGGTTACAGTGTACTGTATAAGCAAAATAGCACAAGATTCCTAACTATCTTAAACTACGTAAGCTAAGTAGGGAACAAACAGTTTAAACATTTATTAATGTACTATCAGTTTTATCTCAGGTGCCCATGATGATGTATGTGACATAGATGTCAAGAAGAAAAGAATTTATTCAATTGTACACACAAGTTCACTTTTTACAAAATTGAACCAGAGTTACTTTGATTTGTGCAAACATAATCAGCAAACACTTATTGTCTCTGTTGATCTTATTCGTATTAGTTACATGACTAGAGAAAAAAAAAATTTCCACTAAGCCATTCATTCAAGAACTGGTTATATTCTTATAGGTTTACTTCATTATTTTTAATCTTTGACGTCTCTACTTGACCTCTGTTCTATCAATATCTTGATCTTAATCTTTTACCAAGGTTTTTCTGAACGAGACAAGAGAGACCATGGTCCATTTATAGGATCTGTTCAGGAAAACTAGTTGTAGTAGCTACTCACTCTGTCCCCATATAATTGCCCCCATGACAATTTTCCACTTTTTTAATTTTGTGAATAGTAGTGGTCCCATGTGTACAGATTTTGCTTTTTTGATGTGTTAATCAAACAAAGTCAAAGAATGATTAGGATAGTTACTTTTGAGCTGTCAAAATATTGGCTGTACTTCAATATTTTGTCCCAGAATAATAAATGGAGCAAGCTGTCCGAATTTTTGGTTGAAATTTTCAACAAAATTTCAACTTTCCCACCAAAAGGAAATAATCCAAAAACAAATGAAATTTCCCACCAAAAAATTACAGTCCCCACCTCTATATAAAAGGGGGTGCACATTCAATGTGAAGCCATAAATACAAACACTGTTACAGAGGCATCACCATCAAAAATCTGGTATTTTCAATTAATCACCCTCAGATTAAATCATCATAGAGTAGTGAGCCATGATAGACTCTTTGGATACTGAGCTGTCCATTGGTAGCTTATGGTCAAGCACTGTCAATGACACAGAGGGACAAGGCAACCAACAGATTCCAGAAGGAGCTGTCATCCAACAACCAGAGATACAACAACAACAAGAACCAGGAGAATCTGGCCAACAAGGATTCCACTGCCCACATCAGCAAAATGAACAAGCAACTTACACTCAGCAAGGGCCAGAGACAGAGAACCCACCATTCATCCAAGGTACTGTCCCATTTTCCCAAGAAAACACATTAGAGTCATCCGTAGGATACATGAGAGGGAAAAGGAAGGATATGAATGAAGAAGAGAGATTGAAATGCATAGCAGATCTTTTAAAATACAGCACTAATTTGAAACTACCAGTAGGATTCATATCAAAAATTGCAACACTTCACAATTGTAGTAGATGGACAGTTCAGAGGCTATGGAGAGCTGTCAAAGCTAATGCATTAAACAGAGAACAACTCCACATAGAGAAGAAGTATAAGGGGAAAGTGGGGAAGAAACCCTTGCAACTAAACCAAGAGCAACTAATGTCAATTCCTTTAAAGAGTAGGACAAATATCAGGTCACTTGCCAAGGCATTAAACATGAACAAAAGCACAGTCCACAGATTCATAAAAAGAGGTCAGATTAGGAGACACAGTAATGCCATGAAACCTACATTGACCCGAAGAAACAAAGTTCAGAGGCTTCATTGGTGTTTATCGCATGTTATCAATATTAACACAAGGCCACAATTTGAAGATATGCACAGCACTATACACATTGATGAAAAATGGTTTTTCATGTCAAAAACAAGTCAGAATTACTACTTGTCACCCACTGAAGCAGAGCCATACAGACATGCACAATCAAAGAGGTTCATTACAAAAGTAATGTTCTTAACAGCCATAGCTAGGCCTCAATTCTCAGATGATGGCAACTGTACTTTTGATGGGAAGATAGGGTGTTGGCCCTTTGCTGAGAGAGTGGCAGCTAGAAGAAGAAGTGTACATAGAGAAGCTGGGACCATGGAAATAAAGCCCATCAAGAACATAACACAAAGTGTGATCAAAGATATGCTTATCAACAAAGTTATTCCAGCAATAAAGAGCAAATGGCCACTAGGTGCACATGGGGACATCAAGATACAACAAGATAATGCCACTCCACACATAATGGACACAGATGAGGATTTCAACAATGCAGCAAAGTCAGATGGATTCAATATCAAGCTAGTATCACAACCACCCAATTCACCAGATTTGAATGTGTTAGACTTAGGATTTTTCAGAGCCATCCAGTCAATACAACATGAACAAGCACCAAGGACAGTTCAAGAGCTGATTGAAGCAGTGGTTTATGCATTTAATGTGTTTGAGCCAAGATTAATAAATCATGTTTTCCTATCACTTCATTATGTGATGATTGAAATAATGAAGCAGAGGGGAGGGAACAACTACAAGCTCCCACATGTTGGAAAACAGAGACTAGAAAGAGAAGGATTGCTCCCTAAAGCAGTTGAGGTGCCTACCCAACTGCTAGAAGAGTGTTCAACATCTCTATTGCATCAATTTTTGACTCTTCAAGGCCATGAAGTTAATCAAAACAATGCACTTCTTCTAAACCCAATAGCAATTGAAGATGCAGAACAGAATGCAACAAGGATGGAACACAACATGCAAATCTAGATTAAGATTTATTTCAACTTATGTATATTCATGTTTTAATTATGCATGTAATGATCAATATTATGTATGCAAAATTAAAACATGTAATGAAACAGATTTTAGGCCTAAATTTCCTAAATTCCTCTCAGTAAGTGCACCTTATCATCACAACATTAAACATCTCAAAATCAAAATGCACCTTCCAAACTGTATTCACACCTTAGTATTTGTTGGTGGCATTTGGCACCAAATGCAACAAGGCAAAATGAAGCTACTTTAAGATCAAAGACAGCTCAATCATCACTGAGATTTATTCTCTCAGATTTAAAATCATATCACAACAAACAACAACCTTTGCCTTATGCTCTGGCTCCCTAAATGCCTCATCAAACAAATCTAGGGACATGAATGCAGGGAAATGCAAGAAAATTTTGAGGTATAATGGCAAGAATATGGAAAACCTTTTCATCATAGAGGAATACCACCTAACCATGAAAGTATATACTCCCCCTGTCCCTTAACAAACAGACATGCACTACTAGAAATAAAATGACAATATCAATGCAAAACAAATCACAACAAATCAAAAGAATGCAAAACACCACAACTTACTTTACAATATAAGTGCAAAACAGATCATAACATGCAAACCAGAAGAATGCAAAACACCAAAAATCAGAGCACAATATCACAACATGGTCATCAAGAGAATGCAAAAAACCAGAAATTAGAGCACAATATCAGTGCAACACAGATCACAACATGCTCATCAGAGGAATGCAAAACACCAGTATACATGCAAAACATGCCCAAATAACTATGCCCAACTAACCATACCCAACTAACTATGCCCAACTAATTATACCCAACTAACTATGCAAATCATGCCCAACAAATCATGCAAAACCCCATATCACAACATGCCCAACTACCCTAAACACTGACTATAATAGTGCAAATCATATGACAACAAGCAAATACCAATGCTTATGTATTAATGTGGGTATGGCTCATATCAGTGAAAATCATATAACAACATGCCCAACTAACTATTCCCAAATAACTAAGCAAATCATGCAAAACACTCTTCACATATCATGCAAATCAATTCATACTTAGTTCAGATAATAATTCAACATAAATCGACAAATAATACTTAGGTCATACAGATTAAATATCAACAGAAATCGACATAAATCACCAAGTACTCAGATGTACACGAAATCAGAGAGTAATTCAACAAAAATCAGCAAATACTCAGATGTACATGAAATCAGATAGTAATTCAACAGAAATCACCAAGTACTTAGATGTACATGAAATCAATTAATATTTCAACAAAAATCAGCAAATACTCAGATGTACATGGAATAAAAGTCTAGAATGTTTCAAAAATCAGCAAGTACTCAGACGTACATGAAATCCACAACAACTGTACATATATACAGAGTTCAACACCAAATCACAGATCAATAAAAATCAGAGGTGTGAATAAATCATCAACAAATGACCAGATCATCAACACCAAATCAAAAATCATCAATAAATCACCAGGTCTGCCAATTGTACAGAACTAACTACAAATCATCAACTAACTACAAATCTTCAACTAACCACAATAAATCATAAACTAACCACAACAGGTCATCAACAACTCACAATTATTCGGCTCAATAAACAACATATTCGAATAAAACATCAAGAAATCACCAGACCTGGAAAACATCCGCAACAAACAACATATGCGAAACAATCACCCACCAACATGCTCAAATACTTAAAAATCACCAAAAATCACAAATATAATCAGAACTGAAGAATTAGGGGTTTTTTTTAGGGATACTTAGCTTAGGTTTCCTGAAATAATCAGGAACAAGGAGTTTCATCATCTCATGACAAGGGCCTCGCACGTAATTGGGAGGTAGATACTCTCCATCGCCACCATCGTCGATGGTTGCAGAGGGCACAACATATTGTGTAGATTTTTTAGAGCTGTCGAACTCAATCCCCCAATCCAAGTTCTTCTCTACCCGCCGACGCATGCGCCGCCGGTATTCCGGTGTAGACCACAACTCCTCAAGAGTCTCAGGGACAATCAAGGAGTAAGTAGGAGGAGGTGGTGTTTGGGGTAGAGGGTGAGAGTCAGCTGGAGGTGGTGGTGTGAGGGGAGTCTCCGGTACAAACTCGGACCACTCACAACAAGAATCAGAGAAGTGGCTGTCGGTCATTGTAAGGGAAGGCCAAGTCAAGCACCGAATAGATCTAGAGTACAAAACGCTAGTTTTGAACCCAAATACCAGGAGTAATCAGAAGAGACCAGGAGGGTAGAGATCTGGGATGAAGATGAGCTGGGATGGGCAAGAGTTGGGATGAAGAAGAGAAAGAGGCGCTGAGTGGAGAGATAAGGTCAGCTAGGGTTAGACGAAGGGAGGGGGAATGAAATGGGTGGGCAAAAGCAATTAGGTGTGGGTTAGATAGGGTTAGTAAGGGTTAATATGGGGTTGTGTTGACCAAATACTTACCCAAAATAAATACGGGGCAATTTTTAAGGGACGGACTAAAAAGGAAATTGGGGCAATTATATGGGGACAGAGGGAGTATTAATTATTAAACTAGCTATTAGTGACAAGCTGTTAGAGCTAGGTATCAGTCAGACTCAGAGCTAGTTGTTGAAGTAGTAAAAAAAATACCCTTCTGTAATTCACTCTAAAGCTAGTTTAGGTGAATTTAGCAAAACACTTTCGAAGAGCTAAAATGTACTCAAGATAACTTACAAAACACTAGTATTTGGATTCTGGAATTAGTATTCTTCCTTTTTTTTTTTTTCCTTTGTACTGAGTAGAATTGTTTTGGCTTAGTAAGAGGACTCAGAAACTAAAAGATACTCAAAAATTTAATGCTGAACACGCCTTTAGAGATTCGTTAACATTGGTCACTGAGGATTCTCGTGTCTTGTGACATGAAGAGGAATCTCTCACTTATTCAGTATTACTTTCAGGAAAGCATTCTCACAAAAACTGAGCACGTCTAAAAGGTTTATGGATGCAATGAACTCAAATTATGCAGAAATATAGAGGAAGAAAATGAAGGCCAATTTGATTAATGAACAGGAAATTACAGAAAATGATACAGATAGCCAAGCTTTCGAGTGGCTTGATCACTTCCAAAACTAAACTAACCACTAACAATTATCATTAATCCACATATCTCTAATCTCACTGATTTCCCTTATTTATAGCTAACTAGTGATCCCTCCTTCAAGCTAACTCTAACGAGTATTTAAGTATTGCCTAAAGTACCCTTCCCCGACTAATCAGTTGATTACAATGGCTTTGATGCATTCATTGGTTTCTTTGATTCTTCTCATTGTGAAAGATTTTGGCCTTCTTTCTCATTACTTCTACTAGTACCAAGGTTAGCCTCCAGATGAGATACTACAAAGTAGCATCTAACACATGATTTCTTGATTTGTAAGCAAATTTTTTTTTTTTTTTTTGAAGCAAATTTGTAAGCAATTGTTCATTTATGAAATGTTCTGTCACTCTGTTGTTATCAAAGGTAACACATTGCTAAGGATAGATTCAAAGAAACCCAGTGTTATTAGGTCTAATACATGCAAAAGGAAGATGACCCAAGGTTAATTATTTAATTAACTTTTTAATTATTGAACTTGGCCTATTCAAGGGTTAAAATGACTTTTCGTATGGTATGGGTTACTTAGCTTATTTTATGCGCTCGTTAATGTAGTTATATGGGGTATAGTGTGTCATATTTGGTTTTATGTCATTCAATAACTCTACACAAAGGGACACTAGTAATTGTTAGTTTTTAAGTTTTGTGATCAATAAAATTGTAAGTAAACATGATTTAGCTTTGTTTGAGTTTCGGATTTAGGAGTAATATTAGAATTTTGAGTTTCGTTTCTCATTAATTTGAGATTCAGAGTAGTTAGTTTTATACGAGTCCTTACTGATTCACATCAAATATCAAGGACGAAAAACAAGGTATGCATCACACTAGTAACTACAAATCTAACTGTCCAAAAATAACATACAAGCTTTTTTTCAAGCAGATAAGTGACAAAAGTCTGTTGATCCTAGCACTCTTATTACCAGCAAAACTCCTCTCCTAAAGTTGTACCTAGATATGGACATAGAAACCAAATTAGACAAAAAGAGCTAGAAAAATTTCAGAAAAATACACTTGAAACAGCAGAGAAGTCAAACGATACAGAATTAATTATGCAAACCATCAAAACATTACTCATGTTTTATGTGATCTTTCAACATCGTATGAACAACTGTAATTGAATCTGGCCAGTCTGCAGCAAAACTCCTGGAAAGGGAAAAATATGTTCAGCAATGAAAACAATAGCTAATTTAAAGATAGAAAGGAATCTGCAAATTGATCATAACAGTGAGCTCTAAAGATATATGTTTCTAAAACAAACAAGTTAACTTGAGCAGAATATAGATACCAAAAACAAGTTTGTTTACTAAACAGGACTCAAAGACAAACAATCCTATAAAAGTCTTCATAAGCTTTTTCTTACATACACAAAATCTACATAAAAAGTTAGCTCATCCTGGGTACACAGCCACAAAAGTTCAAGGCAGTAAAACGACAACCACAAAAGACCCATTTATTCGAACTTCCAAGCAAATGTTGGCCTTCAGAAGTCTGACCTGCGTGAACCATATATACACAGTCATGATCTCTCAAACAGGGAAAATTAAGTTACTTCATGAATGCTTTTAAAAAGGTTCCTACTTTAATGGGTCTGAAACAAAGGCATGAGACTGTCCAAGTATGTATATGTATTCCACTAAAGGAGCATTTGCACAAAACTGCTAACAGCAGGAATTTTAAATAGAGCATTTTGAGAGCATACATCACATAGAGCTAACAGAAAAATATACTGGAAATAAGAAGCCATGAAAATCTACGTAGCAAACAGAAATGACCCCATAGGTAGGAAAGGCAATTAAGACGGCCTACCACCTCAGCCTAAGTATCTGACAAACGTATATGTATTCACTTACAAGTCTAAGCAGAGATGACTTACAAATGATGAAATAAAATGAAAACTTTTGCGCTGTCAAATTGACGAAGTTTCCCCAATTTTGCAAGGTGGACAGCAGTTGTGGATAACAGGTTGCATTTGAGAATTACCAATTTTGATATCAGAATTCCAGTATTAGATAAGACATACTCTATAATAGTTGAGCTATGATCCACTTGTGAATGAATGACTACTGGTCGTCTGATTATGTAGGTAAATCTTGGCAACAAACGTAGCAGGAGTGTATTCATAAGTGGATATAGTAGGCTCCAAGGGCATTAGAGTAAATTTCCCTGGAAAAGTGGGTCTGCAATATTTTAAACATCCAAAATACAATTTCATATGTTGGCTTGCAGTTCTAGGGAAGTTGTCAACCTCTGAGGCATTAAACAATATTAGTATATTTGCCAAAAAAAAAGTTTAGTGTTTGTGATAACTCTAACAGCCTACTTGGACACTCTTTCTCTGATACACTTTCACTTATTCTTTCAACTTGATTTTCTGTAACTGTTTCCTGGGCACAGATTGGTTTTCAAGGTTCTGGTCTTAGTGTCGCAAAAGAAGACAGGTAAACTCATTTTTGAAAGAATGTTTGATATGCTGCTGCTACTGTTGATACAAACTCCATATGGTGTTACAGGGATGATGTCTACAGGCGTCACAAAGTCATTCAGCGGATCTCACTGTGAGGGAGATCAAACAAGAAATTAAGATAAGGTATAAGACTACATTCTGTAGAGTTTGGTCTGACTTATTGTGGCTTTGCCCATGTTTAATCTTCCTAAGTTTGTCTAGTGTTTATTGTCGAGCTATGTTTTGTTTTGTTTTGTTGTTGACCTGTTATTTGTAAACTGTCATGATGCATTACTTCCTTGGTTAGGTATTCTAGAGGGAGATGGCTTAGGGTTTCCCCAAGTCATGAGTCCTTTATTGTGCAAGAGACCACACCTCCTTTGGGAAGAACTTGTCCCTGGGGTTTTTGCCTGCAAAATCTTTCCTAGTACAGGTGCTTTATTTTATATAAAAATGCTCACCTTTATCAAAAAAATGATATGCTGCAACTATATTTCTTCCTTACAAAACACTGTAATGATAAGAAACTCTTTACAAGGTAAAACGATCTGGGCATCTGTGTAGAGGGCCAGTTCACAACTCCAGGAACCAAGAATTAAAATCAGCGATGACAACTGCAAATGCCAACTAGGAGATACAACACAAAAAAGCCAAGCCTTATTCACAAAAGAGAGTTTATATCTCATGTAATCATCCTCCATTCATTCCTATCTACTATCACTCTTACATATCCATTTTCTCTGTCTTTTCTAACTCCATCTAAGTCCTTTATGGCTTTCCAAACTACGTTTCAGATCTCCATTACCCCAATCCTTCACCTTCCTTACCAGTAACATCTATTATTCGACATGTCACATGCCCAAACCAATCATAACCAAATCTTCTTTATCTTGTCCTCAATATCCACCATTTCAACTTTCTCTCATCATTCACATTCCTCATTCTATCCCTCAGTTGTTACCCACATCCACCTTAACATACGCATCATTGTTGCACTCATCTTCTTTATGTGCTAGTTCTTTAAAGCCTAATCCCATACAATATGCCATTCTAATTATTGTCAATTAGAACTTTTCCTTTTAACCTCAAGGGTGTATTATGATCACACAATAAATTAGTCGCTATTCAGCTTTTTATATGAGTAATCCATATTTTATTCTATGAGTGACATCTTGAATAATGTCTCCATTTCATTGTGGACCAATCCTAAATACTTAAAAAAATCATTAGAGGTAACTCTTTACCCATTTAAAATCACAATAGTGTCATTTGGCATCCTTCCAATGCTAAAATGACACACTATATGCTCTATTTTACTACTATTAACTTTAAATCCTCTTGATAACTGTCATCTCTTTTGCTCTAACTTAAACTCATCCATTAAAATAATAACATGTTCAAAAAGCAAACACCATGGTACCTTATTATGGATAGACCTTGTTAGTTATTCACCACTATACAACTTAACATTTGTTGTAAGTTTGTAACATCCCGATACCAATGTTTATTAGAAGATAAATAGTGAACTTAATTGAAAAGTTTGCTATATTTTCATAACAATAATTACTGGCAAGCATGCAAACAACCTTGACTCAAATCTTTGGTGTCCCACGGAAATCCTCGTTACACTTCTCTTAATTTTCCGGAACACGGTCACCCATAAATGATCCCAAACTATTTTAGACAGAAAGAAAGGATGTGCAATTTCCCACTAATATAAGTAATTTAGTACATCTGTTGTAATCCCAGTAAAGATCCATCCCGACTAAAAGGTAAGCACATGATATACTGTTTTACTGTAGGTCACAACTACTTTCTACAGTGACACTCAAAAGAGCCATTTTGTTTTAAGAGATTAAAAGGAAATGTACTAATATGATAGAGTATAGATGTTTCACTTACATTGAAATGATAGAGTATAGATGTTTCACTTACATTGAAAAAGATGACAGTCTTGTGTGTGCCTACCAACAAAAATATGGCCATGAACCTCTTCAATGAGTATGTCACTAAGGAAATAACACCTTTCTACTTCACAAAAACAAAGTTATCTAGTTGATACCTAAAAACTTACCTTCAATCTAGTAATGAAGATAGTTTTCCCTTGCTCTTGGTGGGCTAAATTTCCCTACAGCAAATACACTTCCACTATAATTCCTTAACAGTAGAAGGAAATCATGACACAGAAAGAGAGTAAAAACATCATTTTTTATATAAATTAGCGTGCACATCATGATAAATCAAAATATGGACATATGGAGTACTTGTTTTAGGAGGGATAATTGGTTATTGAACAAGTACAATGTTCTGACATAAAATGAGCCAATAACTATGAGCATTCAGAATGAAGACCAGACTGCACAGGGAAAGAAGGGAAAAAATACAACTCTCAAACATAGAATGACCAGGAGAATGCTAGACAGTGAAACCATAACAAAGGATATAATATGATGCAAATAAATTCAACTTCACAACAAAGTTGAGGCCACAAACCTCCCACACTTTGACATAAGGTACATTAGGAGTTTCCTCATACATAGGCACGCCGACTGCAGAAAGGTTTAAACTAACAGACATCTCTTTTATGTCCAATGTCCAATTGCTGAGGCATTCCCAACAGAGGAACCTTAGTGCTAGATGCAACTTCCATTAAACCAAGGTTTGTAGTTGTAACCAAATTAGTACCCGAAATGCCTTCAAGTTTCAAAAAAGGCTCTATTAATCCCACAACGGAAGTACTTCTTTGTAGATTTCCTGAAGACTGTATAGGGCCAAGAGAGGAAACTTTGGTTACACACTTAGTCTCTGAAGTCGTACTTAAATCTCTGTTCTTCATGTGCTGTGAAGTTTCTGTGACGGCCTTACACCCAGAAATCAGACTGCTGCTGGCTGGCAGTTTCCCTGAAATGAGAGTATTATTACCTTTCCATATTAGATACAAGAAATATAAAGCAAAAAGGATCAGGACAAAAAGAAAATTTTACTGTTAACCTCCAAAACAGACAAAGGGACATAAAATTACTAGGGATTAGAGCACATCAAGCACCTGACTAAGAGAAGATTTTTATTTATAAAGTAAAAAACATAACTAATAAGGGATACTTGTCATAAATCAGGGTAAGCCTTTCCTGATTATGAATCAGATTCTCTCTTGTCAATCATATTCCACAATTGCACATTTTTCTTGGGGGGGGGGGGGGGGGGGGAGTTGGGGGGCATGCAAAACTCAAAAGTTATGTTGCTAAGAACTTGTGAGTTAAATGATCACATGTGACAAT
The DNA here is from genome assembly GCA_026401315.1 of Dysphania ambrosioides. Classification (NCBI taxonomy): domain Eukaryota; kingdom Viridiplantae; phylum Streptophyta; class Magnoliopsida; order Caryophyllales; family Amaranthaceae; genus Dysphania; species Dysphania ambrosioides. The sequence continues at coordinate 12,611,203 of CM048658.1, forward strand.
GTTCAAGAGCCAATTAATATAGGATTACTTAAAGGCATTGTGAAGTTTATGCATTGAAAGGCTCCAGAAAACTCTAATAAAAAGTTAAAGGAATATTCTAGATAGGGATGAGTCTAGACTGTTGAATGTAAATATCATCATGTATCTAAATGTGTCTTTGTGTAGAAGGGCCTAGGGATTTGCTTTTTAGAATGCTTCATTTAAGGTGTATGCAGAAAGGTTCTAGACTAGTGGGTAGGATACCTATAAGCAGGCTACAAGGCTCATTCGAACAAAGTGAAGAGTGTCTTCCAACAGAGTAAATACATGAATAGTTCTCTCAAACATTTGCGGACTCTTCATCAATCTTCCGTCCTTTCATACTCAAAATGTGAGTGATGCAAACTGAGGCCCTTGGGTGTGTCTAAGCAGGTGAAGAAGTATTGGGCTAACAGGAATTGCTCATGTTCACAAGTCTTTGGGGCGTACACTTGAAAGGTAGGTGCAAAAGGGATGTGCTTGACTAAGTCGTGGCACAGCACCACCTGTGCTGTACTTGTGTGATATAGTTCATTTGTTCGGCATAGGTTAAGGGATATCATTGGAGGAAAGTCTGACTTGGTAGATGGACATGTCGAGTAGAGTGCTTTGCCGGTCAACCAAAGTGTATGCCCCTTTATTATTGAAATACCTTAGTTTTTAATCAACAAGATTCTCTATGAATGGAAATTTTAAACAAAATTCCACTTGGTTGATACTAAAAAGTCCCATATATGAGCATTACCACAGTTGATGAAGACTATGAGAAAAGATGGGTATTATAAAAATTTATGGACTTAAGGAACTAACTTAGTCTGACAAGTAAAAAGGACTAACAACAAATAAAGACCCTAGAAGCAAATATCATGTTCAGCTTTAAACGATTAACTCTATGTTGTATTTCTATTTGCATTAGACACTTTCAAATTATTATAAGATACATTACAGAATAATAGCATTCAAATACAATATTCAAACCTAAATAATTTTTAAAAATGTAATAGTGGTGCCAACCTATTCCCATGTCACAAAAGGTTAAAAAGCTACATAATCTTTAAAATCTAATATATATAGTCAAAATTTCCCTAAATTTTCAACATAAATGTCAATCAATGTGTCTCCATAGATATTCAACTAGCTATTACACCAATTAGGAATAAAAGATCAAAGTATAATACCGATATTCTTTGACAAGAGATAAGATGTAATAGGCTGCAAATTGTGCCAAGCGCCTAAGCCATTCTAAACATAACGCAGTTAGGTTGAATGGTTGTTTCAATGAACCTAATCATAAAATCTAGATTCCTATCAGAACTCAATTTCATTTGCCCTCCAACTTCGCATAGTTAGTAATGGAGGATGTCAAAATTCATTAACTTGCAATCAAAGATACAAAAGAGGGGAAAATGTGGTTCATCAATTTCAAATGAAGAATTCCCATAGAATCCCATACTAAAGGTGTAAATTTCAGAAAATCTCTCCTCTCTACTGCACAATCGATCCACATGCCATATTGAAAAATGATGAACGCTCCATTATCCAAAACATCATAACAGAATTCTTGAGTAAGTTTAAGAACCCACTTGATTACATCAAAAACTAAACCTATCAAGCTCACTATGATTGCATTAAGTGAGATACCATGAACAAAGACAATTAATTCATACTCACAAAGAAATAAAATAGTAAAATTCAATTTTGACAACAACAAAAAACACCAAATAACTTATTTACTTAAAAAATAGAAGCATGTGAATAAGAACAAGGATAGCTCGATTTTTAGTTTTATATTTTTTGAAAGAAACAGTAGCTCAAATTTTGACATATGATGTTTTAATCCATAATCCTAACCACCATCCTAAAACTGTTCAGTTTTAAGATGTATAATGGTGATAGTGATACCCAATTGAAAAAGGTCTAAAGATAAAACAACTTCATATAGGCATTAGAAAGAAAGAAAGAAACAGGTAAGATAATGAGGAAAGTAAAGAACACAAGATCAAGAATCACAAAAACTTTATATAGATCCATATAAAACCAACCAATGCCTCCAAATTAAAAGCCAAAACCTTGTTGATAAGTAGTTGATGCCCCTGAATCAGGACGTGACGGCAAATTAGCAATCTGGTATTCTTCCCAAATTGTCGAATTTAAGGCAGATCGAGCCTCTTTGAAATCCTCTGATATCAGAACAAGAAAATTAGGATGCTGGTTCCAAACAGGTTTGACTTCTGAATTAGGGTTGCGTTTCCCCTGGAATAACATAATATGAACCTCATAAAAACGATCAAAACTGTTCCATTGTTACAAAGTTTACAGTTTCATTTCTATAGAAAATTATTTGTTGGAAAACCAAACACGCACTGTAGGTAATATTACCAAATCAAAATATAAGTAGAAATTGATTCATTTCTCTTTTTATTCCCAGCTCATACCAATGATGTCTTCTTCTATTCCTTTCAATCATCCATCCAAATAACAGCTATCTTGGTGATCCATTTCTATATGCCAACCCCCCCCCCCCCATAGGACAAGAGATGTTTTGATTAGTTACTTAAGGTCCCAATTTACTTTTGAAACCAAAATCATGCGTACAAACACAAGCTCAGCAACCCATTGCCCATGCCTCAAACCCCTACTCTAAACACATCACACTTTCTAACACACTTCTAATACCATAAGCCTAAATTCTGACTACGATTTCAACAACCAGGTATTACTGTATTAGCCTGTAATTTAACATTCCCACATACTACACAGTGTGATAAATTTATAAAAATATCCAAGTCAAAAAAATTATGAAGAGTGCAGTTTGTATACCTAAGCTTAACAAAAACTATTTAACAAGAGTTGCAAAAAATGACATTACCGCTTCAAAGAGTGCTCTTAATTTGGATAAATTCCTGGGAGAAATAACAGAGAGAGAAACTGAGCACTGCACAGGAAACATAAAGTTAGACAGGTGCAAATGGGAGGCCATAAGAAAGAATCGTTTTCTTTTCCATGCTTTTTCTCTCTCCTCTAATTCTAAAAGATAAACTCGCAAAGCAACTTCTTACTTGACCAAACCATCCAGCAACAGTCTCAGCATCATGACATGGTGACGGTGCTCCACAATCACCAAAATTTGGTCTGTAAACTGGTACTGGTAACGGGAAGGGATCATTAGCGGCAACAAGAATGCAGTGCCTTTTCCCAACTAAGTTCTCTTCGGTTTGGTATCCATTTGCAGGAACAGCAAACATCTGCACATTAAACCACAAGATAGTTCTAAAATAAGCAAATTCCACAGATTTTTTTCCTTATTCTGCTTATCCCACTTTCAATCTCTACCACCCAAAAAAGAGTATAAAATGAAATTTTACATCGTTGAAAAATTAAAAGTTTTAATTTCTAAGGCCTAACCCCAACTATCAACACAAAGGGAACACCTCGAAAGACAAGGTCGTCCAAGACTCCAGGAGGCTCAAGTAGCATACCGTAGTGGTTGATGAGAAAAAAATTATCAAAAATGTCTTCTATCCCCGACAAGCGCACCAAAATGTAACTCGACTATAATTTGATCTATAAAAACAGATTCAATTTCAATGCCCAACAAGATTACCATCCAAAACTTCAACCTCTTAATTTCAACCGTCCAATAACCAAATTAACAAAGTTCTGAGGTACATATAGTACTATTTCACAATAAAATGATACCCCAGGGCCGGCCAGCACCTCAATAAAATGCCAGTTTAAAACTGGTTTAGCTGATTAAAATCACGCATATTAGGGCTCAATAATAATTAACAACTTCAGTCAAACAATGATTCCACAATTCACAAGGTCACTTCAATGTGGAAAGGGCATTTCTTCAATAAAAATCACAAAGTCACTTCAATTAAATGATAATTTCGAGTTTCTAGACACACCATAACAACAGATTTCTATATCATTAACCATTACAATCCTCAAAGATTAGTGAAGATATCATCTTTAAAATGTAACAGTGAATTGCACGACACAACAGAGACACACACACCCAATTGAGGAAAAATAAAGAGCAAAATTCAGAAAACATGATGTTGAATATTGAAAGACAGTTGAACAATAAGATTGCAAAAAAAAAAAAAAAAAACCAAGTAAATTCCATTACCTGAGCAACTTATTACCCATGAATTTGAGGGGCAAAGGGTGTCCAACATGCTAAACTATAATGCATGAGAGTTGAGAAGTGGTTGTACAAAACTAGATAGTGGAACTGGAAAGTGCAAACAAACTACTTATAGCCTTATAGGGCCCGTTTGGAATCACCAACACTACTGGTTTCATTTCTCGGGTTTGGTATGAATCGTAGGATTTTCTCTAACCCAATAATAAACCAAATTTTATAATAATTACTCTAATCTGACAGTTTGACATGACTAATTTCAGCACTTAGAAATTTATTGTGCAAAGTGTGTATTGTGTTTATGAATGTGTCTTCAGATTCCTGTCCAACAAAGTTCTCACGGCCAATGTTGTTTTGTTCTCAAGTTTTGAACTCGAAATTAGTGACATGAAACAACTCGTAAAAATTATCCAAGTATTTGTTGCTACGAATTGTGAAATGTTGCAATTGTTATTTTGTGCATTTGAGAACATGATTCAACTATTTTTTGTATAATTATACTTCTTAAACATTTGCAATCATTTAATTTTTAAGGATTTAACATATAACGGTTGAAAAGTACAATATATTTTGTTTAAATTATTTCAAAACAAAATAGAAACATTTGACCCCGTTGGGAAATTTAAACACTATATATCAATCATTCAATCTTATTCAAACTTTAGTTCCAAATCAATATTGATACCTCTTGTTATATCTCATATAGGGATTTTATAAATTTATAAATATATTGTAAGTGGGTTGATAATAGTAAATTTCTTTTAACTTATAGTGTTATTACTAAGAGATTTCAGGCCAATTTTTAGATTCTAAAGTTCACTACCTTAATGACAAAGTTACATACTTACGATAGTACGAATTGCACGTGCCGACATTAGTGATGATGTTAGTGTAATAGGTGAAATAGAGAATGACAAAATCAAACCAAAAAACTGTACCATTAAAGCATTTTCAAGACCATAAGTAGTAGTTGGAGCACTAAGACCCCCACCAGAAAATCACATTGATTTCAAACGATCAATGAAACTGTCCCCATCTCGGATCCATCCACTTCTCATGGGACCTTTAAAACACAAAACAATTATGAGATGGATGTACGTTCAACTAACTTAAATAATTAAATATTTTTTCTCTCCAATTACCTATTTTTATTGTGAGGAAAAGAAAGTGTAATTATTCACATAAATTTCATTTTAAAAAAAAAATACTTGAATCGATAAATAAAGATTATAGAGGTTACGATATTTACAATCGATGATTACACCAATTATTCACAATTAAAAAAAATATAGACATGTAACAATTCAAAATATCGTTCAGACCATTCGATGTTGATACATCTTAAATTCTCATCAAAGTCTCAATATTAGTTATTATCTTCTCGAATCTTAACTACCTAATAATTCAATAACTATTAAGCATGTATATTAAATTTTATTTGTTGAAAATCATAGAGCATACCATTATGCCAACACTTCAACCAATTCCTCTTGCATGGTGAAATCTTTACCAAATCATTATTATTATATTGATCTAATCAATACATCTTTGAATCCTATAAATACCATAATTACAATTTGGTGACCTCAAGAGTTCAAGTTCTTAAAGCAATAACTCCGTAGTTTACAAGTTTTGCTAAAATCATAGTTCTCTCATTACATTAAGGCTTTGTTCTCCTCGGATTGATTTTGCTAAACTTTTTTTTTACTAAACTTATTGTTTTTCAAGACTACTTTTTACTTAACTTATTTTTATTGACTTATTTTATATTTACTAAATTTAACTTAGTTTTGTTAAAATTTATTTAAATTAATTGATAGAGACCAAAACCTAAGCATCTAAAAACGTATCAATCAACGAATTATATGGCTACTTAACTACATCGTCAAACCAAATATACATGGTTACATATGTATTAATATAGGTTAATCAAAAAAATTTGTACCTTGGAATCCATGTTCATAGAACACAACAAGTTGTAGTATAACGTTCGACTGCAAATTTTGACAAAGAGTAAGTTTAAGTAATCAAAGCTGTCATGTGAAATTCTTATCAAAGATGGTTTGACCGTCAATTAGTACTATCAATAAAGTTAAGAAAGCAAAGGTAAAAATTGATATATTAAAAAACACCAATTGGCATTGTGATTAAGTTAGATATGTAGAACGAAAAAAAAATGAAGAACAATCATTCATCTTTTTAAACTTACCTACCCAATAAAATAAAATACAAATCATCAATAAATTTTGAGTTTTATACGTGTGTTAAATAGTAATAACATAATCGATTTCAATTTCTTGTCGAATAGTAACAACATAATTGAATTGAATTTTTAGCCTGCTGGGCTAAACTGACGAACAATTAGAAACAATATAAATGTTTATCAATGTATACACAAATCTAAATGTTTTAGACATGAATAAAATCCCTCATAGTCACAAAATAATACGCAAAAAATTCATTAAAATTTGTCAAATAACTTATGTAACAAAAAAAGTATTTGGTCAGATTATGTGATACAATGACAAAAGAGGGTAATTTGTTAAAAAAAAAAAAACTATCATGTAAAATCATGAACTTGTGAGAAACATCATTAAAAAAAACTTGTGAAAAACAGTTATTTAAAATTTTTCATTTAGACTACCACTTAGTGATTTTCTACCCGTTAATCCGATTTTACGACATTGACTAGTCACATGACTAACTTAACTTTTTTTTATCTGGTCACCTTTCTTCCTTTCTTCTACCCCTACCATCTTCACTCATCATTCTCCACTCATCCGTATATTGATGTTTATCTATCAATAATGCATATTTAAGTAAATAACGGAGCAAAGACAGTAATGAACCTTTCAAATAACACTTCATTCAAATAAGCAAATGTCATATGTTACATACCAAGACAAACATACGTTTAGGAGACTGGTATTGTTCAAATGTATGACTTTGGCATAAAAATAAGTGGAGAATGATGAGTGAAGATCGCAAAAAGTAAAGATAAGGAGAGAAGTGAATGAGGCAGAGACGAAAAAGTCAGCAGAAGAGGGAAATAAAGGTGGGGAAGAAAAAAATAGTTAAATTAGTCACTAACTAGCCAAAGTCGTTAACAGCCAAAAAACCACTATATGTGGTAATTTCGTGCAAATATAATTTTTTAAATAGTAGTTTCTTACAAGGTTTTTTTATATGGTAGTTTTTCACAAGTCGGTGATTTTACCTGATAGATTTTCACAAATTATCCAACAAAATATGGCCAAGAAATTATACCTAAAAAGAGACTTAGAGAAAGTCTTTACATATGATTTGCTTATGTAATACTCTTGTTATGAATATGAATTGAATGAGAAAAATTTAGTACTCCATCATGCCTAAATAGAAACACACGGGATAAATTTTACCCAAATTACCTAAATTTTGGATACTAACACAATTCAAAAAGTCATCACATTAAAAAAATGATTGACCAATTAACTTAAAGAAACGATTGATCCCCAATTAGGGATGACAATGAGTAGGATCTGGATCAAGACCGATTAGACGCAGACTCGTACCCGTTTTTTCATAGTAGACTCATATTCTCTATAGATCCACTGGGTTCTAAAAATTTAGACCCTAACCTAGATACATTGGGTTTAATGGGTCTCAGGTTTAATATGGGTCCAAAATGGGTCCTTAACATATTTTTTCTATTTTCATATTTCTCTTATTTTGTAATTTGATGTATTTTCTCAATTTTCCAAGTCAAAAGATTATAACAAAGTTGACATTTGAAAAAACTACTAATTGAAGGAAAAAAAATAAAAAATTACAACTCAACAAATGATCAGTCTTATCCTAATTTTTACTTCATAATATTAGAAGTTTACAACCAATAAAGTCATACACCATAAAATGACAAGTTGAGTGAACTTCTAAGTCTTTCACTTTTAAATTAGATATTAGGTTTTAGTTTTTATTTTTTTAATATATGGGTCCATAGTCGGATATGGGTTGGATTTGGATCTAATCTTTCTAGATTCAGACCTAGATCCGACCCATAAATATTTAGATCTATATCCTACCTGGACCCAATGGGTCTTAAAAATTAGACTCAAATCCTAAAAAAATAAATCAGATCTAATTGGATTTGGATTGGATTTTGGACCCATTGTCATCCATACTTCCAATGTGTTGATAATCTATTAATTAGTGATGTGTGAAAATAGTTTTCAAATTTTCATTATGAAAAAAATCCTAAAAGAAATTTAGTTGACAATTTGTTAACACATGACACAAATGATTTTTTAAGCATTTTATAGGTATTTTTGGTATTTAAAAAGACTTAACGCTTAAGTATGAAATGGTATTGCAATGCAAGCTTTGTCACTAAATAAACCCTAAGTGGGGCTATAATAAAATTCAGACGGGTAAACTTTGTTGCTATTGGAAATAAGTTATTCGACTAAAGAAAAAAAAATGAAATGTATGAGCATTTTATTGAAAAAAAATCGTGTAAACAAACAATTTAGTTTTAAGAATAATACCTGCTCCACATAGTCACCTCCACAAAATGCCCTAAATAAAATGTCAAGCAAAGCAATACTATAAGATTAATATTCCCTTAATAAAAAAAAATACATTAAGTGTAATAAAACTATCCATTACATCAACAAGACAGTTTCTCCCATTGTTAACTATAATAATTTGAAAAAGATATCATGTATTCAACAAAATAAACCTTACAAAACGAACCATCACTTATTTTTTTTCCATATTATCATGAATAATTAAGGTGAATTATGTATTCAAATAAAATATATATGGCATTGGGCTAAGGGGCCTATATGACCTCGTACAAAAAAAAATGCATCACATCATAGAACAAGGCACAACACAAAACTATGAGTATTGAGTCGTGGGTCATGCCAGGATTCTAACCTTCGTACAAAAAGTACAAGTTAGGCCCAAATTGACATTGTTTTTGCTTCATTTTCATTTATAAAGTCAAAGTTTAACCAATAAATTCTCATTATGTTATAAGAAATAATATAGTAAAAAATAATCTTATTAGATGCATCTCAATGAATTTTTAGAATGTCAAGTTTTATAGTTTTTTGTCTTACAAATTTGGAAAAACAATGTTTTAATTCATGTCTTAGATACCGTGAAAAGTCAAATAGGGCAAAAAATTAGTTACGGAGGTAGTAAGGGAAATTTGAACTAGGCGCGACATTATGGGCATGTAGGCTCGAGCTTCTTTTTGAAATTTGTGGCATGTCAAGCCATGGCTTGTAGTTGGTTAGTTGGGAGTGGATCGAGCTTAGATTACCCCAAGGCATATGTCCTTGGCATGAAGACCCCAACATGAAGTTACTTAAGGAACCGCTTCGTAATTTGAACAAAGTAGCAATGTTTTTGCTATATCTTTTGAATAATTTTTCAAATTCAAAGTTAATAAATATAAAAATTCTAATAATTTACATGAGAAATTCCATACCTAATAATTTTCTCAAGGTAACTTGAAAAAAATGGTTGGCCAATGCATTCCCAAAGTTCCAGTCTCTTCAATCACGATGATTAATTGCTTGTCAACAACATTTCTTCTACTCTCTACTGTTGTCATGACTCTTAAAAGTGGATTTGACATGCTAGTATATCTTTGTTGTTTATATATATCTTCACTCCCTTTCTTATAAAGCCTATGTGAATTTCACGCAACTTGTTTATATTTTGAATTATTATAATACTTTCTCCTTTCACATTTATATTCTTCCTTTGAAATACATTTCTTGAACAAGAAAAATGATTTTTTACCTTTAGCAAATATTTATCAATCTTCTTTACTTATTATGGATTACATTTTACAGGCACAAAATATTGGTCTTATAACATGGTCTAGTAATGAACAAGGTGTTGAATACTACCACCAAAATTGATAAATTGAAAATTTCAAGGAGATCAAAGAGAAAATAAACCTCATTGTCAATTTTTACCTACCAAGTTTCTTATAGAATTGTCTCAATGTACATATATATATCAAATGTCAACTTTTTAATTATATTTAATTTTCTTATTTGTAATTAGATATGTTAAATTTTTAATCATGCAATGATATACATGATTAAAAAAATGTGTTGACTAAAAAAAATGTAAAAGTAATTATATATAATATATAGAGAAATATTACACAAAGAGAATTGGATTATCATATGTATATCTCGTATTAATATCTTAAAAAACTCATTTTATGTACTCCTTATATATCAATAATTACCCTATGTGTATTTTAACTTACAAATTATAACAATTAAAATTTTTCTTTTTTTTAAAGAAAATACTAAATTATACATATCTTTTTAACAACCATATAGCGTGCGTGACCAAAAGTGAATTTCAATAATGTAAGATACCTTAACTTATACTATGTCAACTTCTTAAACTCCCATTATGACATGATATTTTCAAATATCCATTTGTATTCCAAGCTCTTTTTATTGACAAATTTCTTTAAGCTCCTAATTTGTCAAATTGAATGTAACCACAATGAAATTGATAGAGAATTACCTCATAAATGAAACTTTTTAAGTTCCTTAGAAAATTAATATATCATGTAGCGCCTTTTGTATGAAAGTATAATAGTGTACATGATTTGAATATATACATCAAATTTTACAAGTCTTAGCTTTATCATGATCCTATACTCGGTGATAGGTAAGTGTAAAACTCACTTATAGGGTTCAATTAGCTTTAGAATTCATGTAGTCCTTTATGTGCATTTCATTTGCATTTTAGGAGCATATGTGTAGATTTCTATTTCTTGCCTTGTTAGCCTTAAATTTCCTATTTAAAAGAGATTTCCTTTCCTTTTACTTGGATGTCAAGATGGTGAGCATGCAAGAAGAGGAGAGGGGAAAAGAAAGACTAAAATGAAAAGGAGGATTTAAGGAAGAAAACTTGGAAGCAATCGTACAACATCAAAGAGATCAAACAATTCATACATCACTTTAGGCATCATCATCGCAAAGGAAGAAGAATGAGGAGAAGAGAAAATCGAAGTTAATTACCCTCTTAGCTAAGAGGAAAGCAAGGAGTTAAAAGATTAGTGCCTTTAGCCTACATTGCCCAAGATATGACCTTGTGTAGTCATGTCTCTTGGAAGTATCCCTGCCATAAGGAGGCAATTGTTTGGAATGAGGGCATATGACATCAACACGGTAGTGCATGATCGTGCTTAGCTGATGAAGTCTTAAAACATGATCGTGTGCCCCAAAGCATGATTGAGCACCCTTATTATCTAGCAAGCTAAGTTCCTACAAGTTGACACTTACTTTTGTATACATAGATTTAAAAGATAGCCTTCTTTTATGATTTTCCTAGGTTTAATACTTTGTCAACATACTTTATTTCAAATGCAATTTATGCTTTCTTTTGTAAGAATTTGATCTAAAAACTTTAGAGTCTTTTTTTGACGTTGGTTTCTACAACTTGTCTACTTCTACCAAGGAGATATTTTTGTTGATGTTCTTTGTCTAATTTGGAAATGTTTTTCGTATGAGATTGAGTTTCTTGACCACTTTTAGTATGAAAGTTTTTATGTTCTAGTTTATTTGAGAATCGTGTTTATTATCATAAAATGTATAAGTAATTCTCTTATATTGGTGGTTAGGGCACCCTTATCAAGCATGTCTTAGCCCTAATTTGCATGAGTTAACGTTTAGATTTCATGACATAGTTATGTGTAAGTAATCCTTTGTGTTGCTTGACTTGATTAGTGGGTTGTACACCTTTGAATGGGTGATTATGGATAAAATACTTGTAGAAAGGTGTAATTCATGTTGGCTTAGGCAATGTGATGATAGGGAAATAATTTATATTTTTGTTTAGTCTTAAAATGTTGTGCTAGAGTACCGACAGGTTACCGAGTTGAGTCTAAGCTTGGGAATAGTTGCATGTACACTTACCATTGATGTTGAATCCCATAATCTAGTGATTAGCAGAAGCGAAGATTAGTTAGAAGACTTGACACCATACTTAACTTGCACCATTTGAGTCTTGATTGTTTCTTTGGTATGCTCATGGTTGTTTATGGTTATTTCATGTGGCTAGTGGAATTCAATTCCTTCAATATATCTTTTATCATGTTTAAATTAGTTATTGATCACCCTCTTGACTTATTTTATGCTGCTTGAGAATACTCTTGAGTACTCGAGGTACTTAATTATGTGCATTGAATCATTACGCCTAATAATTCTTGTGGAGGTTGATCCTACTTACCCTTTTACTTTAGAAATTAATATTTGCATAGGGATAATGACCACCTATCACTAGGTATTATTTTCATGTCATCTAATCAAAACAAAAATGCAATATATGGAAGGAAATATTCTCAATAACTACCTTTTTTTTTTATAAAAAACTATCTTATTAAAAAATGTCGTGAGAAACTATCGTATAAAGTTAAACTCGTTGTGAGGCGGTACCTTTTACTATATTCTAACAAGCATGATTTTTTAGGTGTTACCTTTTTTTTATTTTTGCTCTTTTCTCCTTCCGTGTTCTCTCATTTTCATCCTAAATTTTCATTATCACTTTTACTTTTTTATTTCCACTCTTTTAAGTCATTTTTCCTTACCTTGATCCCTCCCAATCATGAGCGATCATCAATTTTCAATTGAATAAATAACATTCAAATAAAATGCGTGAGTAGAAATCTAAAACTCATCACTTCCCAATAAATTAACAATTTTTCTAAGTTCAATGCCATATAAAGTAAAATATGCCAGAATTCAATAAAAGGTCAAAGTGCTTTAAACAATAATTTTCATAATATTATTTAAATAAGAAAGTTCCTAAAAATAAAAAGATTATAAGATAATAAGAAATTTTCGGGAAGAAAAATAAAAAAATACAAATAAGGGCTTAATTTAAATATAATCCAGGGCATTATTAAGTCCGAAACAACTAGGATTGGTGTAGACCATTGACAGTAGTGAGGAAAAAAAACCCTCTCAATATCTCTCTATCTACTTTCTCACTCTTTCCATCTAATTCCTCTCATGAGAGGTTTTTTTTTTACCACACCAATGCTTAAAAAAAATCCTCATTATTCTTTCCTCTACTATTTTCTATACCCCATTATAATAAATATCACCTTATTTATTTTCTCTTTAATTTTTGTGGTTTATGAAAATATATCAAAATATAACAAAATGAATATCTATTTATGAGGAAAAAAATTTATGACCATTGGTGATTTTTTTTAATATTTTTTTTTACTTTAAACAATAATATTAGCGTTTAAAATCATTTATCTGTTGCATTTTTTCCATTGACCAGCATACTCAGACGTGGCCTTTTCTTATTCGCCCTTTTGATGACATGCACAGTAAAGGCTCATCAGTGGAATGCGCAGTAAATTGAAGGTAGTGGTGGGGGCCACTACTAAATGTTTCCAGTTTTGTTTCCTCCACCTCTGATTAAGTGAGGTCCATCTCGTTAAATTCATCTAGTATCCACTCCACGCGAGCATTAACAGGGCCCACATTACTCTACTATTCACCTACAAAACCCCTCCCCGCGTGAGTGTTTTTATTTTCCTCTTACTGTTGTGGAGTTCGGATATTTATTTTACGCCTTTACTTTGACTCGTAAAGAATTTTTCCCTCACTAGTGGTAGTGCTATTACTTAATAACATAATTACAACTTTACAAGTTAACAACTTAACAACTTAACAACTTAACATACAATACAAAGAGGGTCCCCACTACAGTGAACATCCCTCCCGCGAGTCCCGCCTTCCAAAATCGATCCCAACAATAAAACGAAGTTCAGATTATTGGAACCTTCTTCATTACTCTACCGCCCTTCAACTCTTATCATTACTGTGTTAATCACAACTGGATTAATCTCTTATTATTTTCTTATCGATTTCTAAATTAACAACACTCCTTATTCTAATTTTGGTTCAATTTTTCTGGGATTACATATAATTTGATCAATTGGGAGTGGAAACCCACTTCGTGTTCTTGTGTTGGAAGGAAGATGCTGCACTATAATGGGTTTTCTGGGCTTAAGACTAGAAGGGTACTATTCTTTTTCTTCAAATTCTGCCATTTTTTTTAATTTATTAGCAATTTTCTTTGTGGTTTTCTCTTAAATTTGTGAGCTTTGGAGTGTGATGAATTTGTGGATCTTGTTTTGATTGTTGGTTGATTCATTATATTTGAAAAATTGTGTGATTTTATGGAGTATTGAAGGAGGCTAAGGTTTGGGGTGTTCCTTGTCTGATCCCAATAAGAGGAGAGACTGTTTCCTGAATTAGATAATGTTGTCAGAGTTTCATTGATTGTATAGCTTTATTAAGCTGGCAAGATTTAAACTTTATTGGGGTTTTAGTTTGATGAATATGTCGTGGTTGGTTGTGTTTGGCAGCTTAAGGGTATGGAATGAGCTGAGATACTGGCTGATAACAATGAACTGTGTCAGTTGATTGTTGTTTCACTGAAGATACAAAGCAAAAAAGAACAGACTAAGTTAGCTGGAAGGGGGGAGAACTGTAAATTCTGATGGTAGTAAAGGGGGATATGGTAAATTCTGAGAGGACTAGCAGTGGATTTTTATGGATATTGGGCAGCAGTTGGTTCCAGTACATCCTCGTGATCGCAATTTGTTGTTGCCGAGTCGTTGTGTGGCATTTTAATGAGGGGAAAACATGATGTGTGTTTCTTTCTGTTTGAGCGTATCAGGAATAGTATTTTTTTTTTTTTTTTTTAATAAGGGTGTTAAGATACATACACCATAATGAGATGTTAGTCATAACTCTGCAATGTCATATGATGAGATTTAACACTAGGAGAGATTATTTTGGTAAGAAAATTCTGCATATTATGGTATACACTGTACGGTATCATCCATAATCAGCCAAGTCTGATGGAAACATATACTTTTCAATTACGGTGAATAGCAATAAGTATTCTAATTCCTTAGTTTGTGATCATTCTTAATCTTGTTTTGTACAATTTGCTTTGACTTCTGAAAAAATGGTCCATTTTTTTCCCAATTCATCCCCTCTACCTGAGCAAAGAGAAAAGTAAAGGTCCCTCTTTACTTTCTAGAAGCTTAGCTGCCACATTATTCTACTGTGTTTTTTTGCAATTTATTCTTTTTCATGATATATTTAAACATTTTTTAGTATGAGTGGTGGAAAGAAAAATCATAGTTTGGTTGGTGAAGAGCTTGCTGAGCTGCATGTGTAAAAGTAATATATGATTCTTGAAAATCAGGCTCCCTTGACCAACTCTATGCTATAATATCATCCTGCTTTCTCTATGTAGCGTCTATTTTCCCACAAGATTTAATAGCCGCTGATTTGATGTCCATTCATGCAACATAGTGGGTATTTATATGAAATTCTACATACTTTATGATATTGTTGTGCTGCATGTACTTCCCGGAGCAAACTTTGCGATTGTGGTATAAATTCTAGTAACTGAACTCATTGGTACTCTTTCTGCAAGGGTGACGGAGTATCAAGGAAAAGGGAAAGAAGAAAAGATAGAATCTGTTTTGGTCCTGTTCTTTTGGTTGTAAAATTGTCTGTTTGTCTGCAGATTGTGTTTGAAAATGTATTCAGTGTGCTTGATTCAGTGAGTCTTGAGCATTTGAAAGAACTAACTGCAAGGCGTAGATTAATCGAAGAATCTATCAATGCAACCAGCAACATCACAGAAGCTACTGCGAGGGAGATGTCTGGAGGCTTGACTTCTCGTAGTCAACAGGTTAGCTATTAAGAGAATATTTTTTTGCATGGCACGAAGTATGTGACAATCTGAATTGTGTCATTCCCCAATATTTTCTCGTTTTGCCTAGGTTGTCTTATGGGTAGCTTGTTGAGAATAATTCAACCTACTATGTATTACCCTTCTGTTCCATGTTCACTGATAACTGAAATGGGCTTAGATATGGCTTCTATTTGGCATGCCAGAAGGAAGGGGGGTTTTCTGCTTACAGAGTTACAGTTGTGGTCATTGTGTTTTTCTCCTTGTGTTTTCAAGCCATCTGCTACTGGTAAATTCTAATTTGTCAGGCTCTGCCATTGTTGTGCATTTTCTGGAAGTCCAGAGGGTTATAGTTGGTACAACCTTTTCAAAAGGAGCTTGTTTTTCTTCCAACTCCACAAGGAGGGGGGGTTGTTTCCAAAGATCAACCAGATCTTACTGACACTGCTAGCCAGTAGCCGCCACTACATAGAAAAACCATAGAAAAGCTTTCACTACCAGGTCAAAACAGGATCAGATAAGGGCATGCTTAAAGCCCACCTTCCAGGAAAGTCCTCTTTTTTTATTTAGAAAAATTAAATAAACAAAGATAACATTATATGCTAAGCCAAGAAACTAGCAACACTTACAGCCTAAGTGATCCTGTCGAAAACTAACGCACCAATTAAAGCCAAAACAAACTTATGCAACTACATTATCGAGCTAGGAATCTTCTCTATGACATATTGAATGAAGTATGTTTAAAAGCGGTAGAGCTTCTTGCAAAGCTCAGAAGTGGGTCTGAATAACAATATACCTCAGCAATAAAAGGCTTGTAGCAAGTAAGTTTAAAAGCTCAGCAAAGTCCTCTTTTTTATTAAGAAAAATTAAATAAACAAAGATAACATTATATGCTAAGCCAAGCAACTAGCAACACTTACAGCCTAAGTGATCCTGTCAAAAACTAATGCACCAATTAAAGCCAAAACAAACTTATGCAACTACATTAGCAAGCTAGGAATGTTCTCTATGACATATTAAATGAAGTAAGTTTAAAAGCTGTAGAGCTTCTTGCAAAGCTCACAAGTGGGTCTGAATAACCATATACCTCAGCAATAAAAGGCTTGTAGCAAGCTGCACCATGTTTCAATATGTTGCCATTTTGGCATCTCTCACAGAAATCAGCAACATCCTCCCAAAAAGTATTTCGAGGATATAAATAAAGTAATAAACAATACCAAAGCCAAGCCTTAATCCTGAAAAGATAGGGTCTGCTACATAAACAAAAAAACTATCTTACGTAATCATTCACATAAATGCTCCTCTTTCATTCCTTCCAATTTAGAGCCACATCTTCTTCTAAACCCATTTTCTCCATATTTGTTTAATTCCTTGCATCCAAGTTATCTTAGTCTACCTTGTCCGTTTTTGAGGTCTTCATTGCCCTAACCCTCCACCTTTCTCTACAAGTCTACAGTGCATTTATTATTTGGCGTCTCACATGCCTTAACCAACCTATTCGATTCTTTATTATCTTATCCTCAATATTCTCTACTTCAATTTTATTTTGGATATGTCATTTCTAATTTTGTACCTTAAGGTATTATTTCATATCCACCTTAAGATACACATTTCAGCTACACTAATCTTCTTAACATGCTCCTTCTTAAAAGCCCAACACTCCAACCCATACAAATAATATCAGTGTAATTATCATACTATAGAATTTCCCTTTCATGTACAATACGATCACACAATAGCCCAGTTGCGACTCTGAGCCACCCAAATTTTATTTTATGGGTGATTTTTTTATCAATGTCTCCATTTCCTTAAAGAATCGTTCTCAAGGTAACTCCTTACCTTCCAAAGTCACATTATCTTCCCTCGGCCTTCTCCCAATGCTAAAGCTCCATGTACTTTGTTTTATTTTTACAAACTTTGAAACTTTTATATTTCGGTATATGTCTCCATTACTCAAGCTAAAGCAAACACCATGGTATTTTGTCTTGTATTGACCTTGTTACTTCGTCTAGGACTTTTACGAAAAGGAAAGGATTTAGGGTAGATCCTTGGTATATCCTTAATTAGGTCGATTTACTTACGACATATCCCACTAAAGTACTGCTCTTGGTACCTTGTCATGTGTCTTCTCCGAATCATGGACACCATGTGTAAATTTTTCTTACTTATACGATAATGCTTAATCATTCACCTAATAAGGTGGATAACTTCTGTGGTAGATCGACCTGGCATGAACCTAAATTTTTCCAAAATATCAGCACACTTTTCAACCTTTGCTTAATTACTCTCTCCTATAATTTTATGGTGTGGCTCATTAACTTTATTCCTCAATAATTTGAACACTCTTGAGCATCTCCTATATTTTTATAGATAGACACTATGGTGCTTCTCCTCTAATCTCGTGGCATTTTATATACTCCCTAAATTTGTTTAAGAGAATTGTTAACCACTCAATACCAATTTTAATTATGTGTCTCTAAATCTCGAATACCATATGTCCAACAAGCTTCCTTAATTTGGTCTTTTTAATACGTCTACTTCCACTTTTTGTATCTTGATCATATGTTCCCAGTTCACTTTATTATCCTTAATAGTTGTGTCACAAACCACTTGATTTACATTGAACAACTTGTCAAAATACTCTCTACACCTCTATTTGATCTCGTCATCCTAAATTAAAATCCTTTGGTTTTTATTTTTCGTACACTTCACCATATAAAGTACCTCGACAAAATAGTCTTATCTTGATTATCCTATATATCTCCTTTTCCCCTTCCTAAGAATTCAATTTGTCATAAACATCCTAATACACCTTGTCCATAGCCTCTCAAACAACTTCTCTTGTCTTGACTTTAGGTTTCCTAAATCTTGTACTAATTTCTTCATCTCTAGATTTTCCTATGTCTAAGTAGCATTCTCTCTTCATCATGACCACTAATTTAACGTCCTCAATCCCCCATGTTGTGTGATTGTACATAATTGGTTTCTCGCATGACTCTCGGAGTTCCTCCTTTGCTACCCTAAAAATACATACCTTCATCTTTAGCCAAATAAAGTTAGGGTCCTCCTCAAAAGCCTAATTGATTTCTTTAACCAATCTTTCTTCCACAATTTTGACTCTGGTGCCCTTTAAATTCCATTATTTATTCCTTTTCTCTTTTATTTGTTGTTCCTCTTGAAACTTGATTTGATGTGAATTTCCAAAACCAATAGTCTATGTTGTCCACTCCAAAAAGTCAGTAAATGAGAATCTAGCTAGAAATAAGTTATAAGACTGTGAAAATTCTAGGATTGTTTCTCCTTCTTTATTTTTTACTCCATAAACAAAACCTTTATGAACATTTTCATACCCATGACAACTCATCCCCACATGTCCATTTAAGTCTCCTTTGACAAAAAGTTTCACTTTCGGGAACACCTTGTCTCATTTACGTCCACTCAAAATTAACGTTTAACAACTTCATCAACATGTACGTACTTGGGTTGCTTATGCACTCAAGATGTTCAAAATCTCTCTTTAATAAACTAATTTCATCTTTATTATTCTATCATCCTTTCTATATACCTCAGCAACATCATTTACTAATAGATCATCTATGATAAACCCAACTCCATTCCTGTTCTTTACGTGCCTCGAATACCACACCTTATGACCCAAGTCTAATAACTTTCTCATTCTCCATCCCATTTGACTCTTGAATACACAAAATTTTAATACTCTTCCTCTTCATTACCTCCACTAATTCAATTAGCTTTCTTGTTAGTGACCCTTATTTCGGAGCTTAGTCTCTACACTCCTCCTCCCATTACTTTTCCTAGAACCTAATGCCTTTTTTCATTTCTTACCACACTCAAGCAATGTGACACGTCGCTCTACTCTTGTATACTTATCATAATACATGGGTCTAAGAAGTGTAGCGTGGTAATGAGTAAGGACACCCCTACGTAAATATCATCTTCATTTATGCTCTTGCATGTGACAAATCTATCGCAACCCTCCTCCCTCATCCAAGCTTGGGACCGGTTGCAAGTTAAAAACCCCAAGCACCTAAATACCTATTTAGATTCCGCCCTGCCCAAAAGCTTCACATATCCATTGGTTCTGACACTTTCATCTATCCTGATTCTTAAAGGCAAGCTGTCTTGCATTCCAGCAATCCTTGAGGAAGCTTGGAAATTTGGATAATAGAGGAATATCTTTGGTAATTCATCCTCAAAATTAGATTAGGTGACAATCCATAAAGTATTTCTAAGAGTCTCAGCTTAAACTACTTTTACAGTTTTATAAATACCTGTGCTGCTACTAAGAAGCACGAAAGATGTAGAATATCTTTCACAAAAAGTCCTCTTCCCTTCCTGTCTCCAAACAAAAAGATTGCTAGTGATATCAGAGTCCTTTTTATCTTAACTTTTTTAAGAAATATGAAATTAGAAGGATGGATTTGGCCACTTGAACACTTTCTATAGCTCTACTTTTTGGAAGTAATTTAATGATTTCTGGTTTATAAAGATATAGGCTTTGTTGCTGGCTCTTGTTTTATGGAGGCTGTAAGAAAGGGTATAAATCATCCAAAAAAAGTGGACAACTCTCAGTTGACCTCAGAGGAAGATTAAGAAAAAAGATGTGAAATGATGATTAAATGCATTTGTGCATTGAGCAATCAGAGAGAAACTTTCCTTCAAGTCATCTGCCCAACATCCTCAAAACATATTTTTTACTCTCTATAGGAGGATTATGCAAACTTGATTTTTTGTCTTCATGAATCCATTTGCTTGTATGGTGAATTGGTAATGCATATCATCTTAATTCAAAATACAATTTTACCAATCAAAATTGTCTTTGATTTTATCATTTGCTTCTCTGTAAACTTGCTTTTTTGATGAGGAAAGGGTGGGGATGAATAAGTTGGGCTTGATGTTGGAATTTTTTTTCCTCTGAAACAACATTTTCAAATTTTCCTTTTGATGATGCAAATTTGAAATAATTTGTTTGTATTCTTTTCTGCAAAATGTTTCCTTGTGTTTTTATTTGGCCAAAAAAATGTTTCCTTATTTCAAGTTATTTCTAAATACTTATATTTTGATGAATTATGCCTTGTGTTTGGATCTTTTTGCTTGACATTTTGGCACATGAGGTACAATAGCTGTGTGTCGGAAAATAATTGAGACAATATGCATTTGGAAGTAAACTATAGTTACCTATCTGCATCAAGTATATACTGTACAGTTTCATGACTAAACCTAAAATTCTTGTTTAGTGTCAGGATGACTAAGAATTTTAACTGTTGCTTGGTTTCTGGTTGACATATGATTATGAATACTCGTGATATTTTGGTTGACATCTCTTGACTTCCTGATGTGAGTTGCCTTTCCATTTGGATAGCTTTCTGATAAAAAAACAATGTCCTTTACCAAATCATTTTTCCAAATGTCTCAGGATATCCAGAAACTGGAACAGTATCTGCCATTATTGGAGAACTTTAATGTCCAAGTTGATTCGATTACTCGAAATAAAATACTGTTGATTTTAGAGCTGAGAATACAGTGGAGTAGCACCCTTAGCTCTTCGGGGTTCAGAATTGGTGGTCCAAAGTTTTTCCAAATTAACAGTTTGAATTATGAACTTGGGATGACTCTTTTCCTTTATGGTGTAACTATCCGTGAGCGAGCTTTTGAAATTCTTTCAGAAGGTTAGTATTTAATTGGCGTAATCTCATATTCACATGCTTATTAAATTATATTGGTTCCCTTGTTTGTTAACTTGAATCATGTAATTATCGTAGATATGCAGCAGTCTGCCAGTCTTCTGAGAAAAGCAGCTGGAATCTACCAATATTTGAGCAAGGAAGTCCTTCCAGTGTTGCAGTCTAACTTGCCTCCGGAGAAGCCACCTGAAATTACAACCAATGTTTCTTCTGCCATGATCAAGTATTGTTTGGCAGAGGCACAGGTATTTTCTTTAGCCTCACTGAATTATCTAATGATTTCTGTCATCTTCTTGTGTTTGAAAGAGAAATGCACTTAGATATTCCATATTCACTTCTTTTCCAGTGAGATGTGATTTTAAAGTGTACCAACTTTTAGTTCTTTTATTTCTTTCGATTTGTTGATCATAGGGGATAGCCATAAGAATTGCAGAAAAGCAGGGATTGTCAGTCGGTGTTCTAGCAAAATTGCACTATGGTGTCACACAGTTGCTGGATGAAGCAGGTTCTCTTTTGCAATCAGGACCTAAAGATATTTCTCGTAGATTTTTAGTAAGTACATAAATTCACTTCTGCATATTACATCCATTCCTGCCCTACTAAGAAAAGCACTGATTCCTATCTTACAATGGTGTTTCTATCTATTTTTGTTTGCTGTTTCTCTTCCTTGATATTAATGTCAGAGCTCCGCTTGTGTTTTTTTTTTTTTTTGCAGGAGTTTATTTATTCATGCAGCATTCTACATGAATTGAGAAGTTATAGGCACCTTGCTGATAGCTACAAACAGTCAGAGCAAGTGGGAATTGCCATTGGCCTCCTTAACAATGCACTGAGAAAAGTAAAAAACTTGCCTGGGGAACAATCTTGGCGAGAAGTTATCAAAGATGAAGTTAATAAGATCTCCGATGTGGTAAAAAAGTACAATGAAGAGAATACATTTGTTTGGCGCCAAATGATCCCACTAGATTTTGAGTTGCCATCCTTGGAGGGTAGAACGGTAGTGTCCGCCACCCCTTACGAGCCTGAAAGATGGGAAAGAGAAATTTCTTTCAACTTCTGAATCTGAATACAAATTATTTATACAGTGTAAATCATTGTGTGAAACTGTAAAGAGTTATTCCTTTCACTTCTTGTGTATGTAACAGCTGAGCGTGTGGTTTTGTTACACAAAATAATCAAAGGGGCATTGCTTCTGCCTCGTTCATGTCAAAATTCGAAAGGCTAGAAATATAGTCTTTGCTGCAGTAGGATTTGGGTGGAAATGTGGAGAATACTGTGACTGGAACTGTTATTCACGTTGTAACATGCATCTTGCAAGAATAACAAAGCTAGGGCAGAATGATTATTAAACTACTACTCATTAATTGCTAGACTTTAGGACTTGATAGCCATAAATTTTAACGTAATAAATTTCCATACTTCATGTTTTCTTACACAGTTAACTGTCACGTTGTTAATTTCGAAGTTTAAGGTGAAAATTTGGAAATTTGAGTATGTGGAAATTATAATTGAAATGTATGGTTTTTTATTATAGTTAATTTTTCTTAAATCATTTTAAGATTTATACATGTAATACGTAGTACTCTAATTTAAGGATTTATATTCTACGTAATATGTATGATTGACTTTTCTCTTATTTAGTTTCTCAATTGGTCTTCCAGCGAAATATTAAGTGCTTGTTTGGTTGACATCTAAATTGATGAAAAATATTACTTTTTAGGTAGTAAAAGATTAAATTATTTGATTGGCATGAACCTAAAAAATTAGTCTTACTAAATAAGTAGAAATTGTCATTTAGCCCTATTAATTTTGTAATTATATTTTTACAGTTATAATACGACACATTCTTTTACTTGTTATTTATTTATTTATCTCAGTTGTTCTACCGCCATACCTTCCACAGACCTAAATCCTAAGACCCGCCTGCCCCGCCTGACTCCGTCACTCGCTCAATCAGGAGGCGACCTCGAACGGCGCACCACACTACTACCTCTGCAATCCTTGCTTCGAAGTTCAAATCCATCAGTGTTCATCTTACTCAGTAAGACAAATACCCTACATTATTTCTTTGTTTCTGCAAATTTTAGGCTAATTTTGTCAATGATCAATTGATCAGTGCTTACAATACTAGTGCTTCTTGATCATTCATTTTAGATTATTGTTTGCGGCGTTGAAATTAGCTACCCTTTCATACTAATAATTTAACTTAATTCTTACAGTCTATTGCAAGAAAACTTAAGGGACATCAGAAATGTTATGGAACTTATGTCTTCTGCTCTAATCCTAATTATTGAGGGAAATTGCTTCAAAGTCTCATCTTTTTTTGGCTGAAATTGGTTCAAAACGTCTATTTAAAGGGGAGCTGAAAATAAACATGTACAATAATAATTAAAAAGTGATATTAAAAAGCATATAAGGTTTGAGTACTTGGTTTTTCAGAAATTCACGGTAGTAACAGCACAATCTAATTAATTGCGGGGTAAGTTTTTTATAGGCATAAAGAATCTTCACAGAATAATGTTGTTTAGTAATGTGTTTTATTGAATAATAATATTAATAGAATCTCTGTTCATACGGCTAACCCCTTCTTTTTGGAATAAAGCTTTGGTTTTGGTTTTGTTGTTGTTGTTGTTGTATGGTTCTTTGTTGAAGTCCTTGATGTGCTCTCTTATTGGTCTCAAATCGATATTTGGACTAGTTCCCTTTTGCAGTAGTGTGCACCAGGTTCACTTGCACTAGTGAGGAACTGAGGAATAACCCATTAAAGCAAAAAATGTATCAAACTGCTCTCCAATCATGCAACATTCTTCTACGCATCACCGGCCATCTCTCCCTTTCCCCAACTCTTTTCTGTCATTCTTCTTCAATTAATGCACAAAAAAATTCCCACCATGACAAACAACCATCAACATCACACCAAACAAGCAAGAACCTAGAATACAAAAGTGATTTTGAATGATTCTCAAGAACCCTGATCGCTTCTCCAAATCGAATCGACCCAATTTTCGTCATTCTTACTCCGCTTTCCACACTCTGATCCTCAAATTAGGAATTGCATTGCTCGTCAATTCTCTATGATGGAAAATCTTCTTTCAGATCTCAAACGCCTTCGGTATCCAACAACACCAGGTTTGTTTTCTTACTTAATTTGCATTTACGGGGATGGTCAGATGCCTGAAAAGGTGGTGAAGATGTCATTATAGCATCATTGAGTTCAATAGTAAGGCGGTGGCGAAACACCTTAATCATGTTTTGAGTATACTTGTGGCATAACGTGGCTTTGGCTTTCTTCGGCCTGCTTTTGATCTTTTTAGGATTGCTTAGAAGTATGTACTGAACCCAAATGTGAAATGTTCTAACATTTTGATGAGGCCATTTTGTGTTAATGATGAACTTAGTGTTGCCTACAAGCTGTTCAATAAAAGAGAGAGGTTTTGCCTGATGTTGAATCTTATAGGATTTTGATGCAAGCATTGTGTAGGAAAAATAAGGTGACTTGAGCTATAGGTTGCTGGTTGATATAGTTATCAAGGGTTTTGTGTCGGATTCCTTGAGTTATACTGGTTTGTTGAATAGTTTATGTAGGAAAAAGAAGCTTAGGGATCCTTATAAGTTATGTAGGATGAATGTTAAGGGGTGTAATCCTAATCTGGTACACTATAATACGATATTGTTGGGTATGTGTCGAGAGGGAAATGCACTCGATGCCATCAAGATTATAGATAATCTATTCAATTGTATGTTTTCCTAATTTGGTGTCCTATCGAACATTGGTTGGGGGGTTAGTTCATCAGGGGCCGTGTGACAAAGTGAGAGAGCACTTGGTGGAAATGATTTCGAAAGTTTGTTCCCCACAATTTTCAATAACACATTATTTGCTTATGGGTATGTATAATATTGTTAGGGTAGAGGAAGCTTCTGGGGTGTGTGGAGAGCTTCTAAAACCTGTGGAACTACCACATATTGATATGTGGCCAAAAGTTGTACCCGGGATTTGTGATGCAGAGGAGATAGAAAGATTGGTGGATAAGGTGATTAAGGTCGGCATAAAACCTCATACAAGGATAGTTGAAGCCGGAGCTGCTTTAGAGGAGTATTTAATCAAGAAGATACAAGCGAATTCAAGGAAAGCTTGAGATATTGCAAGTCATGGATGGAAACAAAGAACTGGCACTGGTTCATTCTTTAGGAGGACAAAACAGGGAGCAGTTAGGGCTTTTGTTCATTTTTATATTTACTCTGAATATTCCCTTCTGTTTATTTTCTCTATAACTGCATCTCATTTGTTAATTCCTTGATTTCAGTGTTTATGAATCCAGTGTAAATGGGTTATGTATTGTATTTTAAAGGAGGAGAATATGTTATCTGATGATTCAGTACAAACCATTGTGGATGACTGTGTATGGCTATACTTTAAGGAGTCAATCAGATTTCCTGCGAGATAGGAGGAGAATGTACAGCGCCCTGTTAATTCCTGCTACAAAAGATGTCAATTGTTGTTATAAGATATTTCAAGCAACCTGTACACTGTGTAGGCATATCATTAGGGCAACTCCTGCTTAGTTTGGTATTCTTCAGAGAAATATATTTTATTTTCCATTGGCATATAGACTTCCCAAAGAAGCATTCCTGGTTGAATGTGTTGACTATGGATCCTTCTAGGTCTAGAAAGGCAAAAAGGACGGATAAGATGATGCTAGCATTTGACTTAGTGTGCAAAGATACATAGTTTTTTGATGCATCTACGAACATCATAATCAAAAAGGGTTGAAGGCCTACTCATTATTATTATAAAATTCGTTGCCAACATGGAGAACAGGGAGCCTACACATGGACCCAACTCAAGAGACGTGTCACCTGAGAAGGCTGAAGTTAAGTCGTCATTTCTAAGGGTTGCTGACTTCATCGAAGATCTCTTGCTGCATAATAGACTAAAGTTGAGCGTCTAGTAGGCTTCCCAGAAGGAGGTACTCTTTCCTTTTATGTTCCTCTATCCTTAACTAATAACTGAAGAGATTCATCGTGGTTCTTTGCAAGTAGGAACCGTGATGTTTTCTTTTTGCGGATGATATTATTTTAGTGGATGAGGCAATTGGCGGAATTAGAAATTCAGGATTAGTTAGAGTAAGACATAGTATATGGAGTGTCATTTTAGCATTAAGAGAAGACCTAGTGAAGATAATATGGCTTTGGATGTGCGTTTAGGGATCAATCTATCAAAGAAATTGAGATATTGATCTAGATGTCACCATTAAATAAAATTTGGGTGGTTCAATAGCTTAGTTAAAGCGTAAGGCACACCAAGGTGCGCCTTTGGGATATAAGGCACACTTTATAATTTTTTTTATTGCTTTTGTGGTTTATAAAGTGCAATCCAAGAGCCTAAATATAAGTCAATAAAAATCTCAAAGAAAAGAATTATAAGAGGGGAAGGTAAAAGTGACTACTTTAGTCACAAAGGGTGGCGAGGCACCCCCAAAAAATGTGAAGGAGAATTTTTTTTTGAAAGATTACTTTTAAAATACTTTTTATGCTGTGCAGATCGACACAGAGATTGAAAAATGATAAAAAAAAATATAATAATAAAACGAAAGTCTGAATAAAAATACAAAAAATTGAAAAAAGGTATTAGGAAAAAAACATAAAAATAGAAAAGGTTGACGTTATCAAAAATAAGAGAGAGGACGAGAAGGATATAATGGGTTGTCATATGCATTTACTAATCATATTAAAGTGACCGAAAAACTAACCCGAGTCAGATGCATATTTAATGCTAAAAATAATTTCCTTGCTTTCAAGTTGCCAGGCATGGTTTTAACCAAAAAGCACCACTCGTGGTCTCCTAGTGAAAGTCGTGTCGTGCACCTAACAAAAATAACCTAACTATTCCTCCTAACTGTGTAGTAAGGCAAGGGTCGAATTCCAAGAGACTAATGGTTCAATTAGCTAGATTAATCTGAACTAAACAAAGTCAGAAATCAAATTATAAGAAGATGATCTAATCTAATCAACTAAAATGAGCAATAACAATAGATACTAATCAAGGTTTAAAGACTTCAAGGTTTAAGCATTCCCACTAACATGAACTAATGCAATAGCAATTCCTTCTTCCCTTATTCAATTACTAAATAATTCATAGGATAGATACGTCCTAATCAATACCAATGATTTCTTTCTATCAATCAATGACTTCTTCAACAATGCAATCATATTTATTTTCATGGACTCATGCAATTCAAAAACTTTAAGCATAACATCTTAACATCCTAACAAATTCCATCAATTCTTTCGTAGTGATTTCCTTCATCTTAAATTAGGGTTTTAGATTCGATTGAGGATCAACTTTCGTTGTAACCTAATCACATTCAACAAATACTATTTCTAGTCATTCATCGATAATAAAACCAACCCTAAAATGAATGAATTGAAAACTAATTGAAATTGAGATTTAGGAATCAATAACACATCATTTCATGCTAGGGTTCAACCTAACCCTAGAATAAGGAAACTACTCTAGCATATTGAATAAAATAACAAAAGCATTATAAATTGAAAACATGATTAATAATAACAATAAGAGAAGAGGGAAGAGAAAATAATACTTGAGATTGATTGAAAATATCAATTTAATGTTGAACACCAAACCTTGCTTCAATGAGTTGCCAAGAGGAAGAACAAAAGTAAAACTATGAAAAACCCTAAAGCTCAAAAATGAAAACTCGAGAAAGGAAAAATCAGCAATTCTCTAAAACCCCTAGAAAAATGGCATCAAATTCCTCCCAAAAAGGAGTCCAATACTTCCTAAATTCTAAGACCTAGCTAGTACTAGTCACTAGGTTTTGGGATTCAAAAAATAATCCTCTCAAGTAGCCACCAAGGTATTGCGGCAATGGGGTGAAGGACCGTCATTAAGGTGCGGTGTTTGCAGTGAGTTTTATCAATTGCTTGCCAAACTTCACTTGCCACACCCTTGCAAGGAATGATTGACAACTTGCTATGGCCTCGTTGCGGTAGGTCTTCAAGAGTTCCCGAAACAAGGCTAATAATCGACGCATATGCTTCAAACATGAGTCGAATGACATGCTTACGATATCATGGGAGCTTTTATTACGTCAAAAACCTATAAAACAAAGCAAAACATACCCAAGAAGAGCAATATCAAGATATACAAAATAAAAGCTCATAAAGGAGAAAAATATGGAGGAAATGTGATAAAAAGAGATCATCTAAGGCATTAAAACCAAGAATAAAATCTTGTTATCACCTAGCACTTCAATAAAAGCGCATGGAGGGGCTTTTTTTTGTCGCGTGGTGGAAACCACTTTGCTGTGAGCTTTTGAGGCGTTTTGACTTGTGCCTTACAGCCTTAGTCTGCGTGACAACGGAGAGCCACAAGGGGGCTATTTTGTTATCCTTCAGATTAAAAAGAAAATTTTATATGATGGTAATTAGACCAACATTATTGTATGGATCAAAATGTTGACTTTCAAGATTAAGGTAGATTTGCGAAAGCATTTTGAGGGACAAAAATTGGAATATAGATATTCAAAAGAAAGTTGGAGTAGTGGAGATTAAGGATAAGATATACGAAAATCAGTTACGATGGCTTAGGTATGTGAGATACCGAACAGTAGATGCACCGGTGAGGAAGATGGAGGGTTAGGATAATTGAGATTTCAAATACGGTCGAGAAAAACTAAAGATAACTTGGAGTCTCAAAAGGTATAGAGAAAATGAGTTTATAAGAATACTTGACGTTTAAATAGGAGGGAATGGAAGAGGAGGATAATTCTGGAGGATCACGTGAGATAAACTCTTGGTTTATATAGTTGGCCCTATTGTTTTGGGATTAAGGTTTTGCTGTTGCTGTTCCAGTGAACAACAACAGAAAGGGAAAGAGTATTATAAAAGAGTGAAGCAAAGAGATAAAGTAACAGAGTTGAGAAAAGAGTAGAAGAATCAAAAGAACCAAAAGGGAGAGGGATGCAATCATTTAAGGGAAAAAAAATTAACTGATGTAAGTCATGGAATCATTTATGGGGAAAAAAATTACCATGGGGGAGGTGATTTGTTCATGTGACACTCTTGTGCCTGAACACCCCAGGGCATTGTACTGGCCTGTGCAAATAAATTCACATAGAGCTATGAGGGAATAACCTTTGTCACCTTGTGCAGCTGCTCCTAAGTTGAACTGTTTTGAACAATAGCTACCATTTAATCTCTTAATTTTATTTGTTAGATGACAGTTTTTAGACTTAGGACTTGAAGTCTTACTGGTTTCAGGGGTTCCCTTTATGCTTCTCTTGGCCATTTTTGCAAGAGTTTTGTAGATGCCCTTATATAATATCAGATTCATTCATCAAAAACCATGTTCACCCTTTTTAAGTCAATATTAACATGTCTGCTTAGGTATTATTGTTATTAAGATTGTTCTTCTGAATACCAGAGCTTGAGTATGTGACTGGAGGCATTTTCTTTCTCTAGATAGTCACCCTTTATGACCTGGGTTCTTAATATACCTGTAGTCCTGAACACTTAAGATTTTATCATTCCATATATAGACAAACTTAGTAAATTTAGATGGATTGTATTGAGTAATTGGATCTAGATCATAATGAATAACTTGATTCATGCTGATGAATTTTCTGTATGTACAGGTGAATGTCACATCTGATCATCGAATCATTTATGGTGCTGACTTAGCTGCCTTCCTCCAGACCTTTTCAAATTTCGTCCAAAACCCAGACAGTTTAACAATGTAGATGACTAAAGGAATCTTGAAAAATAACAATGTCTTGAAAAATAACAGTGACTATATGCAGCTTTCAAGATTATGTTGGACAAGATGCAGTGGATCTATTACTGTAATACAGTTCTAGAGAAAATTGCTGGAGTAATGTAGGCTATATAAGATATCAGATATACCTACAGAGTTAGTGCTGTCTGCTGTATGGTATTTCTTCTGGAAATAATTAGTTTTTTTTGCTTTTGATAGAATCTTATGGTACTATCATCTTTTGTTAATGAATTCTACGGTGTTGCTGTTTCCGATATTAGACAAACAACAATTGAAGTTAAAGTTTCTTTGTCTGGTAAAATCTGTTTCTTATTATGGTGAAAACGGTTTGTCTGTTTTTCTTAAATGTGATTGAAATCCAAAAATGTAGTCAGAGAAGAGCCCTAGTGAGACTCCAAGAAGAAGAGCCCCTCAAGTAGATGAGGAATCATCAGCTCTGAGTTATACAAGAGAGAGGCAGAGAGTCAAGAGGGACAGTAGACGAGGTAACGTACTATCGTCAGCGTCCTACAATCCGCTGGTTCAACAACTTGTAACAAATCGTTGAGCCCCAGTCGGAACTAAAAAATTGACCTTGCTAACTAACTCATAGATTAGCATTTCTTCAAGGGACTGTATCACAACTCGTACATCAAGAAAATGAACGAGTCATGATGCAGTAACCTTCAGTAGGTTACCTGTTTGTCAATTTGATAAGCATTGAAAGGATTTGAAACCAAGTATGTCAAGAAAATATGAACTATAGCATTATCTGAACCTAATTCATCGAAGTTGAAAAATAAAGAAATTTGTCATATCATGATTACTCGAGAAAGATATGAAAATGGAAAATTTAACATGTATGTCAACACACTCAGTTATACAGAGGGTACAGTACCACAATCTGGTAGCAATGAATTAACCTATAAAATGTTCTCAAACATCTAAACAATCTAGCTTTAACTCAAGAGTATGGTAAATTCATAGGGTCTGAATGAGATGAAGAAAGAGATCCTTCAGAAGAGCGGTATGTCACACTGACGTAGGACCCTTTATGTAATCTAAATTCACCAAAAAAGCTGCTAGCGCCTACTGTCATCTTGATCATTACAATTTACAAACCATACCCCCAAGGCGGCATACAACATTTCTCATGCTTCTTCTGAAGAAAGAATTAATGATCTCCACTATAAACAAAACATGTTACCAGTCTAGTTTGATGTTTCTTGTAATAAAAAGCTTGTCAATGTACTGTATAACTGGATCTACAGCCTTTATATACCGTTTCATTCTGAATTCTGCTGATTCATCTGCAAAGAATTTATATACTAAGTTATATTAAACAGTCGTTAGCAATAACTAAGTTTAAAAAATCATTGCAGAAAATCTCCTGAACTAGAAAAAAAAAAAATCATTATGGCAGGTCAAGGGTAGTTTTTCTTTTTCCTTCCTCAAACTGTTTTCCTATTTTTGTTGAATTAATAAATTATACTATTAAAGCAGGTGTGTTTGTGTTGGGATTAAAGCAGAAATTGTTTCTGGGTTACTGAAAGAAACCAAAACCAAACGAACCTGATTCTTTCAGGCTTATCAGAAGCTGGTCCCTTGTTGGAAGAGCATACATTCCAGCAGCAGCAGCTGCCCTTACTGCCCAAGAATGGTATGGAGCACATGTTTGTGCATAAGCTGATGAAGCTGCTTCCCTTAAAGAACAGTCACTGCAAAAATAGATAATGTTATCGTGTTTTTGAAGCTCGTCGTAGCCATCAAATCAAGACAGGAACACTACTTGGAGGAATCAGTACTGAAGTAAATACAAAGAGTTGCTTTCCAAACTGAATTACAGTTGTATTGATTCTACTTAGCGATGTAGAAAATGAATACTAGAATCAAAGGGAGAAATTAAACATACTAAGTGGACAGGAACTGCTCGAACAAAGCTCTGATAAGGTCTAGACCCTGTCTAACCCTACGTAAGTTACGTGAAAGGCTTCCTGGACATTTCACCCTGCCATTTTCAACATCAATGTCCAGTATATCATGTAAGGTAGGATATATCTTCGATGCTTCAAGAAGACCGCGCACCTTGACAACAATAAATCCATTACAAAGGTTAGAAAAAGTTCAGACAAATTGCAAACCTCAGTCAATTCAAGAGAAAAATATAAAGAAAAAGAGACAAGTCAAGCATTGCAACAGTTCAAGATGAAACAGAATTCAGAAAGATGTGATGTACGCAAATCGATGATTGGAAATATGGTGAAGACATAGAGCCAAACTTATCCAACTCCAATCCGTTAAGAAAATTAAAAGCAGTTAGTTGTCACTTTGTCATTAATCACAAGTCACAACTATGCTAGGTGCCCTTCAAAGTTTTTGTTGTCCTATTAATCTCAACAGCATGGGCGGGTTTAGTATGGATTTGGTGGGTTTAGCTGTCATACTAAAACCAAAAAAAATCTAAAAAGTTTTAAAAAATAACTTATATACAATTTGCAACATCTTTATATGTATATGCACTCACTATCTCAGTAGTAAAACCCATTAAACTACATACAAAAGATCATGAGTTATAATCTCATTGGACTGATATACTCCATTCTTTTTTTTCCCTTCACTTATGACTATTCCAAACCCAAACGTCAAAAATCCTGACACCGCGAAATAGTGCACATTAAATTTTCTCTTCGTAACTGTCAAAGGAAAAAAAAAAGAAGTTTTCGTAGATGTTATTTCCTAGATCTCTAAGTATGTGCTATCCATGTTCCATTCACAGGTCAATACATAATTTTTAAACAAGAAACGACTTTCTTAACATGCCTTTCTGTCATGAAGACATTACTCATTCAACAAACCCTCAATTCACCATCTACTGGCTAGCAGCAGTCAAGACCGCACCTTGAAATTTCTCAATCAAATATTCTCAATAAGAATGTCACGGCCTTGCTTTCATACGCTAAAAGGACATGTACACCCAGATATACAACAGAACCTACGGTTTAAAGATAATGTATACCAGATTTCAACACGCAAAATCAAACAAAAACATATTATTCTACATGGAGTCGTGCAATATGGATATAATCACAAATTTTGTTAAAGAAACATGCAATGATCAAAACAAGGGCAATGATCAAAATTCAAAAATACAAAAGAAAAGCATGCATACCTTGGCGCAGTACTCCAACTCGGCAAATTTAAAAGCGAGGCCTAAAGAATTGAAGAGAACGGAGACTAAAGCACACGCATCACAAAAGGCTTCTAAGTTAAGTTCATCTTTGTCATTCTTAACGGTATCGGCTAGATACTCGAACGCCCCCGCAATCGCAGACAGAGACGTTGCTTGCATCTCTTCATACGCCATTTTTGATGATCCCCTCTTCTTCTGCGATCACCATCTCATTTTGGACAAACATGTAGAAGAGACAGAGAAAAACCAGGAGAATTTTTTTTAGTGAAGGGGAACTTTTCTTTATTGCAGTATATTATTTATTCTATACTTTGTTGCCAAAGGGTGGTGGTTTTGGGAGGGGTATAAATGTAACTATTTATAAGGAAACCACCTCTACCGTTAATTTGCAGTTGTATCGTTGACCATATTTTTTCCATTCTCTTTTGTTCTCTCGAGGATTTCTACTTTGGTGTCTTAGTAGTTTCGGAATAATTCTACGTTGGTGCTTTTTTTCCCCCTAATTTTACGTTGTTGTCCTAATATTTAATTTTCTTATTTCCGTTTGTATTATGAGTTTTAATGGGTTTGACTTTTAAATAGTCATGTTTTATTGATCTTAAATAATCAAGTCGAGTAAATAATATGTCATAATTAAAAACTAAATAAGCCAGTCTCAATTGGGATTTGTTAACTTGTTTCTCAATTCTCGGTCTCTCATCTCTGTCGTATTTTTGTGATTTTTGAACTAGGTTGCTTTATTTTTTGATGTTAAGGTTATAGAACACTTACTGGATGTGTTGTATAAATGTTCTTGGTGAGTATTTATACAATTAGGGTTGATTAGGATCTAATTGATACAATCCATAACAATAATTTCAATTTTCGAACTAACTAACTAATAAACTAAGGATAGATCAAAGGTTCCTATTACTCTATAGAAATCACCAAGTAAAGTTACCTTTGGGATTGCTGCTTTGAGATACAAATTCACCATTCAAAGTTTCAAGGTTTTCAAGATCATCACCAGCCAACTTGCCAAAGTTGAACCAGTAGGGAATGAATTTTTATAAGATTTCAATCTAGAAAACTCTTAAAAACTCAAAAGAACTCAAGTGCTTATTCAAAGCTCAAATCTAGTTTTTTGATTTTGCATTGCATGCCTATTTATATATACAAGGGGCTCAAGCAAATCAAAAGTCTAAAGCTATTATGACTCTTAAAGATAAGCTAGATTATAGGAGTTAGAGTTGGCTTCGAATTCCACTTCAAGAAGTTGAGTTGAATTCAAATTGTGTTTTCTTTAATTAAGAAGTAACTCTATTTGAATCCTTCCATGATTCTACCTTCATAGAAGATAAGCTTCTCCAAAGTTGAGTCTAAGTATGCATCTTCTAATCCCAAATTCACTTAGGAAGTTTTACTCTTAATAATTAAAGCTACGAAACCGATATTAATGGGATAACTGGAAAGTTGACAACATAGTATAGTTTGACAAATTTAAGTCTAGTGGGAATTTATGTGATAACATGATAAGTAAAATTGTGGTTTACTTAAATATGTTTTTGATATGCTGAAACTAAAGAAGTATGAAATATGACAAATTTAAGTTTAGTGGGAATTAGTTTAGGCTATGTAGAGTCTGTACCGTTTAGGCCTCCAAAGCATATGCCAAATGGCACACCATTATAACCATATCCTGCAGGAGCAATGGATTTGGTCTTACAATTGAAGTAATCCCAATCCAGGCAAGGCCTAAGTTCATAAATCTAGTTGGCAGTAGCTTTTGTCGTACTGTCAAGTTTAGCAACATCATTTTGCTAACCTCTTTCAGCAGCGTCAAGGAAATTTAAAGGTTTCTGCCTGCACTCCATCATCAATTGCTCATTATTTGATCATATGATTGCATCTATGTTTTGGGTATTTCTAGATCATCCACAAATATTTGTTCTAATTCAGGTTCCGTGTCATATTATTGCAGAATGCGAGAATAAGAAGGTTTAACTTTGTTTTATGTCATGCCAAGTTGATATGTATATGACATGGGACCTGTTGCAACTTTCATATATATAACCTCCGGTTCGGTTTCACCCGTTTAGCATCTTCTTCGGCTCGCTCGTATGGTGTGTGACCCGATTCGTTCCTAACCCGACCCGATACACGGTTTTATTCAATAAATTTTTTTGACGATTGAATCACGTACTTTTTTGTTTGTACTTTTCTTTTCTTTCGTGTTTTTCTTTTTCTAAAAACCTAAAAACGTTAAAATGATTACTATATCTCATATGATGACAATGAATATTGGTTGGATATGAATTGAAATCAATGTGTGAAACAAGAACGATATGAAAGAAAATTACTTAAATGAAATGGAGTTAATGGCATGGCTCGATCAAAAGTAAAAGAAAAAAAATACTTTCGGTTACCAATTTACAATTGTTTTATGAAATTACTTCTTACTCTCATTGATACTTATGGCCATTTCAATAATAATAAAAAAGGAAACAATTATTTTAAGCGTAAGTACATGTACAGTATTTACACTACATTGGCCACTTAACATACCACATCAAATCATCAATATGAATCATTCAGTATAGGTGGCTAAACCAAAGCAACAGCAAAGATGATTAATTAGATTAGGTTCATAGAATTAAAAATTAAGAAATTAATATATATATATATATATATATATATATATATATATATATATATATATATATATATATATATAATTTCCTAACATTTATCCTATACGTTTTGAAATAATGGTTACACTTAAACTTTTTAGGACAACCAAAGGAAAAGGAGACTATGTGATTAGAAAGTAAGAGGGGGGAATAGGAAAAGTAAAATGTTATTAGAAAAGAAGAATAAAAAATTAAGTTTAGTGGGAAAGTTGTAAGAACAAAAGAATAAGTTGAGTAAAAAGTTACAAGAAAAGACGAATAATAAGACAATAAGCAAGTGAAATATTGTAAGAAATAAATAAATAAATAAAGAATTAGATAGTTGGACAAAAATAAGTGAAATCTATTATTGATTATGGTGGGCCAGATGTTCCAAAATGGAATAAAGAAAAGTATGATGATTAATTTGAAGAGGAATTGTATGTTCCTAGAGTTATGTGATTAATTAAGGAAGAAACTTTGTTAATGTTTATTTTAATTTTAGTTGTGTTTACAATTTAATTGTGTTAAATTTTGTCTATCAGATGTTGTTAATAGTGTCAATGTTCCCCATGAAATGATGCGTGACTAAGATTAACGGACTCATTCTGCTTTCACCATTGCAAAAAAAGAAATTAAAACATCCATAAATAATAATAATAATAATAATAATAATAATAATAATAATAATAATAATAATAATAATAATAAAAAGAGTAACATTATTGTGAAATAGAAAAGAGTATTTTGACCAAGATTAAGGCTACTGCTCCAGGTTTCTTGGACTATATCCGGCCCATTCCAGAAAAATCTGGCCCGTGTGTGCAACAAATGAAGCTCAAGCTCTTTAAGTCATAAATCCAAAAGCCCATGTTTCTTAAGCTACACGTCTACACATAACAAATGGGTCTCTTTCCAAAAAAAAAAAAAAAAAAAGTTGCTCATCAAAGAAAATATGTAAAAGTGGCTTAGTTGGGAAAGTCATTGGGAAAGGTACCAGACATAAGTCGCACGACTAGATTGTGTGTAGTAAACATGAATTTACTAGTGATGTGATTCGCTCCCAACTTCTGAAATCACAGTGCAACTAATCATGGCAGAATATCAAACATTCTTATTCTTCTACATGC
This sequence comes from Dysphania ambrosioides, assembly GCA_026401315.1. Taxonomy (NCBI): domain Eukaryota; kingdom Viridiplantae; phylum Streptophyta; class Magnoliopsida; order Caryophyllales; family Amaranthaceae; genus Dysphania; species Dysphania ambrosioides. The sequence continues at coordinate 12,648,577 of CM048658.1, forward strand.
AAATGCAAGGACTAATGTACATTAGTATGGAAATTGATCTTTCTATCTAAGTTAATGACACATTTATACATGAGTGGCTACAAGCTCTACCTCATCCTTCCCATCAGTATCCTTCATTTGCAGTTGAACAGGCTTAAAAGTGTAAAATTTGGCACAAACTATATAGTAGATGAAATTCATAACTTGCAATGCCGTGATCAACCAATAAAAGTACTCCAATTTCCCCTTGTTCAAGTTATCATCGGGCAACCAATTAGACCCGTCTTTAGCAGCTGTAAACCTGTGCACCAACGTAACCAAAACTGTGCTCAAGTAGTTTCCAAAAGCAATCGCAGTCCAAAACAATGCCATTGCTGTACTCTTCATGCTCTCAGGTGCTTGATCATAGAAGAACTCTAGGTGACCAATTGACATGAATGCCTCAGCCACACCATGGAGGCTGTACTGAGGCACAAGCCACAGAAACGAGAAGGGGATGATGGCATGAGGGTCGTCCATTAGACCATGAACCAATGATGCTGCATGTTTTCGCTTTTTTTCAACAAAACCAGCAACCAAAGTAGCCAATATAGAGATAACAAACCCTATGCCCATGCGATGTAGGAAGGTTATACCGCGATCAAGGCCTGTTAATCTACGCATTACAGGGATGAAAATACGGTCGTACATAACGATGGTGATTAGCATGGATGATATGGTGAATAAGGACATGGAACCTGCTGGTATTTCGAAGGATTTGGTGAGGTGCCTGTCCACTGTTTTGGCTTGTTGGAGGGAGAATGTGTTTTGTTGGGCATAAGCTGTGATTAGGATAATCCCAGAGGCCCAGATTGGTGCCATTCGAATAATTGATTTCAGTTCTTCTACTCTGTGGACTGTGTTTAGCTTCCACAGGTTTGGGGCCTTTGGGTTGTCTTCTTCAGTCACTATAGCTGCCTTGTCAAGAAATCTACACAATAATTAAGTTGGAAGCTAAGTTAGTAAAAGACTAGAAATTTGTGATTAGTGCGCCTCTAATTATTGAAAAAATATATTGATTTCAACTTAATTAGAGATCAAAATGATAGATTCCTATGCAACTTCTTAGTACTTTAAGTGAGTAATAATATGATTGTAAGGAAAGAAATAATAAACCTCTGTAAATGTGTACAAGAAATGAGATATCTTTGTAAAACTCAAAATAGTGCAACTTTAAAGAAAAGGATTAAACGAAGTATATTTCATATCATTTAGAAAAATATACTTTCGTATACATTATCATATTAAATACGAGTTTTGACCGCACACGTTTATAGGAGATAATCCTCTTTATAAGATAAAATCATACAGCAATAAGAAGAGTAGTCATTCAACCTTATATAGTATACATTTAATTTCTCTATTAATTTGTCAATATAAATCATATAGGGATCGTATAATGTTATATGGGCTTTTAATTGGTTTTACTATTGATACTAAGGCATTGCCTCTAATACCAAATTCCAAACGTTTGGTCTAGAATTTCGGTGAAACATAAGCACATGCGACAGAAGTAAAATCCAAAATTGCTACAGGAAAAGGTCGGGCAAGTTTTGGTTGCAGCTAAAAAACAGGGGCCAAAGTTTTTGGTATTCTCTGATAATGTAGAAGCTCGATGTGACATTTTTGTATGTTAGTTATGGGCACCCAAGCATGTTGGGCAATCATACTAGAGATTTAATGATTGAGGTTAAGTAGACCCTCACGTTTGTGATGCTATTAAGTATGAACTTCCTAGCTATTAGGTCATTTTTCAAAATATTTTGATCCGAAAGTTATATATCGAAATATTTAAAAAAAATTAAAAAAAAAAGCTTTGAAGAATGAGGAATTTTCCTTCTACGCAGCACAATCAATTTTGATTATGTGGAAAATGGGCTTGGCAAAGAACAACCAAGTAGGTAAACATACCAATATAAGACAAGAAAATGGTGATTTGATACTACCTATCTTAGAAGAGTATAATGAGTAAATTGAAGCTTGTCCGATGAAATATAATTGATCCATCACTAATTAGCTATAGATGGAATAAACGAAATATTCACATCTATTGCATATTCTTTGCTCTAACACATGTTCTGGAAAGTTCTTACTACTATGAGCTCGTAACTTTAGTTTGTGATAGATCCAAAGAAAACACTCGCACAAGTAGACACGGTAACAAGTTAAAGGTACCAGAGGTCCAAAAAAAAGGCTAGACAGAGGAAGGAGACTTACTTCATATGTTTGGTGTGAACGAGCCTCCCTGCAAAAGAAATAGGGGCATCAAGGTCCTCATTCTCATAGAGTAACCGAGTGTCATTTATCATAGGCAACTTCCTCTTGTTGTAGGCAGCTACACACACTTGAACAAGCCGGGTAAACGGACTTCCAGATGGATCCAAGTGCCGGTAAAGCTGGTACCCAAATATAAAACTAATAATAGAGATGACCATCAAGGCAGTTGGTATGCCAAGGCCTACTCCCCACCCAATATTATCTTGGATATAAACCAAAACCGTGACTGCCACTAACATTGATGCTCCCATTGCAAAATAGTACCAATTGAAGTACTTCCATATGCTGTTTTTCTGCTCTGGATCCGAGTCGTCGAACTGCTCCGCCCCGAATGCCACGACACAGGGTCGGATCCCACCCGAACCTAATGCTAGAAGATAAATGGAGACGTACAAAATTGCAAGTTGTCCTCCACTTGCTTCTTCCCCTAGAGGTGGCCTTAGGGTTGGTACTACTGCTGACGTTGTTAAGATTATCATGCCCTATTTTGTTGTAGAAACACATTACACACAAAATGGAATTAGATTTATACGTACTGATGAATACTCGCATGGCTTACACATCAAGTTAAAGTTCTTAAATCATTTTCACTTCCCAAAAAAAACACTTTGTATGTGCATAACTATTTATTTCCACATAATATGTCCTATTATATTGTTTCGTTCAAAGGTTGTATTACATGATCTGGAAAGCGGTTATGAGACACTTATATCCCATGTACAGTTATATTACAAGATTCACGACATATATGATTGTTTTTAGCGCACTTCTTGTGATGTTCCTACATAGCATAACAACATTTTATGGTTCATAATCAGTGTTATCGGTGGCGGATATAGTTGTTGTCCTGGTGAGTCAAATGATTCACCAGTCGGCCTAAAAAAATTTGGATGTATTTTTTAGTATTATTATTTGATTGTTTGGTAAAAAAAATTATTATATGTTTGATTATCGATTGTGACTCATCATGTGAAAAATCCTTGATCCGCCACTGATTGTTACACAAATTAACCTAATCTTTCATTATTTTGAGTAATTCGTTCCCCACAGAAAACTGTATTCACATATTTTTATAGAAGTATGGAGTTTGATGATAAGTTATCATATACGTAATCAAAATCTAAACAAAGTTGACAAATACCAAGTACATACAGATGAAATTAAGAAGATAAAACAAAAGCATGTTTAATATTTTCGCCATTTACTTAATTACTCGTATGCATTTTTTATTTTTTGTATGTGAAGCGTTTCATTAAAATTCAAACAGAAATCCGGGCATATGCATATACGTATTATTGTATGATACAAAGTACATGTAAATAGTAGTGAGTAAAAAAAAGTGGAGAGAGGTGAGGATGCTTAACTAGTTGGTAGATCATAGAAGCAATGGTTATAGTCCAGAATTTCCCAGCAAAGGAGTCAGCAAGAAAGGCACCAAGCAATGGCGTCAAGCTTCCGGTGCCGCTGAAGTTAGTAAGAGTATTTGCCGCTTTGGTTAATGGCATATGAAGCTCCTTAGTTAAATAGCTCAACATATTTGTCTGGAATCCTACCACCGCCAACTTCTCACACACTTCATTTGCTGCAAAAACAAGAAGACAATCATTTAAAACATGTACTATTGTATCACAACCAATGAGACTAAGAAATAGCAAAGTTTCAGCACCCGTTCCTAAATATTAGTATATATGTAGGGAGGGACTGGGAGTATGAACTAAACAGCAGCTGGGGCATGGATTGTGTACCAAAAATGAAGGGCATTGTGACAAGACCACCCTTAGGCTTAGGCCTTTGTTCAGATTTGGTGCTTCTTTGCTGATGATGATCCATATTTTCTGTGTCTTCTTCACTCTCTCTACACACAGTCGATCAGTTTGTAGTACATAGCACATATATGTTATTATTTATAGGCTGCTTCAAGAGTTGAGGGAACCTTCGAGAGGTCAAAATATCTATACTAGTAAAACTAGTAATGGTAGCTACATAGTGGTAATCGATTTTTACTACACCAGAGGGTGCCAGTAACTAAGAGAAATTTCAAAAATATATGTTTGTAAATATATATATCATAATTTTTTTATTTCTTAATAGTACAATTTTATATTATACGAGTATATTTTCATTTGCAAATGTTATAACTTCAACAAAGAAAATAATAAAGGTAAAACAGTGGGCCTACACTAAAATGGTGAATCTAAATAAGGTTCAACTTCATATTTTATAAGGACATCTTAATTTGCGTATTGTACAACTTTTAAAAGTGCAACTTTAAAAAAAACAAATGAAGCTAGGTAAAATAGCAGGTCCATGCAAAAATGGTGAAACTATATACAACTTTATTTTCTAATAGTATAACTTTATATTCTATAATTATACTTTCATTTCTAATAAATACACTGTAGCATATGTTGGATATAGATTCGGACAAACTCGATAACTAATGTGGCAATGATCGTTGAACCCTAACAACTCAAAATATTTATCATTCGTTTGTAGAAGCAATAATTAGCGGATGACAAAAAGCAATCTGATCCCGGATTAGTGTATAATTTTCAAGCCCCTAGTCAAATCTGGTTTATATTACCAAAAAACAAGATTAAGCAAAGATAACCAAATATAAGTAAAGCTCAACGTAAGTTTTCTTTTTTAAAATGGTTGACGTTAGTAAAAGAGGTAGAGGAGAACATAAACTGATTAGTTTCAACAAGTTTAGATTAGTTTCAATATAGGCTGTCTATCATCAACAAAAATAACAGCTATCTAAGTTTAATTCATTATTAGTGTTATGCCCAAATGATATCTTGGGTTGTCGAATGAATAAAGATAGTGATCTCATCATATGGAACTCAGAAAATTGATTTTAAAATTACAATTATTACTTCTTTTATTTAATTATTTCTTTCTTCATTTAGCTTTTAAATTTTAAATTTTAATTATTTTAAAGTAAATTCATGTAAATTTAGAACTAATCAATATTATTGTAATTACATGTTTAATTTTATAGAACTTTTTAGCTTGAAATATTATATATTTTTAAATTTAAACTTAACTTTAATATTGATCAACCTGATCAAATACTTTGTGTAGGATAATATATATTGTTAAGGCTTGTAAAAAAAAATTTACTCAATTATCTTTAATAAAAAAAATTATTAACATTGCTTAATGTTAGAAATATTATATATGAATCAATAATCTTTACTTTTTTATAACTTATATATAAATAATGTAAACTTCTAAGGTTTCATAACGTGTTTATGATAAAAATACTTATATGTGGAGTACCTCTAATTATTGATCTCCAAATAAACAACTTAAGCTCGTAATGATTTAAAACTTTAAAACCATTTTACTTGTTCTTCGTAATAGATAAACATTGCTTCTCAAACACAAACATATATAAAAAGATTTTGTTGAAAAATTAACTTTACTCAATTAAAAAAAAAATTAAATTTGATACTTTATGCTATCGTCAAAACACAATATTTCATTGTACTTTATAGTAGCATGTGATGGATATTTGGTAAAAAGAAGGCTTTGTATATATTTTATTTCACATGACAATGCATCACAAGTCGAATAATAAAACACTATTCAATTTTTAGTAAGATGTATATAGAGTAGTTATTTATCAACAAAATCTCAACTAAAAAAATTAGGTTAATAAATTTTTTATCTATGGGTTATTACTTTCGTTTATTATTCTTTCTACTTACTATAGTAAAAATGAGAGAAAGTAGGGAGTGATACTTATTTTTTTTTCTTTTTGAACAAAAAAGTGATAAACTAAAAAAGAACAGTTGAAGTGGTAAATATATTTTTTAGCTTAACATAACATATTATAAATAAATTTTATTTTAAAGTAATTTTTTAGAAGAATGAAAAGATATAAAAATTAATTTTTTTTAAAATATTAGTTGTAAAAATTAAAATATGATGTTAAATATACAAATTGCTTATAGTTATTAATAATATACAAATTATTAACTAAAAAATTTAATCAGTGTCTCCTAATCGAAGTGAAATGGTATGCTTGCTTCTAAAAAGAATTATTTCCTAATTGTTATCATATGTAACAACATATATCATATTATTATGATGTCAAATTACACGCTCTTGAACTAGGGAAAAAAAAAGCCTCCTTTAAATTACGTTAATTAATGCAACCACTAAAATTCTTAAAATTTAAGATTAGTTCAATTAAGTTAGAAAAAAGTATATTTCATTGTTTAATTTCATGAATTCCTTTGATGAGTTGTTTTGGCCGATCAAAACTTCTTAGCTAAATTCAATCCGAACGAGTCTGATCCGATTCGAAGGGAAAATTTCGATTCAAACCCGTTTAAAAAATTTCGACTCCGAATAAGAGATAGGTCGAATTCGGATATTGTATTACATCTGACTCGATTGTGATCCGAGTCCGATATTCCGATCCGAATGAGTAGCAACCAGGCTAGTATTAAAAAAAGCCCAAATATAATAACCTAAAATAAATAAATAAATAAATAAAAATCATGGTATTTGCTTGTGTTGTATCATTTTTTTAATTTACTTTATATATTATAAATGAATTATAGTATTAGTAATGAAATTAACAAAAAAAAAAATAGGTAAGAAAATATTAAATTTTGGATCGAATTCGAAGGTCCGACGGATCGGAGTCGGAGTTTACGGATTCGGATCCAAAATTAAGGTTTGCATACTTGTTGGATCAAATCCAAATTTTGTTGAATCCACTCCGACTCCGATCCATTGCGAGTAGGAACCTCCCGCGTCCTTTGATGAGTTGAGGTGAACTTTGAACTTACGTGGAGATCAAGTGTTTGGACGTTTGGTATGCTCTTTGTTTTGATCTTCAAATAATAATTGGCAATTTATGACAGTAGTTTTATCCAAAATTTGCAAATGTAGATCGGCCCGGCAATGGTTGGCGTCACTCCCAGCCAGGCAAGTAGGCATGACTTATGACATTGGAATAACGCAGTCCACGCAAAGTGCTCACTGACGCTGGAAATGACGCAAAATATTATTTTCATACCAAGTTTATCCCTGCTGATTTATTTCTGTGTTAATTAGACAATATAATGTTGATTATGTTCTTGGTTTATTGAAAAAAGAAAAAACTTAACTCGTGCTATATAGAACGTTTTAGTCACCTTAATTTGATTAATTATAATATATATAGTAGTAATTAAGAACCAAACTTAGGTATCCCACGTATTGGAATTGATTTGATCGAATTAATATAAACCCATTTCACTTTAAATAAGTTCTAAATTATGTTTGTTTTTATTTTCATTATCTTTTCTATGAAGAGGAATATTTATTATGCTTAATATTCCCATCCCTTTGTCTAGACATAGATATAATATAATTTACATGTACCAAAAAAGTTGTTTAATTTATAGTATTAGATTATGGCTTTAAAGGAAAGACGGGGAAGGGTTATGAATGAAACATATTGGTAAAACGGATAATTTTCTAAATAATAGCACTTATTCCTCACACGCCAAACCATTAGGTGATAGCGTAAAAGTAAGATTATAGAGGGTGTATATATTATTGTGTATTGATAAGAATTAGTAGAGTTAAGTGGAGTTATTGTTAAGTATCTAACATACACTAATAAATATCTAGTTTTGGGTACATTTCGTAAATTTTCTACTCACATACTATGATCATGGACATGTAATCTTTTAGTGTGAGAGACTGTACCACAATGTGACAATTATTATGTAGTAGGAGAGCGGATCATTAATTGAATCAGTAACGGATTAAATCGTGAAGAAGATTATGACACAAGTGAATATAGGAGGATGATTGTTTGAAGCGAATATAATATATGGCCGGCAAAGGAGGACTAAGTTTAGTTTGGCTTTGCATTCTACTCCTAATGGGAAATTTTAGAATTGTCCTGTTTTAACTTTATGGGTAGTGGAGAGATTTGTCATGTGCGATTACTGCTCATGTTTAAGTGTAGATATCTCTCTATCTGTCTGCTTCAACCCCGAAAAGTGGAGACCCCTTTCAGTTGAAGGGCTACTTAACAGGACCACATGTCCCACATTGCTCCTGTGTGGCTGGAAATTAAACATACCAAACCCAAAACGATATGGGTGTAGTTTTTACAATACTGCTTTGATAAGATTTGGTTATAGTGCATGACTCTGTCATTTGAGGTATCAAGATGGCCATAATTCTTTGTATTGTAGATATTACTCCCTCCGTCTCATATTATGTGATACATACCATATTTCACGGGTTTTAGGAAATGTAATTGAGTGGTGATGGCACACTTGAGATTAGTACAAAATGGAAAAGTAATCATAAAGCTATTAGATGAAGTTAATTTTTGGAGGGAAATGTTTGACTCAAAAAATTCAATACTTTTTGGCTCCACTTTTTGAGTGTTTATTTGGCTCCAAAAATCAGAATTTTGAGCATTTGCCTCCAAAAATTCAAAACTTAAAGATCTCCTCAATATTAGTCCACTATAAATACAATGGGGACTTCATTAATTCACCAACCTACATTTATTACACATTTTTAACCAAAAAAAAAAAACAAACAACATCCTCTAACAAGCCCGGCAGAAGTCAACAGAATCAGTGCACACACCAGCAAAGGGACAGAGCTAGCCAAGAGACAAAGCTAGCCAAGGTATAGAATCAGTGCATAACAGAATCAGTGCACAGAGTCAGCCAAGGGACATAGTCTGTCAAGAGATAGAGCTAGCCAAGGTATAGAATCAGTGCATAACAAAATTAGTGCACAAACCATCAAAGGGACAGCCAGCCAAAGGACAGCCAGCCAAAGGACAGCCAGCCAAGGGACAGAGTTAGTCAAGAGACAAAGCCAGCCAAGAGATAGAACCAGCCAAGGGACAGTGTCACCCAAGGGACAAAACTAGCAAATGGATAGAGCAAATAGAGTTAGAAACACCCTCAGCTTAGCTTAGTTAGCTTCATCATTGGGTGACTACTTACCTTGGGTTTAGGGCTCCTCTGTGGGATTTGTTGGAGAACTCTAAGTAGCATCATGTCAACACACATAGTGAATGACAAAACATCTAAGAGCAAGCCAACATTGTCCACATCAAGCCTACAACCCATTCAAGTCAATGCAGATAGTGAGGCAGCACAAACAAGGTCAATTATAGACCTGAATATACCAACACAAAGTGAAGAAGGTCTAGACCTCTTCACTCACAACTTAAATGCACTAGAACCAAATGAGGAGATATCATAAGTAGAGGAGGTGGCATATCACAATGGTAACAAGAAAACATGTTGTGTTCTTACCAATGATAACAGAGCAATACTGGCTAAGAAGTTACTAGAGTATTGTGCAAATAATGAAATGCAAAGAAGCTACCAACAGGTTTTATAAACAAGCTAGCACATGAGTATAATGTCTCCAAATGGACAATCAGTAGGATATGGAAAAAAATCAAGACAAAGATATCATCAAATGAAGCAATCAATGTTCAGAATATGAAAATAGGGAGAGTATGAAGAAAGAGAGTGTCATTCAACCCAAATAACTTTGCTCTCATTCCATTAAGGAATAGAACAAGCATAAGAGCAGTTGTTGCTACTATAGGAATCAACAAGTCAACAACACACAAGCCATTGAAAAGAGGAGCCATAAAGAAGCATACCAATGCAATCAAACCAGAACTCACAAAGGCACACAAGATAGCAAGAGTTATTTGGTATTTGAATGCAATTGTACCAGCAACAATGACAACATACCTAAAGTTTGCAAACATGTACAATGTCATACATTTGGATGAAAAATGGTTTTATATGTCACAAACATCAGTAAGGTACTACTTAGCAACAGGTGAGAAAGATCCATATAGAACATGTAAGAGTAAGAAGTTCATTATCAAAGTAATATTCATAGCTACAGTGGCAAGGCCGCATATCACCACAGAGGGTGTTGTAGCTTATGATGGCAAGGTAGAAATATTTCCATTCACTGAGGTTTTCCCAGCACAGAGAATAAGCAAAAACATACCAGCAAGCATACTTGAAATGGAAGCAATAACAAGTATAACTAAAGATGTCATAAAGACCAAGATCATACACAGTATATTATTGCCTTCCATCAGGGGTAAGTGGCTAGCATGGGGTATTAAGCAATTGTACATAGTCCAAGACAATGTAAAGCCACACATAGAAGGAGATGATCCAGAGTACATGCAAGAAGCAACTGAAGATGGATTCAACATACACTTAGTTAACCAGCCTGCCCAAAGCCCATATCTAAATGTAAATGATTTAGGATTTTTTAGAGCAATTCAATCATTAAAGGAACAAACAGCACCAAAACAGTTGATCAACTAGTACAAGCAGTTCAAGAAGCTTACAATGACTACAATCCAAACTAATTAATCATATTTTCTTGACTCTACAACAATGCATGACAGAGATACTAAAGGTTAAAGGCAGCAACAACTACTAGATACCACATATAAAGAAACAGTCACTAGAGATTAGAGGTGAGCTGCCTAATGCAATATATGTATCAAAAGAGCTTGTGCAAGAATATCAACAGTGGGTGCAAGAGGGGCACATTCATGAAATGGATGAAGGACCAAGCAATCAGAATGGTGGAGAACCACAAAATGCTGAAGAGGATAATTGAGATAATGATAAGTAATAAATTTCTCAAGCTAAGCATATTATGTGTAAGTGCACAACCTTTTGTAACTCCATCTATAAGCATGACAAGTATTAGTATATTATGTGTAAGTAAAGCAATTGTAATTTAAATTCTATATTATGATAAGTATGGCTATTTAAATTCTATAAACCAACTAAGCATATTATGTGTAATTTACCATAAATGAGCATGAGCATGCATGATAAGTATGAGAATGATACTTGAACATGATAAACAAACCCACATCACAATAAACAGACCCACATCAAGGCTAAATAAACAGACCCATATCACAATAATGAACTCAAACACAACAAAAAAAAAACTAAATCAACTAGAAAATAAACATATAAAGGCTAAATAAAGGAATCTAATTCACCAAAATAAGCTCAAGCATGACAAACATGAGCATGATACTCAAACATGATAAACAGACCCACATTAAGGCTAAATAAACAGACCCACATCACAATAATGAACTCAAACACAACAAACAAACTAAATCAACCAAAAAATAAACATATAAAGGCTAAATAAAGGAATCCAATTCACCAAAATAAGCTCAAGCATGATAAACATGAGCATGATACTCAAACATGATAAACAGACCCACATCAAGGCTAAATAAACAGACCCGTATCACAATAATAAACTCAAACACAACAAATAAACTAAATCAACGAGAAAAAGAAACTTATTAAGGCTACATAAAGGAATCCAATTCACCAAAACAAGCTCAAGCATGATAAACCTTAAGCAAGCCCTAGAAATAAAGAAATCAAGGGTAAATAAACAACCCACATCATAATAATAAACTCAAATAAATCAATGCTAAACAAATGAATCCACATCACCAAATTCAACTCAAACAAGATACACCCTTGACAAACACGGCCAATAGATGAATCAAGGCAGAATGAAGTACACCCAGCAAAAATCATGAATTCACGAATGAAGTACACTCAAACAAAATTCACGAATCCAGTATACCCTAACAAAAATCACGAATTCACGAATCCAGTAAACCCTAACAAAATTCATGAATTCACGAATCCAGTAAACCCTAATAAAATTCACGAATCCAATAAACCCTAACAAAATTCATGAATCCGGTAAACCCTAACAAAATTCATGAATCTGGTAAACCCTAACAAAATTCACGAATCATGTCAAAAAAAACAAGAACAAAACCCTAACACCCAAATAGTCATGAATCACGAATCATATAAAAAAAACGAGAACAAAACCCTAACACCCAAATAGTCACGAATCACGAATCATGTCAAAAAAACGAGAATATAACCCTAACACCCAAACAAATCAACCTCACAAGCCCAAAAAAATTGAAGGAAGGGTGAAGAGATTACTCTTTCCTATTAGAGAACAAATAGGAGTATGCAGACTAGGAGAAAAACCCCAGAGGTGGTGGTTCAGGGGTGGTTTCTAATGGGATATTCAAAGGAGTTGAGGTAGAAGAAGACCCAGATGCCTTACAAGCACACGGATTAATGGCAGGCACTGGTTTTCAGAAGGATTCCACTGCCAGACTACAAAGAATAGCCTGGAGACGACGCATCTCATGTGGTAGGAACAAGTCCTTCTCAAACCCAAAGTATTTAGGCTTCTTCCCACCGCATCCACAATCTTTATCCATTAAAATGCCTCAAAAACCCCAATTTCACAAACCCTAGAATTTCAGTTGCAACGAAAAACTGTGACTTGGGTATCAAAATGACGAGGAAGATGCGTAGTGTATTAATCTTGTGGAAAATTAAGGGATTTGTGCTTCCAGAGACTGGGAGAAGGAGATTTCAAGTGTCAAAGGGAGAGAGACAACGAGAGGCAGAACATAGAGGGACGCAGAGGAGAGTAGTGATTTAGGTAAGTTTAGGGTTGGGTTAGATTTATTGGGGGGGTTAGTTTCGGGTTTCAAGGGGTAATTTTAGGCAATTAGTGGGATAGTTTAGGTTAGTAGTAGGATAAAGACAAATGTAAGAGTAAAGGAGTAAATATTTAAATGCTATAATTGGAATGTAGCAAATAATTTGAAACGGCCAAAAATAGAAATTGTAGTAACTAAAATGGGACGGAGGGAGTATATGAAAAAAGTGGTGGCATTGCAATGAACATGAAACAGAACAACATTCCAAATTTCCAAAGCTTGAAATTATTTACATGGTTACAACATTATGTCAAATTCCTCTGGAAATAAATTTTCAAAGGACCTACAAATTCCAAGGAATTTCCCTTGTATTGTTTGGTTTGTATGTGAGGATTCACAATTTCCTTTTTTTATTTGGTTATCTTGGTACAATTACCATAAAGTTTATCTCTTTTTAATGTTAATTTACAATTTGCCTCAAAAATACTAATTTAATAATAATTTTTAGAGGGTGATTTTGTAATTGTATCACACATCAAATCATGGAAATTTTCAATGACTATACGTTTAAAATAAGGCTAACTACCTTATAATTATATACCCTAATTATTTTAGAATATGGAGTGCATAATTATACGATTAACTTATATTCTCATCTACTATTACTTTTATCTAAAAGGGTAAATAATCAAATATAATTTAAGTAAAACTTGACTTGACTCAACTAAAACTCAAAACTATCCTGATGATAACTTGATTTGACATAAATCAACCCAAATATAATCCAAAATTCAATATTGATCTAAAACCAACTTGAGTATACGAATTGACAAGTCTAAAGATAACTAAATTGAATGACACAATTAAGGGTCCGTTTGGTATGAGAAACTTGAATGGAATAGAATGAGGTTTAAAACTCATTCCCGATTAAAAGCTTATTGGTTTGGAAAAAAAAGAATGGGTTTCAAAACCTTGGGGTTTTAATTACTCCCAAAATCTCCTTTTTTTCATTTGGTTTTAGTGAATGTTCACTCAGTGTTCATTCAAACTCGCCGTCCTACTCCAACTTTTGAATGTCGTGTTATTATAATATTTATTATTATTATTATTTTTATTCTATTTATTAAATTGATTACTATTATCATTATTATTAATATATTTATAAATTATTATTATTATTATTAGCATTAGTACTTTTTCTATAATATTTATTTTTATAGCTATCTGTTAAAATCTGATCCGACCCAATAAACTACCTGAAAACGACTTAGGCTCGACCTGATTGTGACTCGAAAAGTGAGACCCATAAACTGACCCAACCCAACCTGAAATCAACCCGAAACTGATTTGACCCGATATTCAAAGACTCAAACCCGATATGTGTCCAAATTGTTACAAACCCGACCCATTATAGACTTGACCCGAAGACAACCCAAAATCGATTGAACCCAACAAATAGCTCGTAGTTGACTTAACCCAAAACCTAATATAACCTGTTTAGAAACCGACCCGAATTGACCTGAACCGATATAGACCCGAACCAAATACGACCTAACCATAACCCGAGCAAGCAAATAACTGATTTGACCGACTCAACTTCACCTAACCCGAAAGGCTAAATTGACTCAATTTAACCGAACCGATAAGAATCAACCCGCGATGGGTCAACCCAGAACTGTCATATGGACTTGAATTAACACCCCTAGTTTTAATATCATGAATATATTTTATTGTTACTATTAAAATTATAGTTATTCATGTTTGAACCAAACAACAGGTAAGGAACTAAATCTCATTCATCTGTTAAACCAAACAACTGGTAAGGTTTAAAACTCATTCCTGTATTTAACCAAACAACTCTTTAAAATTGATTTCATTCCTCTCAAGTATCATTTCTAATTCCATTTCATGTCTACAATTTAAACAGGGTCTAAAAAGTAGAAAGATCATCTACCTATGTAACCCATGCATTATTCAAAAAAGATTAAAAGATTAGCCCATCATTGCATTCAGTGGCAGACTTTGAATCGGAGAGAAATTTCGACCTCAACATTATAAGTACTTGGCCCAAAAAGGTTTAGCCCATCATGTATAGTGAACTGCGTTATATGGCCCCACTCTAAAAACCCGCTTACCCAGCGGTTATGTGAAACACAACCTAGGCTATAATGCCATGCTTAGAGAGATAACCCCAATATTAATCGTGGACTACGTGAGTTTATTATCGAACTCTTTCACGTTATAGGGACCATGTAAGTATTTTCGCAAATTTCATCCATTTTGGTTTCTAAAATTTCTGGGACGGCATTTTGTAGTTGTAAACGTACAGAAATCGGTGATTCATATAATTATTTGTATCATGTGATTTTTTAATGTAAAGAGAGCCGCAAGTAAAAAGACAACAACCGATATAAACGGTATTTGATCTCAGTGTGTTGGATAACACCCTCCAAGAATTTAACCATGCAATCACCACATGTCCACATCCATCAAGTATATTTGTAGTCATTTCGAGACTGTCGAACTTACTAGAAATCTCAATGTAGTTGCATCAACTATTGATAAATATGTTTCCTCATAGTCAATACTTGAAATTTGATAAAAACCTTGAGTTATATGTCTTGCTTTATTTTGTACAATTTCATGTTTCTCATTACATTTTCTAACAAATACTCATTTGTTTCCTACTAGCTTTACACTATAACTTTCATCTAATGTTGTGGGTGTCGATTTGCATATGAGTTATAATTATGCGTATGAACATTTTTGACACAAGAGGGGTTTTGTGATTGACTCTTTAAAGGGACAATAGAATGGACAAAGTAGGAGTCGTCAATGAATCTTTAAAAGAAGACTCATAAATCTTTGCTATAGATTTTGAGCAAAAGAACTAATCAAAGGGACATTCTGGAAGCAAAGATTTCTCTATTATAACCCTTGAGAGTCTTAAACCAAAGTGGATTTAGGGACGAGATATGAATCAGGCCATAAACAAGATTAAAGCCCTAATTACACACGTTACTACAAATATATTTAAAAGTTGCTTAACTTAATGAACATAAAAGAATAAGTACTTAATGATCCCTTTATTCATAATCATGTTCAAGGTACCTCGACAAATTGTCCATAATTATCTTATTTAGGCGTGATTTTTATATACCAATCTTATTTAATGCAATAAATAAAAGTAAGGGCATGTATACTATATATACAATTAAACAAGATGAAAATTATTTAACATGAATTTAAGAATAAAACAACATGGACCACGCAAGAGCAAGTAATGCAAATAGATAAATAAATCCCCGGTAGGAAATAATGTTAAATCATGTTAATCATGTCATTCATGTATTGAAAATCATGCTTTTGTACAATAGGATTAAAAAATATAATTATATACGTATAAACGTGTGTTATTAACATGTATATAAAATAATAGATTGTTAATATAAATTAGTAAAAACGATTTACATTGATTATGGACCACTAATGGTAATACCTTGGTTGTTAGGATCTTTAGAATAAAACACAAAACGAAGAACACGAATCAAGTTTGCTTGTAACTTGTTGACAGACACGAGGATGTGAGGTTTAAGATCTTGAGTAGTGAGAACTCTAGGACTTGTAAGGTGAGAATATTGTCTCATTAAAGTGACAGCAAAATTAATCGTGAATAAATCACTAGTAATTGGCTAAAGATATTTGATGACAAAAGGGGATTCAAATCCAACTTAAAATCCCCAACGTTGAACCCATTCTTGTTGGTTGAGGCATAACAACAAGGACATACACTATATAATCAAAGATTTAAAGATGTAAGACATTCAGTCCTTGACCAATTACATCTAGAATGGTGAGATATGATAAGTTGTTGCAATTTCTCATAAACATGTTTTTGTTATATATTTTAGCTATGAGGCATATGAATTCTTTCTGATCCATAGTAATATATGGTTTTCAAATAATGACCATATTTACGCCCATCTTTGAAACTTATGAGATTTCATCAAGATTCACTTGAGTATAAGGCGTCAAATTATCAATTTTGCTCCACTTGGGAGTACAATGCAAGCTTTTTTAGATCTTTATATTAGTTTTGACATTACAAATAAAGTTTTCACATTTTCTTGAATTATTTTTAATTATAAAAAATACTTCTTATCTTTCAAGATAGTATATTTTGTTCCACCGTTCTTAAGAAAATGGAACTAACTTCAAGCATAGATAGATAGATAGATAGATAGATAGATAGATAGATAGATAGATAGATAGATAGATAGATAGATAGATAGATAGATAGATAGATAGATAGATAGATAGATAGATAGATAGATAGATAGATAGATAGATAGATAGATAGATAGATAGATAGATAGATAGATAGATAGATAGATAGATAGATAGATAGATAGATAGATAGATAGATAGATAGATAGATAGATAGATAGATAGATAGATAGATAGATAGATAGATAGATAGATAGATAGATAGATAGATAGATAGATAGATAGATAGATAGATAGATAGATAGATAGATAGATAGATAGATAGATAGATAGATAGATAGATAGATAGATAGATAGATAGATAGATAGATAGATAGATAGATAGATAGATAGATAGATAGATAGATAGATAGATAGATAGATAGATAGATAGATAGATAGATAGATAGATAGATAGATAGATAGATAGATAGATAGATAGATAGATAGATAGATAGATAGATAGATAGATAGATAGATAGATAGATAGATAGATAGATAGATAGATAGATAGATAGATAGATAGATAGATAGATAGATAGATAGATAGATAGATAGATAGATAGATAGATAGATAGATAGATAGATAGATAGATAGATAGATAGATAGATAGATAGATAGATAGATAGATAGATAGATAGATAGATAGATAGATAGATAGATAGATAGATAGATAGATAGATAGATAGATAGATAGATAGATAGATAGATAGATAGATAGATAGATAGATAGATAGATAGATAGATAGATAGATAGATAGATAGATAGATAGATAGATAGATAGATAGATAGATAGATAGATAGATAGATAGATAGATAGATAGATAGATAGATAGATAGATAGATAGATAGATAGATAGATAGAACCTCTTTCATATTTGAGGTAATTTCCCCGTCTCCTACCAAATCATGAAACTTTTCATCTCTACGAACCATATTGGTTTCTAATGGGCCTGAGATTTCAATTGCATTTGTCTCATTAAATGTTATAGAACCAACCGGTCTAAAGTTATGATTATATACTAGAAGATCATTATTATACTTAGCAACAAGTAATACTTAGATCATTTTAAAATATTTTTTAAAGCCCCTTTAACAGTATGGCTACAATATTAAATTGTAGGCCTGAAAAGTAAAGAGCGCTTTCTCTATTATTTCCTCTTTGATGACTAGATAATCACGATATCTCAACAATGATACAATTTTTATGAATGTTGAGTTATAGTAACCGGCATCTTTAAAGTCCTAGAACCTCATATATTAGTCTATTCAAACTGAGCAATAAGAAGTAGCACCCTTATGGTATCCATAACTTTTAGTTAGGCTATCTCATATGTCTATAAGATCTTTCACTAA
Source organism: Dysphania ambrosioides (assembly GCA_026401315.1). Classification (NCBI taxonomy): domain Eukaryota; kingdom Viridiplantae; phylum Streptophyta; class Magnoliopsida; order Caryophyllales; family Amaranthaceae; genus Dysphania; species Dysphania ambrosioides. Next base: position 12,667,048 of record CM048658.1, read on the forward strand.
TAAATATTCAATTTTCAAATTGTTATATAAGTGATGTCTCAATACTAATGTGACCTTTGCTTTCTCCTTCTTAGTAGCATTTTTCGGGTGTATCTTTTTCTTGCCTTGATGTAATAAAAATCTCTTTGATAGTATGTTCCAAAACCTAAACTTTCAAATTCATTTGAACATCAATCATCAATTCCAAGGAATCATGCCCAGATAGGTCGAATATATCAAAACTGCCACTAAGGCTTGCTCTCACCCGCTCGTTACCAATTTCTTTTCATTAAATCTCCAAATTCAACTACATGCATAAACTTATCCGGAGTTTCAAAACAGGTAGGTAGAACCAACCCCAAGCTTATTCTCCTGATACATACATGCTTGTTATCCTATTACCAAGTCCAACTATTGCCTTCTTGTATATATTTTATGTATTCTATCCCGAGGGGTTAGAGGAACTAAGTCAAATAGAACTTTCACACCCTACATAGCGAACAAGTGAATAATTATTAAGTAAATAATAATGATAATAAATTAACCATATTCATAATACTAAAGCATTAATAAACATCATCATTTCTTCTCCCTTTTGTTTATTATAATGTATCACGCATAAATAAATAACAAAGTTATGCATAATATTAAAAGTTAATGTTAATTACATAAAATAAGATAAGAAAACCAAGACAAGACAATATATAAAATGATGATAGTATTACATATGTGATAATTATAGTACGAACAAAAATATGTACTCCTTTTGTTTCCTTTTATGTATCACATTTTTACACAGTTTTCAAAGCGCATATTATAGCTATAATATTTATAAATACATATTATAAAAAATATAAAATTTACATATTAAAAAATTATTCTTCGAGACGAATTTCACAAGATTACATGGATATGTTTTAACTTATATATATCAACAAAAAAATCATATTTAAGGTTCTCACCCTTTAAATATATTATTCTAAATAGGACATATAAAAAAAATGAAGGAACAAAGTATTTAAAATCTATCAAATATAAAAATAAAAGTACAACTAAAATCATTGTGCATTTCATTCCTTATTAAACAAAAAACTCCAAGCTGAAAAATTACAAATAATATTATTGCGACTAACAAAATCACTACTGTCGTTACTAAAACATATCTCGTTTTAATTTCTTATAATTTTCTTCAAAGTTGAAAGCTAAGAAGAAGGAAGAGTTGGGTTATCAATTACGAGAAACATGATAGAGTAGGGAAGATGGAAAAAACATGATTTAATTTTTTGGATAAAGGTAGAAGAAGATACGATTATAGTGGTGTGGTGAAAATGGGTAGAGGTATCCAGGTTTTATAGCGGGTTATCCTTAATTATATTATACATTATATTATACTTTATCATGTACTAGACTAGTGAGTAGTCAAATATTTATTGAAAACTTCATAAAGAAAACATTTATTATAGTAGGAAAAATTGAAAAATTGATATAAAAAAAAATATAGCATGTAAAGCCAACTAATTAAATAGTAGTAGTAGCTAGTATGTAACCCCCCTTTTTTTTTTTTTTTGCTTTGTTTTTGCATAATAAGCTAGTCTAGTTTGAACACAGATAGCTTCGTATAGCAAGGATGAGAAGTAATAGTACGTAAGACTACAAAGTTATAATTTCACCACATACGCAATGAATAGAAAAGTGTAAGACAAACCTATTTTTATAAAGTGAACATACGTGCATGAAAGTATAGTACGTAAATATAGAAAAGCAAAACATATACTATACATTATGTTACTTTCTTACAACATGCATTATAGACGAAAATAATAGCAATACAAAGTTTTACGTGCAAGCAAAAGATTCGAAAGTTTTACTCTTTTTTTTTATTTGGTATTAGCTACGTGCCTACACATTGCATTACTGCCTAATTATTTGCTCTTTAAATTTAATGTTAAAAATATTTACTTGCTTTTTTGTTAGGGTAAACACCACCCCTTACGATAATATAATATGTATCCAAGGGTCAAGAGGTAAAAATGTAAGCATTGTGCTTGAGAGTTAGGAATTGACCAATGGCTATTGAAGGGTGAATGCAAGGATCCTAACTAGCACCCGTTGACGCTTAGTCAAAAAACACCTTCCAGAAGGATCGACCATATGATTACAAGGAAGACTTTGTTGACTATTATGCTTATTCAGCAAATTATTAGCGGCTAAGGAATAGTATTTGAACGAGTTATGGTAGGAATTTCAGTCAGGTAGTTTAGAAAGCTCCAAGTCTCAAGTTAGCAGGACTCTTATTTGAAAAGGAGACGTTGAGAAACAACTATAAAATATAAGAGAAGCAGGAAAAAAAAAAAAAATGAACTTACAAGCAAACACTTACATTTATGACAAACTTGATCTTTCTTTGTAAACACTATAGCCTAAAGTACTTAGTCATTCTTGTAACCTAATGAGGACATAAGTTAGTCCTCCTTTGCATAGTGGAATGACAATCTAATAAGCTCTCGTGGTTTTTCTTATTATTTGAATTTTTCATATCACCAATTTATCGTATCGTTTGCATTTTTCTTCTTATTTTATTCAACATGTTATTGGCTGATGTAACTTATCTAGTTATTTCTTGGTTGTTCTGTTTCTTAGTCTTTTGACTCTTTTGGATTTAAAAAAAAAAAAAATAACTAGTTATTTAAAGTTTCAATCTTAAAGTTATTTGTTGGTGACCATTTTTTGACTAAAACACTTTTTGTTTTATTGTGTATGACTAATTAACTAATTGCTTACCATATTTCAAATTAATTCTGCAAATATATGCACGATATTTGTTTAGTTTAAAAATCATAAAAAATATATATAACATATCAAACAACTTTTAATAATCTTATAACCTAGTTTTTTTTTTTAAAAGAAAATCTTAGAACCTTAGACAACTTAAGAAACCTACATGTTATATGAAAAAATTACAGCCAACAATACATTTTGCCAATCTCTACAATAAACATTATGTACAAGCAAACAATTTACAGTTCACAACATCTTGCTAACACACTTTTATTAAAACTGGTAAGATGCTAATGAAAAGAAAAACTAGTTAAAACAGCTAACTAAATCATCTAATCAAACCATTTATTACACACAGCTAACAGCTGGCAACTACCAGCTAAACATCCATAAGCTTTGAATCTAACCCGTATAACATTAGCTTTTTTGTATCTTGTTATTCCTTTTCTGTTCAATTTCTTTATTGTTCTTACTTTTGGCTATTTAATTGAGTAAAACACAATCAAAGTATTTTAAAAATACACTTTCTTTATATTATTGCACAAACTTTACTGTTAATATCCGTTCGTCCCTTAATATTTGCACTATTTTATTTTAACCAAAAAAATCTCAAATGGGGCAAATGTCAGGGATAGTATAAAAAAATTAAAACTTACAAGGCAAACTGCAAATTGCCAAATGAAGTTAAATATTTATATTATTATATCTTATACTAAGAATCAAGCATTAAACATCTCTAAACTAATTTTGTCATTTCAAATTTCAAGTACTTCGTCGCTAAAATTACATGCCAAATTGTGTGTCTTGGTCTCAGCTGACCTCTTCAATCATACAAAGTTATAAACCCAAAAAGTTTAGGAAAGTCCCACATATGTTATAACGCAGGAAGCGTTTCTGATCGCCATAAAATATCCGACCCTAAATTCACATCTGAATAATCAAATATCTCATCTAATACCATGTACTCATTACTCCCGTGCTCCTGCCCGTACTCAATCCCTAGCCCAAACAAGTCATAACCCGGCAACTCGGCTGCAAAATCCAAAAAATCACCCATTCCAGCCAACTCACTAGGGATGCGAACCAGCTCACTCTCGTCACCAACTCGAGTCTCAGCCACCCCCAGTGAACCGGGAAACTCTCCCAATCCCGGTGTAAAATCACCGGAATCATACGTTAAGTCGATGAGATTCACCTGAGAAGTACTGGATCCGGATCCGGTAATCTCGTCCTCGAAGCTCCGAATGACCGAGTCGAGATCATGGCTTACAGAGTCACCCACCGAGTTACGCTCGGACAGTGCAGGGTCGGAATCATCGAGTAGGCTCAGGAGATCCTCCTTGATCCTCTTCGCCTCGAACTCGAAGTCGAACTCGGAATCGGACGAGTCAACCCAGGATCGTTTCCTGTGACTCAGTTCTTCCATGTGCAATATATTTTTTTATTGGAGTGTAAAACACAAGAAGGTAAGAATGGCGAGGGTGGAGAGAGAAAGAGATGAGGGAAGTAAGAAAAAGAAGGGAAAGGGGAATTTTAAATAGTGTGGGGGGTGACAACATAAAGGACATGTGGGGTTGCCACGTGTGCATGGGTTCAGCGAATGCTTATGCCACGACAACGCTAACCTATTTTTTAATTTTCTTTATGTTCATTCAATTAAATGTTTTGGGATTCGTTTAAAATGCTGGAAATTCATCGTCGTCCACGTATATAATACGCCAACCGACAAAGAAATTTAAGTGTATATTTATAACTACTATTAAAGCAAAATTTCGGTTAATGTTATACTTATCACATATCAAACTATTATAAAAAATTTTCCGTCTTTTTTAAAAATGATGTCATTTAGTTTTTTCTTACTTTACATTAATATAAGATCGGAAAAATGTTATACATAAAAAATTAAGTTATTACATAAATTCTTAAATCATTTAAAAATACATTTATTTCTTCTTTTTATTTCATGTTTCCTCTCTGCTTTTATCTATAATAATTTTTTTATTTAATATAATAATAAGTATTATTTCAATTAAATTTTCTACTATAATTATATAAAACTTATAAGTTTCACCAATAAATAAAAAATATTCTTATAATTAAAATACTTAATAAGATAATTTATTATCAAATCGTATATCATACGTCACCTACCTAGTATGACATTATGCCTAAACATACAGCGTTTAACGAAATTAACAATAAATTATATCAAGCATGGAATAAATTATAGTTATGTATAATGTATTGCATCACGGCTGAAGTTGAAAAGCTTATTACAAAATTAGGCCGCCATCAGGAAATATATTTGATTGTGTAAGTTAGGCGTGAGTGCATGACACTTTATCATTTTCTATTTCTCATTTTCTCTTACTCCACTGCCTATAGATAATTATTTAAGATATACTCTCTGTCGTTGAATTTAAGATTATTTATAAAGTTAAAGTTAAAAAAATTTACCATAAATTTTCATCATATTATAAAAAATAATAAATTTGAGTATGATCTTATTAGATGCATCTCATTGTAAATTTTTAGAATATTAAATTTTCATAATGTTGCCTTATAAATTTGGAAATAAAAATGTTTAAAATCGTATATTGAAAATCGTAAAAGTCAAATGAGGCGACACAATTAGGGATAGAAGGGCATACGTGACTTATAAGTTTCAACATCCACAAATTTTATTGGTATGAACGAGTATATAAGAAATCCCTAACTACCGTCTTACTGATTTCCAAGTGTTACAATCATTCATTAGATATTTGTATTAATTACAACAAGTCTAGTAGATCTACCAAATAAACTTATGACAAATGTACCGATGACACTGACACCTACCAATGTACGAAATCATATATGTGAAAAATCGTATGATATTATTAATCTAGCGCCCTATCGTTCTATGATAGAACTGATAACTCTATATATTCTTTACATTCATTTATAATAGTACGTTTTTATAGTGAAAAGATAAGTTATTTAACATTCCAATTGAAGCATTACCAAAATACAAATTATTTTAGAAGACTTCACTAATCTGAAGTTGTATTAACTAATTTAATAGTAAGGCGTTTTCGCAAAACATCACCCCCAAGGCCAAGGCCGGCTAATTTTGGTGGTCGTTTACGTGAATAATGGAGTATAATAGATGAAGTTGCGTACATTTCATCAACTGGTCTCCAAAGGAGGTACGAGTAGTTGAGTATGTGTAGTAGATGAGTTAGGTCATGTGGAAGTTAAGACCGGGTATTATGCTTATCTATAATCTAGAATAGTAGTTTAGATAATTTCAGGCCAAATGGGCGGACATTATTTAATTCAATGCTCTTTGGTAAGAATATGTATGACTCGCGACTTCTTGAGATGGACCTTTGAATTCGCATATACACAATTGAGTGAATCATTATCACTATTTTTACATGTTTTTAAATAGTATAGCTTTAACTAGTTTTTGAGGTTGGTTGTTTTATTTTTTTTTTTTTTTTGCTATTTTTGTCCTATGTATATGTGAGTTTAAATTCTTCTTTTTATCTAATAGATTGTTAATTCTATGTAACTTTTGAATCAGTTTATTTTGAAGAGTACTTTTTTACAATTTTGTAGCTTTTGTAACACAAAATTGATCATTTCGATAAGTTTGAGAAAATTTTATTGTAGCACATATTTTTGGTACACTCCTTGTTTTTGGTTGGATCCATGAAGAAATTAAAGAACTCCAATTTTGTTTGTGATTCAAGAAATTTAATCAGCCTACATACTCAAACCTTTATTTCATGTTTTGTTTTAGTCAAATCAAGTTCACGAAAGAAATAGTAAGATTTGAGTTATAAACATATAAATTTAAATAATAGGATTTTAAACTTTGCAATTTTATAAGTATTCAAAAAATAAAGAGACAAAAATTAAGATTATACCTTGACGATGCCAATGAACTTGAACTTTCATTTAATGTTACTTCATCTAATGTTATTATGTGATTTAGGAGAGTGCAAAGAATCTTTGTGAAAAATGGCTCATGAAATGACGATATTTATAATTTAGTCATGAAAAATTGAAAATTATATTCAAAACTAGGATACAGATTATTACAGTAACAATGCTCTTTCCTACTTCTATTTGTTTACCTTATTATACAATATGTGAAATTGTTTCTCTAACCCGGCGCCTTCTTAGAATATCATTATTAACATGCTTTTAAAAAGAAAATTACTAAATATTGTAATCAAATGTAAACAGTATTCATTTAACTTCGCTAAGGCTCTAAAATACAAAATCCTAATATTTTCGAATTATTTTTAAGTTTTAATCACTTGTATTTTTACTTAGGTTTCATTCTTATTTACATTATTGAAGCTAAATTTTTAATATTCACAAAATTTAAAAATAAATTTGCCTTCACAATCCTTTTTACACTCTTCAAAAATTTATGTATTATATATTAAGTTAAATTATTCTATATCATTTGGAAAGTTTAGGAGATAAACAATTACATCAAGAATTTGCTTTATTTTGTCTTTTTCTTCAATTTGGGGTGGTCTATGGAATATCACAGGTAATGTCTTATTTTGAAGAAATCATTGATAATATATTGCATGAAAGTCGTCAAAAATTCGATGGAATAAATTCTTACTAACCACACTTTGCAAAATTTTGTTTTTTCTTCTTCTAAGAATAATAATTATATTGATAAGACCCATAATTAAAAAGGCTAAAAATTAAGCTACTTCTCAATTTGTTTTTATGGACAAAACCTTGTCAATTTGTTACTTGATGAACCTTCCGTACGCTGATTGTGTATGAAAGTATGCTTAGTTCGATTTTATTGCCTTAACGTGTGGGAAAAACGTTTATCACGGGCTTCATGCCGATATGGTGGTGTACTGAGTTGTACTCGTATTAGTTGATTTATAATGTACCAGAACATACAAGTAGCTGCCAAAAACTAACCCGTCCCACCGACTCAATTCGAATCCAACACATTTATAAAGGGATGGATTGGATTGGATTGGAATTTTCAACCCAATTATATAAATGGATCAACCCAACCCAATAAATAAAAAGGTAGGGTCGAGTTGAAAATTTCAACCCAACCTAACATGGTTATCTATTGGGTTTGATTTTGCTTTATTTTTCTTTATGAGTCCAATTAAATTATACCCTAATATCTTTGCCTTAATCGGTTAATCCTAATAGCCCCGCCTTTCTAATTTCTATTCTACATTTCTGCTTCTTCAATTCTTCATCTCTTCTACGATTCTTCTCTTCTTACTCCTCAGTTCTCCCAATCCAAAAGTGTTAATATCTTTGTCTTTTATGATATTAAAATTTTGCCTCATCACTAAACTATTATTATGGAGTTGTAACATAGTATCAAACTTGTCATTTTGGTTGCATTAAGATTATGTTAAGATTTGAGAGTTTGCATCATGTATTGCATAGAACTTGAAAAAATAGAAACTAAAAGACTTTTACTTTTTAATCAGGTTGGGTTCGAAGTGACCTAACCCATAAAAGATTGGGTTTGGTTGAAATATTCAACCCATTTAGTAAACAGGTTGGGTTAGGATTGACTTATCTAAAATTAAACTCAACACAACTCAACTCATTGTCAGCTCTTATACAACATAAATGGTTATATTTTATTCTTCTAATTAGTACAAAGTATCTCGATAAACATCAGTATCAAAATCATTAAAAATGTTATAATTTCCTTATGAAATACTTAATGTGTTAGTTTTTTTACTCTTAAGAAATTTACAATAAGTCATCAAATTCCAAAATTGCAAGTTGTTCTATTTTCATGTTTCTAACTTGCATCTCCTTTTTACGAAGGTTTTGAAATTCTTGGCATTGCCGTTTTCCTAAAGAACATAATGGGGTGGGGTGGGGTGGGGTGGGGTGAGCGGGGTAGTCGCACTAGGCCTATAAAAAAAGACCCAATATTTTGAATGTTAAAATAAAAAATAAAATAGATATAAATGTAATGTATGTAAATTTTATTATATTAGTTGAAGTGGGTCAGCTCATATTAATTGTTGTACTTTTTCTAAATAATGGTTATTCCTCTTTTTATAAGACAATTTTGAATTGATTCAATTCTTAACATTCTAAATGCATATATCATGAAATTTTGTTCAATTTTCTTTTTCTCAACCCCATGCTATATATACTTCACATGAATGAAAAACTAAGCAAAAATAAGCAACCACCTAATAAAACTAAATATGGCGTACAAAATATTAGTCATTATACTTATTCAATTATTAACCCTTAGCTAAAATAATTACTTCACTAGATATTCCATCAATAAGAAATGTAAAATATTCAACCAATTATTTTGTATATTAGTTGTGCATAATTATCATTATTTCTTATTTTATTAATACAATAACATCTAATTAATTTGCTATATTTAGAATATGGACTAATGGTTTGAATTTAACTATAGTTATTAATTTGTGAAAAGAACCATTCATAATATTGTAAAGAGAAACGATTATGATAATACGATAACTTAATAAATGAAAACGTATAAGAAGTGAATTGCTCATGATATTGTTTAAATTATAATTTTATTAATGATTTTTGTTTTTCAAACACTAATAATGATTTATGTGATTATAATGCATAAGATTATTTTAATTAAATATTTCAATATTTTATTTATTATATAAAATTGTAAAATAAGCAAATTAAAGTATATAAAATATAATATTAAATTATAGGATTCAAGTTTTTTATTTCACTTTAAGCCTCAGAAATGTGAAGAACTAACATAATACTAGTTAGTAGTTACATAAGAATAAAAACTTGTTATGTAATTTTTTTTAACAATAAATTGTAAAGGAACTCTAAGACTTGCGGTATATCAACTTCTTTGTATATTTTAGTTCCATTTGAAGATCGTAGAATGATGCTCCCTACAATATACGTAATGTTAAGATTATTTATGGTTAGGTATCCATCACAATGAGTTGTGATAGTAAGTACAATACACAACTCATCTGAAGTAAATAGTCACTTAATTTGATTGATAAGTCACCCCATAATGCTAGGCTCAGTATGTTACCACTGTGTATTAACAGTAATAGCCCAAATAATAACCTACTAACTTAATTTAAAGGAAAGTTTTTTTTTCCCTACTTTCATACTTTTAATTGTATTTCTAATGGTAGTGTTTGGTACAAGTCTTGTATTTCGCATCTTAATACTCCCAATTTTGGTTAGTTGACCCAATAAATCTGTGTAGCATAGGGAAAAAAATTTTGCTTAAACAAATAAAATGATATAGATAAGGCTAATAAGCATATATATTATACTCATAGGGTAGAGAGCATGCATATGTTTTGTACTATAATAAATAAAGAAATAAATCAGGTATATAAGATTTCTAGAGATTAGTTACACTTTCCGATCATGAGTTTTACATTAATTGATGAATGGCGATGATTACTGATTAATTTCAATCTATGAAGGTCGTGATAATCATTTGATCAGTAGAAAAAAAAAATATTATTTGATCAAAGAGTGTTATTGTAAGCCATTGCACCGCCGATTATTGTGATTGATGTAATGTTGTACATTGCTCTGAATTATTGGAAAAAGTTTTGGATAATAGTTAATACAATATGTGACATTGTAATTTGAAATGGAAAGTATGATTAGGAATTACAATCATGGTAGAATAAAAAGAACTGATTCCTAATTTTAGCCAATTTTATTTGTTAATTTCCTAGTTTGAGTATAGAATTGTTTCCTAATCGTTTCGTTATTGTTATCCTAGGTAGCGTAATACATGTCATATAATGGTAATATCAAATGATAAATCATGTGTCGTGGGCCTCGGATTCTAAATTCTTATCCTGGGTAGCGTTACACATGTCATACAATGGTGATATCAAATGATAAATCATGTGTCGTGAGCCTAGGGATTCTAAATTCTAAAGCGTGAGTTAGACTGTGAGTGAAGGACAAGACCATTTCATATTAGTCATGTTCGATATTGCCATTTTCACTTGAATAGTTTGACCTATTAGGCTATTACTTATATTATTAATTAGTTAAGTTAAGAGATAACATTAGTTTGTGACAATAATGCTTGGTAAAACTGTAGAAGTAGTTGTTTACCGTGTACGGTGCTTGTGGTTACTTCACTAACTTGGTCCATTATTATAAGCGTCACTTTATAAAGCGTTGAATGATTAAGAAAAATAAAAAGAAAGCAAAGAATAAATATAAGAATGATTTATCTCGAAATAATAAAGATGAATAAGAGCACGCACCCCAACTATCATTGATAGAAGCATCTAAGAATAAAAAATAATTGTAGTCAAAAGGATATACCGATCTGGCAAATATCTGCATGGAATCTCATTAATAGTCCAAGGTGTAGAAAACTATGAAACCATAAAGATGTGTTCCCAATGGAGAGAAAAATAATATGCACATGAATGGGAATTGAACTCATGATCTTGTCCCATATCATATGCTTTATTTATTCATTTTTCTGGGTGGATGTGGGCCTCTTTGCTGGTATTCCCTACGCATAAATTATCGAGGAAGCTGCCTACATTGATGTACTTGGTGTTAATCAAAGATATATCCAACTTCAAGTGGAAAACCGTGTGTATTCCATCCACTCATATCACATTGGCTTATCTTCAGGCTTGGACGAGTGAATAATTTGTAGAAGATAGGGTAACACTAGCTCTTAGGGTAGTATTCGGAGGAAACCCCCTTTAATGCCTAAATCAATAAATAATTTTAGGATTAGACGGTTTTCGTGGGAGTTAGTGTTTGTTTGGAGATTTCTCAATATTTTTGTCTTTAACCCATAAAGTTTTAAGGCTTTGCAATGGCGGTGTGAGCTTATATGTGCTACTTTGATAGATCGTCTAACATATAAGTGAATTGGTCTAGGCCCAATAATCCTTCTCTTATACTCACAGTCCATGCAATATGTTTGGTTTGAACTTTTTAAGTCTGCTGGTCTTGAACTGTCCATAGTTTCAAATGGCTTATGGTCCATGACTAATGGATCAACTCATACAATTATTATTATCAGGATTGCTTGCATCATTGAGCTTAGAGAGAGCTTGTTATCTTAACTAGAGAAGATCGAATGTACAACTTATATATGTTATTGCTTTTGAATCTCTAATTTAATTTCTAGTTTAGTACAACTAGTTTCCAAAATAATTCAAAACTATGCAGTATAAAGTATATATCTTATTTGAAATTGTTTTCCCTTGTACCTTCTTCATGAATAAATGCCCCCAATTAATAACAATATATTTTAAGCTATTTCTAACAATAGGCCTATTTAGAGAAGGGTGCTTAAAATAAGAAAGATGAGAAGGGATCTTGACCCTTTAAGTGGTAAGATCCAACGCATGAGATTTTTCGTAAAAAAAATGTTCGCTATAACAATAAAAATAGTAACTATAACGATGAAAATAGTCACTATAACAATGAATATGATCACTATAAGTGAAAAAATTATCTTGGTCACTATGAGTTAAAAAAAGGTCACTATATAAAAATATCATGCGTAGGATGTATGAGATGAAAGGCTAAAATGTCTTCTTATCCTTCTCATTTTAAGGACCCTTCTCATTTTAACTTATATATATATTAAATCAAAGACTATGAGCTGTACAAGAATTCTAGACACCCAAAATACGTAACTGACAAAAATTAAGAAAATACTTGTTTTTTAAACATACACAACTTCGTAAAATATATCCACACTAGTACTTTGAAAAGAATATCTAATTGATCTCTACTAATTCCATTATGCCCATCATTTTTAATTGAAATTAGATTTCATGTCTGACCTTTACAACAAAATATACAAGTCCTACAAATTTTGCAGTCCAACAACTTGTGCTATTAACAAACCCAATCTTTTAAGTCTTAGTTAAGTGGAGTGTTACGGATCCAGCCCAAGTATTGGTAAAATGTGTTTTATTTTGGTCACTGTTTATGAGCCAATTTTATTAGTATTTTACTTATTATATTTAAGTTTAATTGGACTTATTATTTTTGGCTGAAAATAAGTTATTATTAAGCTAAAAAATCAGAGAGAGAAGTGACATAATTTTAGATATTGAAGAGACATAAAAAAAGAAGAGAAAAGTTAGGGTTCAATTTTTCAGATTTTCCAGGACAGCCTTCAGTATTTTGTTTGTTGTCGGAAATTGCACCGTTGGATCAATCTGAAATTTTGACATCTTGCTCCTGAAATCAAGAGATTTATTTTGGACGGTTGGATCGTCAGTTAGATCTCTCATTTTATCGCAGTCATTTCTGGACAGAACTGCTGTTTTGGGTGATTTTCTCCACTTTATTTCTTCAATTATTTTTCTCTTATTGGTTGGTGATTGTTGGTGGGTGTGTATACCTTTTGTATAATGATTTGGGTTTATTTTTACCCTCAATTATCAATAAGAGAATATTAAGAGTGGACTCCTTAAGAGGTCCCGTGATTTTTATCCTTCACATCGAAGGAGTTTTGTATAATTCCTGTGTATTGCTAGCATTTTATTCCATTTATTATTGTTGTTTCGTTACTCAAATATTTCTGTCCATATTTGATATTCTGGTTGTGTGAAAATTTGGGTTGATTGATTTGGATATTTGGTTGGTTGTCTTGAATTTGTGACTTTGTGAGTGTCGTGGTAACATCTTCCGATCCCTACATGGAGCACGGTCGTGACCTTGGCATTATAATATTTTGTTTTACTTTGGCTCTTTTTTCCTTCACAATCTCAAATCATTCGGTACCTAGTTTTCTTATTTCTAAACCACAGGCCGTTTCAAATAATAATACATGATTAGTTGTATGGGATCCAAGCAATCAATTACTTGATTAGGGGAAGCCTTGGATATGGGCATCAACTCTGTTGAGTTGTGTGCCTTCAATCTGGTGTGATTGATGTTGTTCAAGCGTTAATTAGTGGATGCATAAGGTGTGAATAAATTTATGCATGGTAGAAGCATGCAAAGGTAAAGAAGAGGCAACACAGACATGCTGAGCAGAGGCACATCTGTGCCAATGGTAAGTCAATTTTTAATAGCTTTTGTTACCTCATCTCAATATCTCATGCTTGCCACACCTATGTCTCATAGGGGCTTGTTCATGCCAAGATCAACTCGCCCGAGACACATGTTCTAATCTTCTTCGTTGATTAAACTTGATGTAAACATAGTATAGATATCATCTTGTGTCCACATTATTGAAAACAGAGAGAGATCTAGGTTAAGAGTAAACCCAAGAGTGGAAAAACCTTAAGCAAATACAAAATTTATCTTTTATCCTTGTGATTTCTCTTCTAACTAAAGTGATTAATACAAGAATTAATCTTCCTCCTTAAAGTGGATGTAACTTAACTTGAGCAAACCACTTTACTTCTCTTGTGTGTTTTATCTTTGCTTTTGTTTAGTAATTAGTTTTCACTTTGTTTCCTTTTAAAAGTAACAATCAAGTCTTAAGATTCTTGAATGATACTGCTCTATTTCACAAAAAGTGATGTTAGAGCCAAGTTGGTTGTTCTTGGGTTGATTGATTGGTTGCTTGACTCAAGTATGCGAACTATGAAATTAGACATAGAAAAAGTTTGATAGGTCACTTAATTTTGATGTAGTAGCTCAATAATTTGCCTCTAATTAACAAAGTAATATTAAATTAATTGTAAAGTTTAACTATTATCCAACTGCTACCTCAGTGACATAAGCCAGACATATTACACCATTGATGAGACAAAGGCTTAATATATAAGAATAGAATAGTTTCATGATTTTCAATATCACAATATGATAAAGTTTAGAAAAAGGAAATTATACAAAATTTCAAGCTGTTACTTTTGGCCAAATTATCACAACATGGTGTGCATAAAGCACTTTAAAAGAAGTTAAAGAAGTCGGTAACTATAAAAAAAATGGGAAGATATTGATCTCAAGGTTTTGTCAGCTAATCAATTGTGTCTCTTAAACAAGGTTTTGTAAGGAGTTGTAAAGGAGACGGCGACAAGGCTATGGTAGAAATTGGAACAACTTTACATGACTAAGAGTGTCAAAAATAGATTCCTATTCAAGTGTAGACTCCATGATTATTGACTTCAAGAAGGAAGTTAACTCTCCTAAAGCTCAATTAGATGAGTTATTTTTTATTCTAATGGATCTTCAGAATATTGATGTTGAATTGGAAAGTGAAGACCTGACAATATACTTGTTATGTTCATTAACACTAGTCTACAAACATCTTTGTGAGAATATCTTGTATGGTACATATGATTTGAATGTTGATAATGTAAGGGATTCTTTGCTCTAAAGGATTTGATTAATAATCAACTAGTGTCTAACTCATCTAAAAACACTATGTTTTCAAGGGGTAGAACCTTTTAAGAAATTAAAGGCTCAACTAATAGTGGTGGTAATGTAAATGCAAAGTATAAGGTTGAGTCTTCTATGTCAAAGAAACCAAACCCTAATCGTATCAAGACTTGAAATTTTGCAAGAAGAAAATCCATATCAAGTCAAAGTGTTGGTCATTACAAAAGAAATAATCCAAAGGAGACGTGAAGCTCGAATAGGGCAAGAACCTTAAACTAAGGTTGAGGTTAAATTTATTAACACTGATAGTAATTATTGTGTGTTTGTTGTTACAAGTGAAAACCACTAGGAAGATTGGTTCATGGATTTGGGTAGCTCTTTCACATGACACCTAATAAGAAGTTCTTTAACTCCTATGTGGAGTATGATCGAGATAATGTTATTGTGGATAACTATACTATTTGTAAGGTGATTGGAATTGGGACTATTTCTATCAAGATGTTTGATGGAGTTGTGAGAACCTTATCCAAGGTTATCCAAGTTTCGAACCTCGAGAAGAATTTGATTTCACTTGGAATCTTATCCAAGGTTAGTCATGGTTAGACACCCCATTTTCATGAAGTGTTCTTTCTGGTGGTGAAGCACTCTTCTATTATAATGTTACTTGCTTTGGTTGCCATTAGATACTTGGAGGACCAAATAAATGTTGAAAAGACATTTTCCATGGTGAATTAGAGAAAGAGATCTACATGAGGAAATAAGAGGGTTTTCTGGAAGTAGAGAAAAAAGATCATATGTGTCGCATTATCAAGTCATTATTTAGGTTGACGCAATCACCTAGGAAATGGTACAAGAGGTCGTTCATGGTGATACACCAATTCACAAGGAGTTCATACGATAATTTTTGTATATAATATAGAGATTGAGAGTGGCATCTTCACCTACTTACTCTTATATGTGGATTACATGTTGATTATCCAAGAATATTCTCAAAATGGAGACATAGGATTGGAAGAAAGAGTAATTGTTTCTTAGTTAAAAAAGTATATTGAGAAACATCTGGAATATTTCTCCATGACTCATGCTAAGCCCATTTCTATTCCCATTGGTTCTCACCTTAAGCTCTTTAGGAGCTTTTTCCTTAATCAAAAGAAGAGGAATTTATGATTCACATTCCATACATGAGGGTGGTTGGAAGTGTGATGGATGTTGTGGTGCGTTCTAGGCCAAATATAGCACATGTGGTGAATGGTTAGCTAGTGTATGTCAAGACTAGGAAAAGGTAATTAGTAATCCATAAAGTTGTTATTGAGGTATTCAAGAGGTTTACCTTGAATTTAGTAGAGAGAGATATGTGGGGCCTTGAAGGCTTTTGTGATTCAAACTATGGAAGCCATTTGGATGATTAGAAGTCTACATATGGGTATGTTTTTGCTTAGGGTATCACGATAATGAGCTATCAATCTTTACAATAAGAAATAGTAGCACTTTCAACCATTGAAACAAGGTTTATGGCAATCACTGAGGCATTTAAAGAAGCAAAACGACTAAAAGATCTAGTAGGAAAGGTTTATCCGTCTTCAAGCTTGGTGTGTAAACAGTGTGATACTTAGAGTGCAATTTATTTGGCTAAAAACCAAAACACTTTCCACAAAAGAACCGAGCATATTAGTGTGAAGTAAAACTTTGGTCGAAATAAATTCAGCAAGATCGTTAATCTTGGAGAAGATTGGTACGGAGGATAATCCTTCCAATATATTGACAAAGCATTTACCAACAGTTAAGTTCACTTTATGTGTAAAAATAGTTGGTCTTGCTCCATGTTCAATGTGATCCCCTTAAAGGATTTTTGAAGGGGAATCTTGTAATGTTTCACTTAATTGTTGAGGTTGTGTGGAGGATTGAAGTTAAGGTGAATACTTTTTAATTAGTGTGTCTAGTGGAAGCATAAGGTGTGAAAGGACTTGTGCATGGAAAATACATGCAACAAGAAAGAAAAGGAGAAGTAAGGGTAGCACAAATGTGCTCAGCAGAGGCACATTCATGCGACCATGCCTATGATAAATTAGTTTTTAGTAGCTTATATTTCCCCATCTCATGCTTGGCATGCCCATGCCTCTGAGGGGCTTCTCAATGTCAAGCTCAGCTCACCTCACCTCACCTGAGATGCGTGTTCTAATCTCCTTCATTGATTTACCTTGATGTAAACCTAGTATATATCATCTTGTAGCAACATTTATGAAGAAAGAGAGATCTAGGTCAACAAAAAAAAAAAAAAAAAAAACTCAAAATGGAAAAAACCCTTGAGCAAACACAAAACTCATCTTTCATCCTTGTAATTCCTCCTACAAAAGAACTAATTTCCCTCACCGAAGCGAATGTAGCTCAACTTGAGTGAACCACTTTAAATCTCTTGGGTGCTTTATCTTTACTTTGTTTATCATTAATTGATTTTCACTTTGTTGCTTCTTGTAAACTACCAATTAAAATTTCAAGATTCTTGAATTAGAATGCTCAAATTCATAATAAACTCATTGAGTTAATTTAATAACCATGCTTGACAATGGATACTAGGCTGTATGCATGTTAAGCCAAATACGCTTCACAATTGGCCAAACAGGCCACACTGTTCTATACTTCATGCAGGCTTCATAATGTTAGGCACTCACAAAATATGCCGGATCCAAAGACAAACTCCAATCACAAAAAAAAAAAAAAAAAAAAAAAAAAAAACTTCATTCAAAATTATACTTATTAGCTTTTACTCGTATCTAATAAAATGCAAAAGTCAATGTCAATTGTCCATGTTGTCCATTTGTACATAATACTTTATAATACAATTTTTATGAAATTTTAAGCCTATTTATTTGAATCAGATATAATCGTTAACATCCCATTCAAACCTAAATATCTATTCAAGCCCATTTTTTTCTTTAATAATTTACGTTCAAACTAAAAAAAAAAGGTAATTTCTGTTCTAAATATGTTTCCAAGGTTTTGGGTTTTTAATTAGCAAAGTCCGAACATATAATTTTCCGAAGTCCTCAAAGCCCAAAGGAATGTCAACCCAAAAGTCTAATGCAAGAGATACCCGCGTAGCATCAGGTGTAGGATGTCCCGACTACTGTACCTTAGGGCTTAGGCTACTACCTAGTACCTAGTGTACCAGCGTGCCCTCCTCACCTCCTGCATGACCAACTTGCGTGCTTCTGTTGTCTGGCAGTCGCACCGCCCATAAAGATTACGGAGCACTCCCACCTACCGCTCTTCTTGTTTGGGCTTCAAAGTTTAAGCCGCAATCCTACTTTTATTTGTCAATGATATCTGTTTTACTTGTAAGTGATTTTCTTTTTTCTTTATCCTTTCTTATAATCAAAGAGATTATTAATTATAAACCAACACAATTACTTTGATTGATATTTCGATTTACTTTTAAACAAAAAATAATTTCGTAATCTAATAAAGCACTTAATACAATATTATTTTAGTATATACATTCATTTACTTACAATAAAGAACTACTAGTATTATCTTTCAACTTTTTTTCTTTAGTTCTCATTAGGAACATTTTATTTCTTAATTAATGTGTTATTTTTTATCCTTTACTCTCGTGTTATTGCCGATATTAATGTTAATCATTTACTAGGGAATCATTAACCGTAACCGTTAACCGTCTATAACTGATTCATATTAACAGTTATTTTACCAAACTATTAATAATTAACGGTTAATGTAATGAAATTCTTGTAATGGTTCGTAATTATTATTTAAAAAAAAAACTAAACTTAAAAGGCTAAAACATGAATGAATATTATAAAAAAATTTTATGCATGATCAAACCTTATATAAATATGTGTTTTTACTATTTTAGAAGACCCAAATGAGTTAAAAAAAATGCAAATAATTTCACAATATTAGGTATACAAGTGCATAAAAATAGAATGAAACGATCAACGATTAACCGTTAACCGTACCGTTAAATATCGATTAACCGTTTATGCACAGTCATGTCATTTACAGAATACACGTATTAAATTACTATTATTTTTTTAAAAAATATAATATACATCCGAGACATAAGTAATTTATTATATCACTAGTAAAAATGATTTTTTAATATAAAAAAAAACTTTATATTTCGTGCACAGTATTATAAACACATCCCCATCTATGTTTCGTGCTCCATAGTAATGATGCACAGTATTTCCTTCTACATATACAGTACATAATTTCAATAACGTTAGGTTTCCACGAGCTCCTCAAATCAAGGTTAAATCCAACTTCCCACAAGAAAACAATCCCACAATTGAAGCTCTTTGATAACATTGGAGCCGTAATTCCGTCAATAAGGGGTCCCTAACTTCCAAAAAAAAAAAAAAATCAACCGTTACTTTGTGGACCCTATGGACCATCACCATTCATCAATCACATGCACGGCAAGATACAATCAACTAATCACACAACCATCCATTATCAAATAAATGTTTATTATACACCCCATCACACTTGATTAACTCCTTATCTTTAACTTAATGCAAAGCTAGGCTAATCTCCCAACCCTCCCTGCCTTTAAAACCCAAGCAAGACTCAAAGGGATCAGTCACAAGTCCCACTCTACACACTGTCCGTACTAAGCATGTCCTCCTCTCGCTCTTCACTGCTCCTTCGTCTGTTGCTACTCTTCATTACTCTCAACTTAAATGTAGCTTCTAAAACACCCTCAAATTCTACATCTTCTAGAGTGCCTACTAAGATTGGTAAAGGTTACCGTTTGGTTTCCGTTGAAGAAGCCCCTGATGGTGGCTTCTTAGCTTACTTGCAAGTTAACAAGAAAAACAAAATCTACGGCTCTGATATCTCTACGCTGCGCCTCTTTGTCAAGTAAGCTTTGCTTTCACTTTGCATTTTTGTCTTCTTCTTTTTTTTCCGCCAATTATTGCCTTTTGCATCTATTGTGGAGGACAGATCGATGATCGGTGTCTCAACTGTAACATTTCATTGTTTTGGCATTTACCATTACTTGGTTTTGTGCAGCGCTAGTAATCTCAAACTTACTTAATGTGTATCGTATTTATTTTTAATTAGTTGGCTAATAAATGCGATTCTTAGCAAGTCTTGCAAAAATTTTATAATAGTAAATTTGAAAATAAAAATTAGACGCTGATACTATGTCCTGAAGAGTAATGCCTTCTAGCTATCAACTAAAAAACCATTTAATGTTACTTTTTACTCTGCTTGTAGGCGAGTAAGTCTGCAACTATTTACCAGAGAAACTATGTAATGTAATATTATTTGATTTGAAGTACATTGTTATTCGGATAATCTCTTGTGGATTTTCCTCTACAGTTGCCGACTTAAACATGTGTATCTGTTAACATTTTACATGAAGATCTTATTTTATACCATTCATATTCATAATGCTTTCAAAAATATTTCTTCTCTGATTGATGGTTTTACCCTTTAAATTTCAGGCATGAAACAGAGGACCGATTAAGGGTACACATAACAGATGCAGAAAAGCCAAGATGGGAAGTACCCTATGACCTTTTACCAAGAGATAAACCACCCTCTTTAAAACAAACCCTTGGAAAGTCCAGAAAAATCCCTCTTTCTGACTCTAAAATCTCAGGAAATGGGTTAATTTTCAGTTACACAGTAAACCCATTTACCTTCACAGTAAAAAGAAAATCAAACGGGCAAACCCTTTTCGACACTAGCTCATCTGAATCCGACCCGTTTAACAGTCTAGTTTTTAAAGACCAATACCTTGAAATTACCACAAAGTTACCCTCTAATGCTTCACTTTATGGGCTTGGTGAAAACACCCAACCACATGGGATCAAACTATACCCGAATGATCCTTACACACTTTACACAATGGATATTTCTGCCATTAATCTTAACACAGATTTATACGGGTCACACCCGATTTACATGGATCTTAGAAACGTGGGTGGGCTGCCTTCAGCCCATGCTGTTCTGTTGCTGAATAGCAACGGGATGGACGTGTTCTACACTGGTAAATCTTTGACATACAAAGTCATTGGGGGTGTGTTCGACTTTTACTTCTTTGCGGGTCCCTCACCTCTTGATGTTGTGAATCAGTACACTAGCTTGATTGGTAGACCTGCTCCTATGCCATACTGGGCTTTTGGTAATTTCCTCATCCTTACTCCTTCAACCTTCCTTGAGTTTTGTTCCACATTATCGACTTAGAGTCGGTTGCTACCTTTTGATTTTTCTTACAACAAAAATTTTAAAAAACGTAGATATTTCGATAAGATTTTATTTAAATATATTATAATCGAGTTGATATATTGGATCACGTCGGATCATTGATTTTACATACTAAGTTTAGAAAATAACCTATATGGTTGGTACGACCCGAAATTGGGTACTTAATATTGTTGTGAAGACGATAATATGTAGTTTGTGGCTGTAACATGCCCAGGTATAATCTGCTGCACACTGTGCAAGAGATTTGTTTGGGATTCTTTTGCCTTAATTGATTAACATTTATCTCTCTAATCAGCATATTTAGATATCATTAATTAAGTACAAACGGCTAAAACACCGCGATACGTGGGACCCACTTGGATGTTTTATTTGCTAGCCTTGGGTTGCGGTGGTCGGGCGACCTGTCTGATCTATGTAGATAGTCTTAATGTAGGTTCATGTTTTTACGTATTTGGTACAGACTGAAGATACTTAGCTGAAACGGTGATCTATTCATTAATTAATAATTATTTTCATAATATCAATGTTTGTCATTATCGAAGGGACCTGGATTATTCTTTGTGCATATGATTGATTAGATTAATGTCATTCACCCTTATTTGAAACGAATAATAAGGTACTTTTTGTCTCCCCTTTATTTTTTTTTAATTAATGTTGGCTCATCTATACTTTTGCATAATTCTTTTGTTAAACTATGTTTATTACTCACTCCACTCCTTCATATTTACTTATTGTACCGTTTTCATTATACATATTATAATATAAATACGAACTATAAAAAAATATAAAATTTACATATTAAATAATATACTTCGAGACAAATTTAACAAGATCTAACGTGATTCCATTTTAATTTATATACAACAACAAAAAAATTATATTTAACTTTTTTATTTTTTCAAATGAAATAATATAAATAGGACAAATAAAAAGAAACGAAGGGAAGGGAGTGTATGATTTCTTGTCTAAGGGCGTTTTAGGACATTGAAAGAGTCAAGGGATTTGGTTATATAATAAAATGTGTGTGTTTGCAATGATTTTAACATCACCCAATTCTTTTTCTTTTGGAAAACCAAACTAGGGAGTTCATGTTTCGTTTCGTGTTAAGGTTCTTTTTTTTTTTGGGTGACAACTTGGACTTGAGGAGTTTTAGAGCGTGTAGTCTGTCGACCGTTACTTGTTGCTCCATGCTTCAAAATTGATGTCATTATGGACATTTGAAGTCATACAATATTTCAAGCTCGTAATCTAGTCTTAAGGAGCTTTTTCTTACAGAGAAATTGGGTTGATTGGATCGTACCCCGAAATAAAAGCTTAATTGGTGCTTGCACTATTGTGACCAGATGTTTCACGTATTTATGATAGCTCTTCGTATTAAATTCGACATTAAAAAGTGTTTGATATTTCTCAAATCATCTCCAAAAAAATCTTGTCGAAATTATCGTGTGTACTCTAATTTGAGTCATCATTGATGTCATTAGAAAGTTTTACACATTTTGTATTAAACGTGGAAAATAGAAAGCGACTTTAGCAATTGGCGTGGCCAGTTGCACCAAAAATACTCTCATGTAAAGCACCAAGCACAGTGGTCCTTACAAACTTCCGGAGTTCACTTTCACGTTGCTTAAAACCAATTACATAAATCTCTCGTCATACTTTTTCTTTATTTTTTTATTTTTTTTCCTTCTTTCGAACCCACCTACAAGGCTACAACATCCTATTTTTATTTGTCATCCTATTTTTCATTATACATTATTAAAAGTGAAGAAAAAGTTAATAAGAGCCAACTTTTTGAAGAATAATTATGCCTTTAATGACTTAATTGAAAAGAAAAATGGATCACTTTTAGATACTCACCAAAAATAATCTTTAATGTAGCTTAAAGTAGCCAAATTAGGCTTAAGAAAATGTTAAATAGGTCTTTTTAAGGAAATGGTTTATATTTTTAGAGATAGCAAAAAATAGGAGACGAGGCAAATAAAAAGAGATAGAAAGAGTATATGTTTTGCTCTCTAATCGAAGTTTTCTAATCATACTTTCAACTTACAAATAAAATAAACTTATACGAAGTATGCTTTACGAATTATGATGTACAAATAGCAGAAACGAAAAATGACTTGAATGGAACCCAATGACTATGGGCTATAGTCATATCTCCTTTGAAGTTAGTACCACCTCCTTTGTGCTACACATTGTGAGCCAAATGTCTCTGCATATTGCCATGTTTGCTCCTTTATTTAGGGATCTAATTATGTTTGGTAGGTACACTTAATGCAAGAGATGCAAGTAGGTGATGCATTGAACATTATTGTTTAGAGTTTGGACCATTTGATAAAGTATCTCATTTTTAGAGTCTTAAATTTATGTCGTGGTCAATTAGTCATCAGTCATGACCACTAGTGGAATATAGTAACTTTCCAACTTTTACCTTCCTGCTGATTTCTCACGGTTCTTAGCAGCTAATGTGTGGTTCCATCTGCATTTACGCTTTATTTATTTAACTTAGCTTCAATTGATATGTTTATGTTCACACATGAATGTTTTGTTTCTTGTTGATCCTTATGGGACCTTGCCAAAATATATGGATAGATAAGTAACCCTTCATATAAGGTTATGGAAAATTTCTCATAGTTTCATACTATGAGATTTTATTATGATCAAAACTGACTTCTTTATGTTCAAGAATTAGGCAATGGACCTGAAATTAATGTAATCTGGGACTAAATCGAATGACTCAACTCCTGACTATGATCCAAAGTGGTGCTACAAAGAATATTGGAAACTCGGCTAATTCACCTTCATGGTGACAATGAAAGAAAGGTCCTGCATATGTATGTTAAAACGTATCCCCTCTCCTTGCTCTGTACTCTAGCATAGTTTTCTTCTTATTTTCTTGCCTTGAGAATTGTCTCTAATTCCAATTGTTTGAGCCATTGATCTTAAAGGTTTCATTTAGCAAACTAAATGTTAATGTTAGTTGTGGCCTTGTGAAGAATGCGAGATGTATTATGCTTTCTTAAGTTTTGGACTTTTGGTGAGAAGGGAGAAGAATGCTACAGAGATATAGAATACCTGACTGACCTTAATTTGTGCGATGAGTTGGTCTGAGTAATGAAGTATACATGTTTTATCAGTCAAGTGATATATTACTCTTTCTAGCATTATTGATATTCACATAGATAGATAAATAGAATAGCTGACATTCTTTTGGATTGACAGGTTTCCACCAGTGCAGATGGGGTTATCATAACCTCTCGGTGGTTGAACATGTAGTTGAGAACTACAAAAAGGCACAAATTCCACTTGACGTGATCTGGAACGATGATGATCATATGGATGGGCACAAGGACTTCACCCTTAATTCTGTCAACTACTCACGTCCAAAACTGTTGAACTTCCTCGAAAGGATACATGCCCAAGGCATGAAGTATGTAGTCATCATTGATCCTGGTATTGCCGTCAACTCCACTTATGGGACATACCAAAGAGGTTTGGCTAATGATGTTTTCATCAAGTATGAGGGAAAACCTTACTTAGCCCAAGTGTGGCCTGGGGCAGTTAATTTTCCTGATTACCTTAACCCCAAAACGGTAGATTGGTGGGTAGATGAAATCCGCCGGTTCCATGAACTTGTTCCAGTTGATGGCTTGTGGATTGACATGAACGAGGCCTCAAATTTCTGCTCTGGGCTTTGCACAATTCCAGAGGGCAAGAAGTGTCCTTCTGGCATCGGACCTGGATGGGTTTGCTGCTTAGACTGCAAAAACATCACAAGAACAAGATGGGATGATCCCCCTTATAAGATAAATGCTTCAGGGATAAGTTCACCAATTGGTTACAAAACCATAGCTACCAGTGCAACTCACTACAACGGGGTTTTGGAGTATGATGCTCACAGTTTATATGGCTTCGCAGAAACAGTTGCAACTCACAAGGGCCTTCAAGCTATTGAAGGTAAACGGCCATTCATTTTGACCCGATCCACTTATGTGGGATCTGGCCACTATGCTGCACACTGGACTGGTGATAATCAGGGAACTTGGAATGATCTGAGGTACTCAATTTCTACCATGTTGAATTTTGGTATATTCGGAGTGCCAATGGTTGGTTCAGACATATGCGGTTTCTATCCTCAACCTACTGAGGAACTTTGCAATCGTTGGATAGAAGTCGGTGCTTTCTACCCATTCTCTAGAGACCATGCTAATTACTATTCACCAAGTCAAGAACTCTATGTTTGGGACACGGTTGCTGAGTCAGCTCGAAATGCCTTGGGTATGAGGTACAAGCTTCTTCCTTACCTATACACACTAAGCTATGAGGCACACACTACTGGTGCACCCATTGCGAGACCCCTATTCTTCACTTTCACCAACTACACAGACTGTTATGGCTTGAGCACACAGTTCTTGCTCGGGAGTGGTCTGATGGTATCACCAGTCCTCGAGAAGGGAGTCACGAGTGTGAAGGCACTTTTCCCCCCAGGCTCTTGGTACAGTGTGTTTGATATGACTCAGGCTGTTGTATCCAAGGAAGGCAAGTACGTCACCCTTGATGCTCCGTTGAATGTGGTCAATGTACATCTATACCAAAATATCATACTTCCTATGCAACAAGGAGGAATGACGTCCAAAGAGGCGAGGGCAACACCTTATCATCTAGTAGTGACTTTCCCAGCTGGGGCTAGTCATGGACAAGCCAAAGGAAATCTCTTTGTTGATGAGGACGAACTCCCTGAAATGAAACTCGGAGGTGGTTCCTCTACCTATGTTGATTTCTATGCAACTGTTGAACAGAATAAGGTCAAGGTTTGGTCTGAAGTTCAAGATGGCAAGTTTGCCTTGGACAAAGAATGGACTATTGGGAAGATGTCTGTGTTGGGATTGGGTGGAACTGCAGAATCTCTTTCCATTCAAGTTGACGGAATTGATGTAACGGGTGCTCCAGATTTAGCCACGACATCATCGGAGCAGAGTTACCATATAGATTCTGATATAAATGATGCGATGAAGACTGTGATGGTACAAATCAGTGGGTTGTCACTGCCTATTGGGAAGAACTTCGCCATGACTTGGAAAATGGGTGTCTAGTATTCGTTGATGATTCTATGCATTCTATCAGTAGACAGCTTCTTCACATTTTTCCACCAATGAATCCTATTTTTTGTGTGTGTGCTTAGGGGGGGGGGGGAAATGAATGAGTAAATTTGTGATCATCCTTTATCCCTGGAAAATAGACTCGTGAAATAAGTTGTAATACACCTCAACGCAATACAGTTGCATACGCAGCATTCATCTGAATTCTAATCCAACCTCTTTTTTCATGTTAAAACCGTTGAGACTGTGTAGCTCCTTATATAGGAGTGTTTTCATTGATCAGTCAGAATCCTAAATTCCTTCTGAATGTAACACAATGTGCGAAACTAAAATATGCTCAAATACGTCAACACCTAAGATGGCAATATAATATATATTAACAAAAACAATGGAAGTCCCATGTTCGATCCCTATGCCTACTGTAAAATAATACTCAATTGAAGTTCATCATGCAGGTACATGACACAGGATGACAGGCACACGTCCTTGAAAGACACAATTTGCCCCCTCTTAGACTCTTAGTTAGGGATTTTGTGTGTGTTGCAAATGAGGATAAACCTATAATTGAAAGAAAAACATATGCCCCCTCCAGTTAGTACTTGGTAGGCTTAAGCCAATGAGGGTTGTTTAAGAGTCTAGACTAGAGGTGGGCCAATGGGTCGAGATGAACCGGCCCAGCCCCAACCTGATCCGTGTTTCGGCCCCGCACAGTACGACCCACAAAGGGACTGGTTCGGCCCACTAAAAAAGTGAGCCGAATTCAAATCCATTTTTCCCAACCCTAACCCTATTTGATTCAGTTCGAGAAAATGTTCAATTCGGGCTGAACCGGCACCCACTAGCCCAACCCTAAATAAACCAGCAAAAACTAGACGTTTGGATGACTGTTGGAATTAGCCCTATATATACCCACCAAATCAAACTTTCTCCTCACAACACTCACTCTCAATCTCTCATTTTCTCAATCTCTCAATTACTACTAGATATAATTAGCTTACTTATTAATACTAATCTTCTTTTTAATTACTCTCTTAATCTTACTTAGTTTGCTTATTATTCTTAATTTCCTAGGGTTCAAGTTCCTCAAACTCCAACTTCGAAGATGCACCTGCCTCTTACTACTGGCCAAGGTAATTCCTATACTTCTAATTAATTGATGTAAACATGATAACTAGTTAGTTTAGTTAGATAGCTTAATTAAGTTTATGATGTTAATTAGTTGATTATATTAAATTAATTTAGATTATTTTAAATAAGTTTAATTAAATTGGTTATGTTAAATAATTTAATTAGTTGATTATGATAATTAAGTAGATTATGTTGATAATATTTAATTAGTTGATAATGTTAGATTAAGTTAATGATTCTTAATTAGTTGATGATAATATGTAGATTATGATAATATGTTGATGATGTTTAATTAGTTGGCGATATTTTATTAAGTAGATTATGTTGATGATGATAATTAAGTATATTAAGTTAGATTAGTTTAATTAAATTGATTATGTTTAAGTAAATAATTAAGTTGATGATGTTAAATTAAGTAGATTATATTAATAAAATTGATGTTTAATTAGTTAATAATGTTCAATTAAGTAGATTATGTTGATGATGATAATTAAGTAGATTAAGTTAGATTAGTTTAATTAGTTAATTATTTTAATTAAATTGATTAGTAGATTATTAGTAGACGATGTTAAATTAGTAGATGATAAGTAGATGTTTATTTAGTAGTTATTTAGTAGGTGATTAGTAGATGATTAATTTAATTAAATTAATTAAATTTATTACTAGATGATGTTAATTAGTTTGATTAGTAGATTATGTTTATAATATTGATTAGTAGATTAAGTTTAATTAGTTTAATTACGTAGATGATATTACTTAGTTATGTTTAAGTTGATAATTAGTGTTGATAAGTTTGATAAATTAAGTAAATTATTCTAATTAAATTGATGATGTTAATTAGTTATGTTTAACTTGATAATTAGTTTTAATAAATTTATTTAATTAAGTTGATTATGTTCAATTAAGTTGATTAGTTTAATTAAATTGATCATGTTAATTAGTTATGTTTATTTTAATAATTAGTTTTGATAAGTTTATTTAATTAAGTACATTATGTTAAATAAGTTAGATTAAGTTATGTTTAACTTTATAACTAGTTTTAATAAATAAGTTTTATTAAGTTAGTATTTTTACATTAAGTTAATTAGTTTAATTAGATTGATGATTTTAATTAATTAGTTGAGTTAGTTGAGTTAATTGAGTTAGTTGAGTTAGTTGATGAAGTTAGGCTGGTTAATGAAGTTATTAGTTAGTTAAGTTAGTTAAGTTAGTTAATAAAGTAATAATGTTAGTTAATGACGTAATGTGTATAACTTGATATGAAATGAAGGTGAAGGTGAAGGTGATGGTGGAGTACCCGATCCTACTCACTATAGAAAGAAATTTTCACCGATATGGCCGTATTTCGAAAAGATTCCAATGACCGACTCGTCTTCCTAAGGAAAGAAGTTCATGTGTTATTGCCTGATATGCAAGCAACAAGGGAAGAAGCCGATCGCAGCGTATGCATGGAAGACCAGGTATGGGGCAGGGACATTATCCCATCACTTGACCAGAATACACGGAATTGATTTGGAAGCACCAGAATCGGCAGGCGTAGTAGAATCATTCAGTCAAACGCAACTACACGGGTATATGGGTAACATGCTCGAAGGAGGTATGCCTTTTATGTATAATAGAGATAGAATGGTACATGAATTAGCAAATTTTGTAATTGCCGAAGAATTACCTTTTAACCATGGTGAGAGCCCTAACTTTGAACATTTTGCTAGAACCACCTTACAACCCGCATTTAGACGTGTCCCTAGGAACACATTTAAATGCCATACCCAAACTGCCTATTATAGATATAGAAGTAGCTTAATAGAAATGTTTTGCATATTCAATGGTCGTATGAGCCTTACTAGTGATACTTGTACCTCTACTTTCGGTGAACCTTTTCTAAGTATTACCTCCCATTGGATAGATGATGACTGGTATATTAAAAACTATATCATTTGCTTTGAGGCAATGGAGAAGAGACATACCGATTAAACTTTAAGGCAAGGATAATAGAATGCCTTAAGATCTTTCAAATGCTCAATAAAGTGTTTTTCCTTTCCTTAGATAATGCTTCAGCAAAATCCGAACCTAGCTTGAAATTGTTGAACAATGGAGAACTTTTATATGTACATTGTTGTGCTTATATTATGAACCTGTCAGATCAAGAAGGTTTAGCTAAGTTAAGTGATTTGCTTAACCCTATTAGGAGTGTTATTAAATGGATTAGGATTACGGCCTCATAAAGAAGAAAGTATATGGCCTTGTGTAAGAAGAGAGGCCTTAAGAAGAGACAATGGTGTCTCGATACACCGACCCGTTGGAACTCCATATATAGGTTGTTAAATGACACCATTAAATACTATGAGGTTTTGATCATTCCCTATAACAAAACTCGAGCTACTCCCGATGAACTTATTTCTGTTTTTCAGTGGACTACCGTTATTTTTATTTGTGACATTTTAGCAGCATTTGACCATGCAACCAAGATTTTCTCACATATTTACAACCATAATATTCATTTAGTTATATTAGAGTGTGTCAGCGTTGTTAACACTATTAGCAAGCATTTCAATGTTTCACAAATTAGTGAGGTTCTTACTAGTATGCTAAGTAAGTGGTACGCTTACTTTAGTGAATTCCCCGTCATATACGGCATAGCGGTTATTCTCGATCCCGAGGTTAAGGCTTCGGGTTTAGAAAACGTGTTAGAATTTTACTATAACACTTTAGGTCTAACCTATGACGTCAATGCGTACATAGAGAAATGTGAAAATGTTTTATCTGGTTTATATGATTATTATGCTTCTATTTATGTACCTTCACAACATATATCGTCTTCTACCGGAAGTTTTGATACGTGATTCGTACCAGCACTTGGTAGAATTTTGAAAAAAAATCAAAAATATCGGTTTCTTCTTCATCATCATCTCCTTTAATCTATGTTATTAACGAGTATCTTTCCTACCAACATGAAATTGATGAAAATTTCTTAATTATTAAGTGGTAGCGTGATATCGAACGGAAATTTCCCGTTTTGGCGAGAATCGCAAAGAATATCCTTGCAATTTCTACCTCCTCTATTGCTTCCGAGTTTGCTTTTAGTGCAGGTAGAAGAGTTCTCGACAAGAAGAGATCACGCCTGTCCTCCGAGAGCATCAAAATATGTGTCTGTAAGAAATATTGGGATTAAGAAGAGCATAGGACCCAAGGATTGAAGAAGGACAACAACGACGAAAACGATCCTTGGATGATGATGGACACAAGTGAAGGAAGCGATAGCGCGGGTGAAGGAGATTAAGGGATCACTGCTAGATAGACACCTATTGAGGTACATAACAGAATTACGTGGGCTTTGATTCCTTCCGGATACGTAAGCTACTTTCAATATTTAATTATGTAATTAAATTTTGATTTCCAAAATTAAGTGCAAGCCCTTTCTTTTCTCCCCTACCCCCAAAACTTGTTTAATTAAAATAAATTAATAAGATAATAGATTATAAGTAAATATATAATTAGCTAATTATGTTAATTAATTTAATAGTACGTAGTTAGTTTAATATTACATTAATTAATTTAATTAGTTTATGTAGTTTAATAATACATAAATATGAAATTAGGTGAATATATAAGCTTAATTAGTTAAATAATACGTAATTATCAACGAATTAAATGAAAATTGAATGTAATTAGGCAAATATAAAAGTTTACAACGAATGTAATTATGAGATTCGTGAATATAAACGTTCAATTACATTCGAAATAGTTTATTAATTCTAATTTCTAAATGTCATTGTATGAAATTCGTTTCGATTCGATACCGAATTTGTTTTGATTCGAATCGTGAATTATATTTGATTCGATTTGTGAATTCAGTTCAATTTGGTTAGTGATTCGATTTTCGATTCGGTACAAATCCAATTTTCCAACCCCAGCCCGGACTGGCCCGCCCCCCTGAGCGGTCCAGTCTCAGTCCTTGATTCTCATTCCCGACCCGGCCCCGTGGCCACCTCTAGTCTAGAGTACGATAGATTCATTTTCTTTTATTATATCATGTATGTATATATTATCTTTTGTTTTGAGCATGTAATTTATGTGCATTTGTCTTGCATGTTTCTTTGATTGTGTAGGCTCATTTTACTATATTGTGTATGGGATATATGTTGATTAGTTTGTTCTTTGTGTTGCTTTTTAATCTTTCATTTTTAGAACGTATGCATTATACTTTATTATATTATCTACTAAAATTTGGTCATTATATTTGTATATGAAAGGTGTTTGTTTGAAAAAATCAAGAGTATTAAAAAAAGCCGATTTCAGTTTTGTAAAGCCTATTAGCGCAACTACTAGAATTATATGCAATTGCAAAATGGTATAGGTGTGAATGTTACATAGACTATATAAAGATCACAATATAATAAAAATAATTAATTTGTTAAAAAGAAGTTTACCACATATGTCAAAAAGATTGTTAAATTATGATAATTTAACTGATGGAAAAAGGGTAACATGTATATAAAACTGTAAATTTCATTAACTGTAAATGAACTATTTTAATAAGGGTGACTATATGAGGAAAAGTATCATTATATAAATTAGTTTGACAAGACAAAACCAGTAGCTTGTATAGGATTCTAACATGCATCCTTTAAGTATAGAGTGCTTGACCAGTTGAGCTAATAGGCTTATAAGCAATACATTTCTGTGTACTAGAAATCTAGTAATCAAATGATGTTACAGTACTTATTTGGTATAAGATTTCTCTCAAGGAGGGTATCACATTTTTTGTACTAGTATTCATTTGGTTAACCAGAGTTTATGATCTCTAAACTCAAGCAGCGTTCATGTCAAAAAAAAATACAAATTTGAGCAGCATTAGTGCTTTGCAAATCAGACATTACTAAGGCCATTTTAGATCTACTGTACCGAGAACTTGTCAACATTAAAAACCAGAGAATTTTGTTAACTTTTCTGCACTGAATTTCCATGAGTCCTAGACATTGTCACACTATGACTATAATAATCCAAAATTACAGGTGCTAAAACTTGCACGATTAATGCTGATGTGATACCAAGAAATAGCTGAATTTGTTCAATACAAATCAAAGAATTCAAAATCACTTCAAAAATACTTACCACATGGTTAACCCTCGCAGTATAACTCAATGTGTTATCAATTGGTTCAAGCAGACTTGCAAATTCATCACATAATGTAAACCTGTATTTGAAGATAATGAGTAAATTCAAACTTTTAACCTCTTCGTAATCCAGTTAGAAGATAGTCTATCACATTCAGACCGTTCATAATCATGCCTAATTCTAAAAAATAACAGCAAAATCCCAACAGACCACAAGACAAAACATCAAATATAGTCTTTGTCTTCATAACAAAGCCTTAACCCTGAAAAGGTTGGGGTCAGAAACCTACCCTTCCTCCTTAAACAGTAAAGATATGTAGAAAATAATTGCTCTCTCTATTATAAGGAAATTGCCCCATATTCTTTCTTCAATTGTATCTAAAATATTACTCCGTTTCCTTTTTGGGTAAAATTGGATCAATAACCAAAGGACTTTACTCTCAAAACGACAACATATGGTTCCACCAAATTTCTCTTTCATCAATTCTCCCAACCAAAAAGCAGTATGTTTATATACATACATCAAATAAATAGAAATTGAAAGAGTACATTTAAAGGCTAAGAGGAAAGAAAAACCATACTACACATTCAGGAATAATTAAAAGGCAAAGGCTAACATCAAAAGTTGGCATCGCCATGAGTGTCTTAGTACTTAGTAGAACACAGAGACAAAAGACAGTCATTAACAAAATAAAGCCACAAAATCATCACTGAAAATAACAAGCCTTGTCTGTAAAAGCATAACCAAACCAAAAAATAAAACCGCAGTGAATTCTAATTTCATACTTCAAACTCTCTTTATTCTTTATTTTTCTCTATTTTCTATTTATTTATAAAGTCAAAGTTTAAAAATTTTAATCACAAATTCTAATCATGTTATAAAATGATGTTACAATATGCATTGATCGACCAAACAACCATGTAGTGATAAATACCAAAATAACAATACACATTTACAAATCACCAGATCGTTAGTACCTAACAAGAAGCAAATAAAGCTTCTTTACAGATTTACCGGAAAAATAGCATACAAAAACAACCTCTTTTTACAACACAGGAGTGAGGCCAAGCCGTCAAGTAAGGCCACCTACAACACAAATTAAGAAGTTTTATGCCTAAACTTCTAATTTCATTAAAATTCAAACTAGCATGTAAATAAACCTAAAATATAAAGTCCTAACATATATATATATATATATATATATATATATATATATATATATATATATATATATATATATATATATATATATATATATATATGATTATGAAGATCACAGATTGGTGAAATTTATGCGATAGTTCTTGTTGGTGTGCATGATTTATGCAATCTAGTTCTCCCTCCATTTTGACAAATGCATCAAATTAGATGAATTGCAATTTTTCTTGTTGCCAATGTTATTCCTAGATTTTTTTTTTTGGTGCAAAATGCTATCATTCCTAGATAAATGTCTAACTTACTACTTAGCTCAAACGGCAAAGTAATGTACTACTCCATGTGTCTCTAATTATTTGTTCAATATATCAAAAATAGATGTTTCTAAAAGATTATTTTAAACCTTAAATAACTATAAAAAGACTATATTTTTATTCTCACATATAATTTGTTATCCCACTAATTTCCTCTCTTCTAAACTTTTCCAAATTAAAACTTAATAAAGTAAATATATGGACATGGGACAAATTATTAGAGATGGAGAGAGAGTATAATATTGTGCTGTATTATGATTTCATATGTTGATTTGGCTTTTTCCTGTCACTAATATGGAACTCACATGCGGATTGGATATGCTTTTATCCAATTAGCTTTTGTTTTTTTTTTTAAAAAATATAATTGTGACGCATTTGTAACAATTATATCTCATATTTATACTTAATAAAAAATTTGATACAACGGGCATAAAATTTTTGTACTATAAATATACACTCATTTGATATATTTTAACACACTTTAAACATTCTCTTTTCTCTCTGTAAGTTTATTGAAATTCTTTCCTATTTGAGAAGTGTGTAATCCGAAGGATTACCTCCCAGGGTAAGAGGCCTCGTAGAAGAATTATTTCATGTTCTTATTTAAGTGTTTATTAGTAATATTAGTTGCATAAATTTTTATATTGTTATATAAATTTCAATAATTCAAAGGAAAAAATATGTTCCACCCAAAAAAATTTATTATGTATTATTTTGTAACTAATAGATTTACATATTAGTTAATTTATTTTCCCACAAACAATTTTGTGCCATTTTGTTATTTTTATGTGAACAATGGATCTTAATAATCCCAATTCTACACAAAATTTCAATGATTTCGATCCTTTCCTTATGAATCATCCTCAATTTTCTCAGTTTATTAAGATATTAGAAGGAAATTTTCCTAATCTTCCTGTACCACAACCAACTCCATAGCAAATGACTCCATGCACTTATCTAATGAATTTTCTTAACTCCTAAAATTATGAACACTCTCCACAAGTTTATCAAGAAAGCAACAACCATGCATGTTATCAATGATGAAGATGAATTTATTGTGGAGACACCACAATTCCCTTTGAAATTGTTATTAGCACATCTGCCCCCTTCAGGAGGAAATCAGCTAGTTCTGTGGCAACAAACATACGTGATTGTTCTATCAAAGAAGAAGAAGCTCTTATTGAGGCCTAGTTTACTAATTGCACGGTCTCTATTATTGGCAAAGATAAGAAATTTGTTGATCTTGGGAGAGACATACATTAGTCATATAAGGAAGCTCGTTAATCTCGACCATATTGGATTTTGCATGTTGGAAACTCATTGGAGGAGGATGGTTGTTGACCTGCTCATTTGGGCCTGTAATTTAGAAGAAGTTGGTTGAATAACGGAAAGTGGGTACAATGAAGGTGATGTAATAAAATGTCCATGAATTGTTTCAAAGGTCTTGCCAGAATGAACCAAAGGAATTTTAAATACCAAAATGTTTGGGAGATGGTACACAAGTATTCAAAGTGGAGAAAGTTAATGAGGTTGGGTGTGCATAAGGAAAAAAGAAAAATAGTTGATACTGAATACAAGGCAAAAACTTATATAAAAAATAGCAGTGGTAGTTGTAAAAGAAGTTAGGAAGATGCTAGGGACGGTAGCTTCGACTCTAGAGGTATAAGTCGTCTAGATGGTGTGAAGAAAACCAAGGCCAGGAGAAAAGGCAAGGGGTCGTAATACAAGATTTAACTATTATGAGTGAACAGATAAAGGCATATACTGAGACGCCTATTAAACAATAGAAACTTGAGATTAAAAGGCAGAAGGAAATGTGGAGGACAAGACAATTGGAAATAGAGGAATGAAATCTTCAAATCCAAGAAAAAAAGTTAAGGTTGAGAAACAGAAGCAAAAATTCAATATGTTACATATATTATTGTCTAAGACATTGCTTATCCCAAGAGAAGACAAGTTGAAGGAGAAATTGCTGAAGGAATTTGATGATTACATGTGATCAATCTAATGCCACAAAAGATGCTAGAATTTGTTGGGACTCTGAATGAGTCGTATAATATGTCTAAATTGGGTATTTTTTCGAGACTTGCGTACGAAAGATACTTCGTAAGGGAATTTTTCCACTTATTTTCTCCAAAACAAGCCTCTAATAGCCTATAATCCATGAAATTCGATTTTTAAGGATTAATTCTACATGAACACAACGTATAACATGCAAATCTAAACACTAAAGCATTTTTCGTCTTTACATTAATTATAACAAATTACGAAAAATACAAAATTAAAGTTAATTTTAATTTCTAATAATTTAAAGTTAATTTACAAGGACTTATATTTTATGTTTTGATGTTTAATTAGAAAGATTATGTGTTGTATTTTGTGTGTTGCTTTAATTTTCAGATCTAAGTTAGGAAGATAGATTGAATTTTAAATAATAAAAAAATTAGAGAACTGTGTAAAATACTTGGTTATACCATGGTGGAACCATTCAATCTACTTGGTATAACCTTTTAAATTAATTTAATTATTATTATATAGTTAAATCATTATTAAATTAAGATAAATAATTAACTATATGACTAATTAATGTTATATATAATGAAATTCATAATTCTGTTGATTACACATCAAAGTAGTATTTGCATTTTGCAAGGCCCCTCTCATTTTCCTACAGCTGTATGACACATAGCTTTAGCTATGTAACACATGTCATTATCCCCTTTGTATGTAACCGCAAAGTCTACATAATTTGGCGCCAGTCCTGAGGGCTTCCACGTCAGCTAATTGGGCGGGAAACAACAACCACTTTCCCGCTATTATCAGAGTAATCTTATCTCATTCTGCGTAACCCACTTGACTTGCAGCCTCTTGCATACACTCCGCAATAAAATATAAGCATCACCTTCATCATTCCTCACTCTTCACATGCTAGTTTTGGTAATTGTATATGCAATATGCATGTACATCCGATCATAGACAAAATGATGGTGTGTTGTCATTTTCTCATACTATATACGCTTACCATTAGCATAGCGCAACCGGCCCATGCAAACTTTGACTTTTATTAACGCCATCCTAAGGTCTAAGAAATAATTATATACTTTCTCAAATTTTTCAATATACCAATATATTTATAAAGAGTTGGGTTTAATTTGAATTTCCAATTCAATTATTTAAATGGATCAACTCATCTTATTTGTCCCGTTTATTGTTAGTAGGAGAGAAGGAAAAGTGCTTTGAATGTTTTCGAAGATGACAATGAGAATATTGGAAATAGAAGGAAAGAGCAAAAGATGGGTTCGGGTTCATTATGCATTACTTAGAATTGAAAAAATAAATTATTAGGCTTTCACTTTATAAACATATTAGGTCTGGTTGATATTTTCAATCCATTTAATAAATATGTTGAGTTTGAGTTGACAAATCTCAACCTGAACCCAACCCAACCCAACCCAACTCAGCTTATTGTCAACTCTACTTTTTATTGCATATTTTACTTTATGTGAAAAACATTATCTAAATATGAATTTGTATTTTTTTTTTAGAGTTTTGTAATAAATAGATCAAATAATAATATTAAGTTAATATAAGTATTATGTAATATTTAAAGTAAAATCAGGAGTAAACGGTGAGAAAGTAGTTTATTTAGTTATCATAAAGGGAAGAAAGTAAAATTTTAAAAAAAAATTATGAAACACCAGTAAACGTAAAGGAAAAATGTAGTAATGTGCATAATGATACCCCATATTATTTGATATAATGACTTGAAAAATTTCGATCTATTTTTCTTGAAATAGTAATAACAAAAGAAGGAACACACGTCATAATTTTGAAGGGCCAACAGGCCACACCCCTAATAACATAAGTGAGATTAGCAAGTTTAAAGTCATGAAATAGACAAAAGAGTCAAAGTAACATCTCAACTTGAGCATATTTGCAAAGGTGTATAGTTTTTCACCAGTAACCGCCTAATAACTTAACGGTTTTAAAATGCATTATCAAATAAAGACCCATTATCTTATCAAAAGTATCTGAAATTAAGTTTAAGCATAAACTAGTTTAACGAAAACTAGACTTTTAGGCTGGTCTCTATATGGATAGTTTATTGTCTTTTAAGATGATGAAATGGAAGTCAATTATCCCAATTTAAATTCACATATATCGAAAATAATATTTTACATATTGTTTATTTCAAAAAAAATTTAATTAAGTTATTTTACGCAAAGACATTTGCAATGAATTGTAATGTGAACATCATTTTATTACAATGGAAACTATGAAGAAAAATTTAGTTAGAAAGATATTTTTTAATACATGCACATTACCTGATTTTCTATATCATAGAGTTACTAATATCTTTATTTACTTTAAATTTAAACACCAATTTTAAAAACTCCAACAATAAGATAACTCGGGTTTTAGGATCTTTTGAGAGGTGATACGTAATAATAGCTTTATTTCAATTTTGGAATGTTTTTGAAAATATATTAATAACAAAATACAATAAATTTTAAAATTCAATTATTTGGAATAATTTCTAACATAGTGAAAGAAGATAATGCTCACTATGGTTTATATAGGACCATATTAGATTCTCAGAGTAAATAGTCTATTTTGACTTTTAATACTCATTTTAATAATTGGGTCACAAACTCATTTGTAAAACCGTTAAATACAAAAATAAGGGTAATAAATTATTCAAAACTTCATCGTATCACCCTAGGAAAGTCTAATAACATTATTGAATTTGGATAACTATTCAAAAGTATGTCGATAACAATGTATAATAACTAGTGAAAAAAAATAAGTTTCTATGTTTACTATAATTATTGGAATATTATAAATTTATAGTAGATCGATATAATGATTATTAGAACAGATTACTTTAACAGCAACCA
Organism: Dysphania ambrosioides; assembly: GCA_026401315.1. Lineage (NCBI taxonomy): Eukaryota > Viridiplantae > Streptophyta > Magnoliopsida > Caryophyllales > Amaranthaceae > Dysphania > Dysphania ambrosioides. Next base: position 12,706,084 of record CM048658.1, read on the forward strand.
ATTTATAACCCAATTTCTAAAAAATTTGCAATCAGTTTTATACTTAGTCCTTTTACATGGTAGGGTAAACGGTAAGTTGGCATTTGACAATACTAAACGAATGGAATACTCTCTCCGTCCTATTTGTGCTTTATTTCTATTTATAGAGTCAAAGTTTAAAAAATTTGACAATAACTTCTCAGTATGTTATAAGAAATAATATACTTCCTTCATTTCTTTTTTGTTTTTCTATATTTTTTATTGGAAGATTTCATAAAATTCTTTTCACTTTGAATCTATTCTATTTTAGACAAATATTTATGACTATTTTATCCTTATAAATTATAATTTTATTCCCATCTACCTAAATTATTCCACTATTAACATAGGGGTTTGTTAAACATCGCCCTGAAATCTCCAGCCATCGTCCGTATATCATACGTGAATTACCAAATTTGTCTTTACTTTGTATATAAATACTTTACACGTATTTTTAATTTCACCACTAAATATAAATTTATTTTATTTCTTACTCTGAGTTTTTTCACTTCATTTTAATTTTATTCTCAATTTTTAGTGTTTTGCACTTTAATATACTTAACACGTAATATTAACTAATACAAATCTTATATTATTATTAACCAACATATATTAATTTATATAAAAAATGAATTGTAATTATTAACTATAATAATATTAACCTAATAACATTAATATTTTTGACAACATCTAATTATTAACTAAGCATAGTATATGATTTAACTACTAAACATGATTTAACTACAAAACACAAAAATTATTATACGTGTTTTATTAATATTAATTAATAAATATTAACTAATTTAACACATAATCATAACTAATTCGTTATATTAATTAATCGTATAATCAATCATTTGTCTCGATTTAATAATGATTTAACTATATAATAATGATTAAGGTTTAAAAAAAAACCACATAATAGGTTAATTAAAAAAAAAGGTTCTACCATGGTAGAACCATCCAATTTGGACGGTTCCACCATGGTTGAACCATGTATTTTACAAGGTTCTCCTATTTTTTTTTATTCAAATTTCAATCAATCTGTCTTCCTAAGTTAGATTTATAAATCGGAACAACACACAAAATATAACACATAATCACTAGAAGAAAAGCTTAAATATGCGACGGGGTTTTCAGTGACATATGCGGCGTCAAAAGGCTAACAGCAATACTAATAGCAGCAAATTAATATATTTAATTTGCGGTGTAATTAATACGCCGCAAATTCATAACTAATATGTGGCGTCACCTCCCTATAACCGCCGCTAATTGTCCAATAATTTGCGACGTCACCTTCCTAGAACCGCCGCTAATTGGCCATTTAACCAGGTTAAAATTGACCTTTAATATAGGAATATGCGGCGGGTCTTAGAGACACCTGCCGCATATAAGTTGTTTTTTTTTAAAATGCATGAATCTGATCCCTACAACGCCCAAATTTCAAATTCAAAACCTGTTTATTACATTTGCAATTTCTGCAACCCAAGATACATATATACACATGATCCATCAATCTCTCATTTATTCATACTAATAGGGTCGTAAAAACAACCATATATTAAGTGACATCAAAAATACGATCCAATTAATGAAATTGATGTATAAATTACAAAATAAACAAGAATAAGGTAATGTACATCTAAAAAAAGTTATATGTCCAATACTTTGCAAGTTTGTTGCGGACAACGTCGATTTCTTCGTTGGAGAAGGGCTCCTCGTTGAATCCTTTGCATACCTAATATTGATTAACATATCATTAACGTGTATATAAAATGCAATGCATATGAAATCGATGTATTTTAAGTGTTTAAGTCACTTTCTACCCGAACCCGATCCCATTTAACCTATATTGACTCAAATCGATGTGTTTCAAGTGTTTAGGTTACTTTCTACCCCAAACCGATCCCATTAGACCTATATTGACTCTAATCGATGTCTATGTGCATAACATCAAGACAATGTCTAACAGGTAAATACTTCCAATACTAAAGTTGCCAAAATATGGATTGTTTCTTCCATAATCCCTGATCATCTCTGTGTTTCACAGTTTTCCCAAACACGTTATCTATTCATTTCACAATGTCATAAACCTCCCTGCCAGTCAACGGTAAATGGGCTCTACATTGCTCAACTTTACCATCAAATGAGACCTTTCTCTTACAATAAGGATGAAACCTATTCAAGAACCTCCGATGTATGAGATAATGTTTTCCACAATGAGGCAAATAAGTTGAGTCCATATCATCCACACAAATAGGACAGGCTTTCTTTCCCTTCACCTTATACTCCGACAAGTTTCCATTGGCTGGAAAGTCATTAATGGTACAAAATAGAATGACACGGAGAGTAAAAGTCTCTTCAGCATATGCATCATACACTAATATACCTTTATCCCACAACAACTGCAAATCTTCAATAAGGGGAGCAAGGTAAACATTGATGTCATTCCCGGGTTGCTTGGGCCATGATATTAGAAACGATAACATAACATATTTACGCTTCATGCATAACCAAGGGGGCAAATTATATATCACTAATAAAACTGGCCATGTGCTATGTTGACTGCTTAAGGTACCAAAATGATTCATTCCATCCGTGCAGAGACCAAGTCTTAGGTTCCTATCTTCCCCGCCAAAAGCCTTAAAAGATTCATCAATTGTTTTCCACTGGAGAGAATCCGCAGGATGTCGAATCATCCTATCTTTCTTCCTCTTCTCTGCATGCCATCTCTAATTCTTTGCATCGCTCTTAATCGAAAACAAACTCTTGAAGCTTGGTATTATGGGAAGGTACCACAACACCTTTACACTAGGACCTTTAATCCCCACTGCAGGCTCTATCCCATGTGGGAGTTTATAACATGACTGCCCACATTTAGGACATTAAATGAACTCTGCATACTCATTTCGATACAATATGTAATCATTCGGACAGACATCAATCTTATTATACTCTAACCCAAGGGGACACATTAACATCTTCGCATAGTACGTGGATATAGGCAAATCATTACCCTCTGGAAACATGTCCCCTAATATTTTCAATAAGGCTGTGAAATTAGTATCAGTCCAACCATATTTTGCTTTCAAGTCAAACAATGTTGATGTGGCAGACAACTTAGTGTATTTAGTACATCCAAGATACAACGGTTACTCACCAGCCTCCCACAAACGCTCAAAAGTACAAGATTGACTACCAATTTGATCCCCAACCCCTTCAAGCATTTCATCTATTCGATCTTCATCAATAGGGTCATTATCCTCCAATTCATCCTCCCCATCATCTTCCTTTTCGGCATCAACATCTTCAACGTCATCAGATTCTAATTGGCCATGATGGTCTAGCTCAGCTTGATGAATGAGAATTTTGTTAGAACACGACCCCATGTCATTAGAAGCAAGAACCTCACCATGCCATACCCATACGTGGTATTGTTGCCTAAACCCACGCCGAATCACATGGCCCCTCAACTCTCTTATACTACTAACTGTATTCATATTATCGCAATCAACACAAGGACAACACACCTCATCATCTCCAATGTTATTTAGGTGTTTCAACACTTGTCTACAAAAATCCTCAAATCCATTCATGAACTCTAACGAAGCACGGTTACCATACATCCATTTTCGCTCCATAATTTGTGTTATGCCCTATTTAACATGTAAGAGATTAAATAACAATCTAATCAATACTCAATTTACGCATAGTTATATATATAATTGCACTTAAAGGGTCCTGAAGTAGCTTACTGAAAATAAGGTTAAGCAAACTCCACAATGACCCACAAACACTCGCTCTATAGTTTAAGTTACTAAATTCTTCTAGCGATAATATTTCTGTTCTATGCTTTGTAAATCACTATAAATTCTACAAAAAATTTGGCAGAGTTTCCTTTGTAAATCCAACATTTCCCAATTTTGAAAATAAATTTTCAACCCTGTTTATATGAATTTATATACAATCACAACCAACACACAATGCCATTTTACATTTAGCTTATCTAATAATTGATTCAAAGGAAACCAAAATAAACCCATAGACATGCATAATACAAGGAATTCTTTACTTGCAAATTCTAAAGACTTTGAAACATGAAAGCAAACTTAAGAGTTTCAAACCTAATATGATCTTTAACAAAGGGCCCCTTATCTCATCTTTATGGTCTTCTTCCTTACCTTCCTCTAAATTCTCAACACATTCATCATCTTCCTCAAACTATATTTGATTCTCAACATACCCTGAATCATCATCATCTACATAGCATATTGTATACATTACTCAATTCATATAAATTGTCTAATTCAATTCCAATTAAATATTATACATACCGATTCATAACATAGTCTAATTAATACTAATTCAAAACCATACTAATTCATATACATATTTTGAAGTTTTGAACTACTTAAAACATTTATATTCACATTTAACAACACCAATCAAACCCATGTATAAAACCACATACACAAAACCCACGAATCTTCTTATACGAATATAGCAAAATAAATATCAAGTTATGAATCAAAACACAAAACCCACTAACCTCATGCACTAATGAATCAAAAATCAAAACCCACAAAATTAACAAAACCTAATATACCTTCGAAGGCGGCACAAGAAGTGAACACGATGAGGTGGAGGAGACAACGACAGCAAGGCACTGAAGAAGTGGCGCAAGAACAAACACGAAGACGTACGCGTAGTTAGGGAATTAAGGCGCAAGAGGTTTAAAGCATTAACTTTAGAGAATTAGGGCGCAAGAACGAATAGACGAAGTAATGAGTGAAGAGAAGTTGCGTGAACTGAAGAAACGTCGGTGCGTAGCTTTCTTTTAAAATTTAGGTCAGTAAATATGCGACAGGTCCAATACCAATACGCCGCATATTAATTAGGATCCACATTAAAATGCGGCGGGTCTTATACAATACGCCGCATATTACTATTTTTTTTAATTAAAAAGTGGCGGGTATACTACAATACGCCGCATATTACTATTTTTTTTACTTAAAAAGTGGAGGGTATACTACAATACGCCGCATATTGTACACTTCCCTAATTATAATGCTGCGTTTTGGGTATTACGTCGCAATTCCGTAGCCGCAAATGACTATTAATTTACTAGTGAATCTTTCGAATTAAACATCAAAATATAAAATATAAATCCATATAAATTAACTTTAAATTATTTAGAAATCAAAATAAACTTTGAATTATTTGTTTTTCGTAAGCGGTTATACATTAATGTAAAGACGAAAAACCCATTTTTGTTTAGATCTGCATGTTATGTATTGTGTTCATATAGAATTAACCCTTAAAAATCGAATTCCATGGACTATATGCTATTAGAGGCTTTTTTGGAGAAAATAAGTGGGCAAATCCCCCGTTGTTTATTTGTTGTACGTAGATCTCAAAAAAATACCCAATTTAGACATATTATACGCCCCATTCAGAGTTTCATACCCAATTTTACGACTTGTCAAAGATTTTTTTCAATATCTCAAATAAGACGTCACTGAGGCCCCTAAGGGGCAATATGGTTGTGTAGTACCTTCAAAAATAGGGGGTTTTAAAAAAAATTACGTCGTTCGAACTATCGGGCTAAGAGATATGCATTTTCGAATTTTTTGAAACCTTGAAATGCACCCAAAATCTATGAAGAATTAATTGGTTTGTTTTGAGTGTAAAATCTCGTATATCGCGATTTTGCGTGCCAAAACGAGTGATCATAATAGAATATTGGATTTAAATGCTTCACAGTTGATCATTTCTTAACTTTTCTCATCTTTTAGGACACATTATTTCTAATACATTATGCATGATCTTCTTAGCATAGATTAGATTAGGTTCTTGATTAAAGGTGGTGTAATTGTATATAATAAGTACATTACTAATTAGATTAGATTTGATGGTGACAGAAAAAATGATTAAATTAGGTTATTAAATTTAAATGTTAGCAAATTAATAAATTAGGTTAGTAAATGGGTTAAATTAGGTTAGTAAATTAAAATTTTAGATAATTAGTAAATTAGGTTATTAAATAAAAATGTTAGATAATTAGTAGATTAGGTTAGTAAATGGGTTAAATTAGATTATTAAATTAAAACGTTAAATAATTAGTAAATTAGGTTAGTAAATGGGTTAAATTAGGTTAGTAAATACATATATATATATATATATATATATATATATATATATATATATATATATATATATATATCACTTTACATATTTCAATCTCCTCCCTCCAATGCTCTTTTCTGTCTCTAATAGATTTTTTTATTTTAACTTATAAAACCATGATAATCAAGAAAAATCTCAATATTTATTTTTTATGGAAAAATATAAATTAAATGCTTATATAAATTTATCTTGGTTACTCTCTTGATTCAAAATGAAAAAGGAAAAAACGAAGGGAGTGGTCAAAAGAAATATTGTTGGATGAATTGCAATATAAATTTTTAGAATATTAAGTTTTTATAATTTTTTTCTTATGGAATTTGCAGATAAAAAATATTTTAAATTCCTTAAAATAGTAAAATAGGGCCAAAAAAAAATAGAACACATGAAGTATGAAATGAAGAATGAAGTATAATCATAAAGTACATAATAATTGGATCCAAATGTAATACCAGATGTCCACCCACCCGTTTGCCGGAATATTGGACATAGTAGTGACTTGTGAGTAGTGTCAGGGTCACGTGACAAGGCATGGGGAGTAGGTGTACTTTTACTTTGAAGAAAAAAAATCTAAAGCAGAGAGTACGGGTAGATACAGTAACAGGACAACCCTGTTTTGGACCGACGTGGCTGTCTGTTACCCGTTCGATATAGAATTCAAAGTTCTAAGCTCAGAGTCTCAGACATCTCACGTGATTAGCCTGCTCCCATTTAATCTCTTGCTGCCGACCCCCCTTTTTTTTATTATTATTTCGTGATTTCGTCAAAGTGACATTTTCAGATGTTTAATAATTTGATTTTTATGAAATTACTGTATCTGCCCTTTAGAATTTTCATGTATTATTAATATACAAATACTGATTCATTATTTTGAGGGAATATGCAAAAATATTAAATCTTTGGCGGAAATTAATTACGGTGATAAAATGCTTGATATATATTTCCCTGAAAAAAAGCAAAAAGACTTAACATGATATAATTAGATATTTTAGGGTTTTCAATTCTAAGTTCACCAAAACTTTGCAAATTCTAGGAAATGATTATAGGAGTTAAATCCTAAGTCCAGTTACTAATATAACTTTTGTAATGCTCTCATTTAAGCTTGACATTAACTTTCTTGTTATTACTGTCCATACTACATGCACAGTGACTGATTATTGCCTGGTCATTATGTGAGTTCCCAACTCATGTCCTTGTGACTGCTCATTCTATATAATCATTAATTACAACGGACGGTCACAATTCTATTAGGTCTGGTGTGTTCAAAATAACCGTAACCGTTAACCGTTAACAGCTAATTGTGGATAATCGGTTTATACTAACGGTTATTTTACCGAACCGTTATGAATTAACGGTTAATTTTTGTAACGGTTAACCGTTATTCTTATTATTTTAAAAAAATAAACCTAAAAGGCTAAAATATGAATTTATGTCAAAAGTTTCTTTATGCATGATCAAACATTGTGTAAATATGTGTTATCATTATTGTAGAAGACCCAAATGAGCTAAGGACACATACAAGTAGTTTCACAATATTAGGTGTACAAGTACATAAAAATTAAATAAAACGGTTAACGGTTAACCGTACCGTTAAGTACTGGTTAACCGTTTATCGGTTACCGTTACTTAACAGTATTGTTACGGTTAGCATTTTCCAATAACAGTTATGACAGTTAACCGTATGGTTAACCGTTTATGAACACCCCTAGTAAAGCCTACGGTCTTGGTGGATCACAATGACTGGAGTGTGACATCATCTTACACTTTACTTTACAAGTGTTAAGAGTAACTAATTCATGTGTTGGTTGTGTATTTGACGTATCAAGAGATCTAATATGATCCTTAACACTAAGAGCCTGTTTGGTATGAGAAATTGGGATGAAATGGAATAGGGTTTAAAACTCATTCCCGACTAAAAGCTATTTGGTTTGGAAAAAAAAAGAGTGAATTTCAAACCTTTGGTGTTCCAAACACTCCAAAAATCCCCTTTTTGATTCATTTGGTTTTAGTCGATGCCTATTCAAACTCACCGCCCTACTCCAACTTTTGAATGCCACGTTATTACAATATTTATTATTATTATTAATGGTATTATTATTTTTATTCTATTTATTAAGTTCATTACTATTATCATTATTATTATTATCATAAGTACTTTTTCTATAATATTTATTTTTATAGTTATTTTAATTAAAGCTGTTAAAATCTGATCCGACCCAATAAACTACCTGAAACTGATTTAGACTCGACCCGATTAGACTCAAACTCGAGATGTGTTCGAACTGTTACAGACCCGACCCATTATAGACCCGGCTCGAAGACAATCCGAAATCGATTAAACCCCACAAATAGCCCGTAGTTGACTTATCCCAAAACCTGCTATAATCCGTTTAGGGACCGACCTGAATTGACCTGAATCGATATTGACCCAAACCGAATACGAGCTGACCCAAACTCGAGCAAGCAAATAACTGATTTGACCTGACCCAACTTCACCTGACTCGATAGGCTAAATTGACCCGATTTAACTCAAACCAATAAGTATCGACCCACGATGGGTCAACCCAAAACTGTCATATGGACTCGAATTGACACCCCTATTTTTAATATCGTGAATATATAAAAATAAAAATATTTTTATTGTTAATATTAAGATTATAGTTATTCATGTTTGAACCAAATAACAATTAGTAAAAAACTAAATCTCATTCATCTGTTAAACCAAACAACTGAAAAAAATTTAAAACTCATTCTTGTACTTAACCAAACAACTTTCTAAATTGATTTCATTACTCCCATGTATTATTCCTGATATCATTTCATTTATACAATCCAAACAAGGACTAAGTTTCAAATTTTTTTTTTTAAAAAAACCTAGTTTATTAAGGTGGAAAATTAATAATTTATCATACAATTTGGGAGAAGATCTACAACTAAAACTTCATTTTTTGGTTTGTATAACGAAAGCAACAGTTGACATACTACAAACATAATTCGATCTTAAATATTGAGTATCTATCCCTTAAATCTGTAATCATGCAACTAACTTAAGTGACATTATTCACACTAAAATTTCATATAAGTATTCCGTATTTTTTTTGTTTTTTTGAGTATTTGGCATGATGGCAAGTTGGCTACATCCTACATGTTAGATGTAACGATGTACGATGTACGATGTACCACGGTGGTCATGTAAACAAATTAGAAGAGACGTGATAAAATAGCTGGAATCAAATAATTTATGGAAGATAACATGCATTATAAAGTTTATCAAATATAAAAAAGGATAGATTCAGTACAATGTTTCATGTTTCCACACGACCACGGAAAACAACTTTTATAATAGGGGTATTAATTAATTATGAAGACAACTGAGAATCTAGCATGAGAATTGAGAAAGCGAGGGACGGTGTCTGTCTTAGATTTTAGGGGACTGCCATTGTGACTGTGGGTATGGTGATACTTTGAATTTTTTATTTTTTATTTTTTATTGCTGGCTTTTAGCTTAATATAGTCTTACCGTCTCTTTTTTTTTTTAACACTAGCCTCAAATTAATTACTATGATTTTCTTAAAAAAAAATATAGGTCTTTAACTTTTTTGTAAGAACAAAGCTGTAAAACAGTGAATTTCTAGCTCACAACCTATTAGAGTTTACTTTTACTCTCTTTTTCTCCGATATTTTGCCTTATTTAACTTTTTACTGTGTTTAAAACATAATTTAAAACCCTTTATCTCTAAATAAGTAAGAATTTTTTTTTTAAAAACTTAATATTTAAACATATTATTTTTTATAACATAATAAGGATTTATAGAAATTTTTAAAATTTTGACCTCTAAATAAATCTGGGTAAAAAAAAAAAAGAGTACTTAACTTACATATGTGATATGTTTGCCTTTTATATGAAGTTTATGCAACGGCTAAAAAAATTCATTTAGGCTATGTTAGGCTAAAAACTAAGAAGTATGATTTTTCATAGGAAATATTTTTCAGTAGAAAAACATAGTGCCATAGTGGTATAATAGCTGTCCTTAGTGTGGTTCTTAAGAATTCCATACGTATGGAAGTGAAAGGGAGAAGAATTATGGGATGAGTGCAAGAGCTGGCGTTATCAGGACTCTAATAAGCAGTAGGAAAAATATTGCTTCCCTTCCTAACAAAATAAAAAGTTATTTTCCATTCCTTCGTTTTACAGAACAAACTAGACAGTACAATATGAACTTATTATAAATTTAAGTATTCAAAACGACAAAACCTATACTTGCTGAAAACTCAGTGGCAAAATAGTTGATATCTCCAAACGTCCAATACTTAGTATTACTATGTTGTATACACGAGAGATACTACTGACATTTGACAATATGTGAGTTACTTAACGGGTCATAACTGGATATAAATAAGCTCGACTTGGTCAAAATTCAATCAAATCACGGGTTCGGCTTTTCTTAATTTTGACTCACAAGGAGTTAAGTCGAGCCACCCAATATTGAACTCAACTCTCATCATTAGTATCCTTGTATGTGAAGTTGATTTCAACCTATTTTTTGGGAAACAACTTTCAAATTGTATAATTTCCAACCAACAAATCAATTAGTACTAAAATAAACTCAAACTAGTGACTTGCCAACAAAAACAAAACTATACTCATAATTCGTGAATTTATTGAAAGTTTAAAAACATCATTAAATTAATCAAAGAGATAGGGGTTAAAATTTTGTAAGGTTCCCAAACAATATACGTACTACATTACTTAAATAAATATATAATTCTTAATAATTTGCATGCATATTATGAAAAAGATCACGGATTCAATGGTGGGTTTAGTGAACAATTTTTTTTATTTCATCTATATAATCTAGTTTTTGATGAATTGAAATTTCTTTTTTTTTTTTTTAACCGAAAACCTGACATTCATTATAAAATATCAATCTCCGCAAGAGAGAGAACACTCTGCGGAAAAATCTGAAAACAAAAACAATGTCATCTCCATTTGGGGTACTAACCGAGTTATAGCATGAGCAAGGATATTGCTCGCTCTCCTAATATGCTTACACTGAAAACAATCAAAACTCTTACCTAGTTCTCTAATCTCATCAATAAATAGAAACACAGTACTCAACCCATTTGAACAACCTCTAATTTTTGACGTTACCCCCACTGCATCACATTTCACCATAATCCTCATTGCTCCAAACTGCTTTGCCAAGAACACCTCCATCAATGCTGCTGCAACTTCTGCCAACTCCACATCCCAAACCTTCGACACTCTCCAACTCTTTATTGCTAGAACAACTCCCTTCTAATCTCTAATAACAATACTCAGTCCCACTCAACCTTTACAAAACCGGTTGGAGGAGTAGACCATGATGCTTCCCCCGCTGCCACCATTCTACTGCATGGGACCTGTACCGCTGATGCATACTTTATGTAATCTGCCGTGTATATATTGAGCGAATTTTCTTACTAGCTCGCCTCCATCTTCATTACTTTTCTCGAAAATCCTCTTGTTCCTTACAGTCCAAGCCACCCATAGAGTAGTAAAGAATAATCCTTTCTCCTCCTTTGTCAAACTACGTACCATTCGCCCAATACTTTGCATTGATGAATCTGAGTTTATCTCGACAACAATATTTGAAAAGTCTGAGGCTGCCCATATCTCTTTGGTTATTTTTTTGTGTATAATACCTTTATTGTAAAAATTTTAAAATCTTGAAAATTTTATGATCTTGACTTAATTATTTAAAGATTTCTCATTAACCATTGCTTTTGAAATAAACTAGGATAAAATAAGATAAAATAGTGAAACAGTAAATGTCGCCAGCAAATTTATCATCAACACCCGCAAATTATTTACGGTTTTACCTTTATTTTAATTTTCACTCCTTTAATCCCTCACTTTCTATCTCTAAAACCGCCTTTGTCATTCTCGTCGAATATCAATCCGAACATGTCGACGCCTCCGATAACTTAAAATTCACACTCGAATCCATATTGTGATTTAAAAAAAAAATTTGACGCTAAAATAGGCTAAAACGCCAAAAATTGGCGGTTAGATCATGGTAAAAATGCCCAAATTGGATGTTTATACCACTAAATATAAATGCTCAGACTGGGCAGTTCGACCATGGTAGAAACACCCAATTTGGGCGGTATGACCCTGGTATAAACGCCAAATCTAGGCATATCTACTATGGTCAAACCGCTTATTTTGAACGTTTTTACCATGGTTAAACCGTTAATTTTGAGCGTTTTAGGCTGTTTCAGCGTCAAATTTTTTTATCATAATATATAGATCCGAGGAGTGTGAATTTTACATTAATAAGATTCGTCGACATGCTAGATTGATGTTCGACAAGAATGACATGCAGTTTTAGAGGGAGAGAAAGCGAGGGTGTAAAAAGAATGCAAATTAAAATAATGTCAAAACCGTAAGTAATTTACGGACGTTAATGAGTAATTTGCGCACGACTTTCCATTTCACACTTCTTAAAAACTTCTTTTATGATTTTATCCTTTTTAAAGAACTCTTTTATGTATCCTTAAGGTAATGGGTGGACAGTGCACCCGACCCGTTCCAATAAAATGTACATTACGTACATCGAAAATGTACATAATACACGTGTCAGTTATGTGAAAATGTGTAATATTTCCATGTACGTAATGTACATTTTCGACATACATAATATATATTTTTTGGAGCGGGTATATCATGAGTATGATGCACGTCTAATTTGAGTCCTTCAGCTTGTATGGTAGAATCTAAATACGGTTGGATTAGTACATAAAAAAAATACTACTCCGTGATGCCGTGTCTATTAATTATGCACTTTCATATAACATGTGATTTGGTTAACGAATGCACCCGTCTCCCAAATTTTTTTGACAAAACACGATAGTAAAACATGTTAATCACTTGGTAAAAGAGTAAAAACCGCCAGTTAATATCTCGTCAATTGACAACTCAAATCAAGGAGTATCTTTAAGATAGCAGCCTTTGGCCCCAAGTATCTTCTTTTTATTCGACTGTATTTTTCACGCGCCTACTATAGCAAGTGACAAAATTTGTTGTGTATGGGAAAATGCTGACTTCTTTAGGAGTGTGACTGAGTGACTAATGTGTGTAAGTGGATGATGATGATGATGTGCATGACATAACATACATTAGATGCATGATGTGGGTTTTGTATCATTTGCCATCCATCTCATTTCCAGCTCATCCCCATTTATTTTACTGTAGTCCCCCACTCTTCCATCAATAATACAAAGAGTCCTACTAATTACGGAGTATTTTTACTGCAATTTAATGCCAATATTGAATATTATTCTCACTTTAATAATACGGGTCATTAAATAAGGTAAGTCATCATCAAAAAAATAAAAAAATAAGGTAATTCTATTTTTTTTACAAGGAAGGTAAGTCTTATAATTACATGATTTTGTAATATTCTGGTAACTGAAGATATCAATAATTTATCATAATGGTATTATTTGATCTCATAAGTAAATATTATATAAGAAAAAAGGTATAATTCCAATTCAATAAAATTAAAAAGATTAAAATTTCCAAAAATAAAGAAGCAGATTTCCGGAGAGTGTGAACGTATTGATCTGTTTCCAAATTTCATATAAACCGACTTACAATTTCCAAAACATAAATAATTAATAAAAAAAGAAAAAAAGAAAAAGGGCAAAGGAGAGACATTTTAGCTCCTATTTAACCACTCCACCACCTCTCTTTAATGCCATTTTGACTGTTTGGGGAAGTGTGAAATTTCGCAGAGACGTGAAAAAAGGCGGAAAAACCCAACCAAACGGCATCAGCATCACCACAGACTGTGACACGCACAAACGAGGTACCAATTTTATTTAATCAATCAAAATTTTTTATTATTTTTTTACTAGGCTAACTAATTTTATAAATGTGCAACTCAAATTTCAATGTAAGTTTGCTACATCTTTGAATCGTCTTCATCCCCCACCTTCTCCAATCTCTCACTTCCAAAAAGAAATTACCTTTTTTTTTCTTCATTTTATTTACCCTATTCTTGCGAAATTGGACCTATCTTTGTCATATTATGCAGATTAATTTACAACCTTAGATTCCTAATCTGAAAAGTCTAAATCTTTGGTATTCTTGACTTATATATCTTCAACAATACCACATCTAATCCCTTCCTTTTCACTCTCTCTTCATTTCTTGTTTGCAGAGGTTTTAGAGAGAGGGGTTTTTCAGGCAGGAAAAAAGGGGTGATTTAATTGAATTTATGTCTGCAAAATCCGACTTGACTGTTGTGTTTGGAGCTCCTTCATTGAAGCTCTTCTTCCAATCTTATTACTCACTCTTCTGTATGCTACAACTTCTCTGCTGTTCTTCCCAGCAGAGGTCCATCCCCAGATTTTCACCAGTTTCGATGCGTTTGAGGCCAAAAAGGTATCTGCTTTTTTGCTTCTTTCTCCTTTTTTTTCAATACCCTTATCTTAATCTGTGAGATTTTTACAGTTTTTTTGGGTTTAATTTCTGGGTTTTTGCTAATTTGTAGGGTTTATGTGTGTGGTTGTTTTTCTCTGCAGGACTTGTTCAGGCGTAGAGTGTTTTGGGGGTTTTCACATAAAGAAATTAACATCTTTATTTCTCTTTTTCAGAAATTCTTGATAAATTTTTTTACTTTGGCCTTAATTATAAATTATTTTCTTCTAATTTTTTCATATAATTTTTCTGAAATTTGAACCGTTGAATATTTCTTACCCAAAATGTTGGACAATCAGAATCCTATGTTGACCCAAAACTCATTCTACAGTAAGCCAAAATTTCTGGGTGGTAGCAAAACTTTGAGGAAAGTTCGGGTCATCTGCTATGATCCGGATTTGACTGATTCATCATCCGACGATGAGATGGTATGCAAGGGGAAGAGACCATCTGTGTTTAAGAAGCGTATAGTACAAGAGATTAATGTGCCTGTTAGCGTTGCTGAGACTGAGAGTTCTTGCCAAGATAGCAATGGGGCTAAGAACTCCAGGAAACGAAAGGGTTTAGATAAACCCGCTTTGCGTAAACCCTCATCATCTAAGTACAGGGGTGTGAGGCAAAGGAAATGGGGGAAATGGGCTGCTGAGATACGAGACCCGATTCGAGGGGTTCGCGTTTGGTTAGGGACGTATAATACTGCTGAGGATGCTGCTATGGCATATGAGCAGAAGAGGCTTGAGTTTCAAGCTCTTGTTGCCGAGAAAAGTCAGAATGCTTCTTGTTCTGCTGCTGGAACTGGAAATGGAACCGGGACCGTTTCTCAGTCGCATAACCCCGCTGTTTCTGAGGATTCTGAGAGTGTTATATCTCAGAGCTCTCCTGCATCTGTGCTTGAAATTGACAACTCCGTTTCGCAGTTGGATACTCTTGGCATGGTTGTGGGGAAGAGTCAATGTGTTGTTGAGCCTGTTGCTGAAGTGAAGGAGTCTGACACTGCTCCTTTAATGAGTTCGATTGAGGAGGAATTCCAGCAGAGTGAAATCGGGCAAGGTTTCGACTTGCAAGCCGAGCTCAACTCATCGCTAATGTTCACTGATTTTGGCGATGTCCTTGCAGACTTTGATGCATTCGAAGGGCTAGAAGTTTGCGGTATTGACTCCCTGGACCCTACTGATCTTCCTGCGTTTGAATTTGATTTCGATTTCGATTTCAACTTGGCTAATGAGGAGTTTGCTTGGATTGAAGAACCCCGGAATGTAGCTGTTGCAGCTGCAGCTGCAGCGCAACCCCTAAGTTTTGTAGCGAGTAATTAGTAGTGCTAGTAGCGAGTAATCTATAGTCCATAATATAGGAAAGTAAGCAGTTTTGATCACTGATCTTAAGGGCTCGAAATCATGCTCTTAAGGTTACTGCTATTTTTGTTAAATTTCGGGTTTTCGAGTGAATTTGAGTCATCCTGTCTATTGAGAGAGTAGTGTATGTGAGGAAGAAATGAGCTTCTCTTATGTTGTCAAGAGGGAGAAGAAATCAATGGGTTTTCCTGTGCTTTTATAGCAGTCCATTGATCGTTCTTGTTCCTCTGATACAAACGATGCTGATCAGTTGTCATCCATTGAAATGTTATTATCATTATTTGGTCAGTATCATTACTATATAATGAATAAGTAAGATTTGAATGCATATATGCCATTATTCTTTGAATTGCATAAAGCTATAAAGTACATGATTTTGTGTTGAATCCGATTCTAGCTGGTGCAATATAGAATGTGATTTAGGCGCATAAAGTTTTAACGTCGTGTGGCTTTATTCTCAAAGGTCTTTTCAATGGGATTCTGTAGGCGGGGTTTAGGAATAAGATTGCTGATTGCATTGTACTCGCATTACTCAGTACTCGAGTGGTACCTGAATTCAGAATTCCTACTGAATGTTGCAACTTGCACCAGTCTAACTTCATGCTTATCCTATGACGTTGTTATTTATTTGGTAATATTATTGTATTCAATATAATATATTGTATGACATGAATAAGATATCTAATTTCTTCATATATCGGTACAAGATGTAGTAATATAGGGCAGTACATTGCCGAAAAAATATAGGGCAGTATGGTGAGTCCAAAAAGGAAAAGGAGGGGGGCATAAATAAAAATGAGGGACATAACTGGAAGAGAAGGAGGAGGAAAAAGGTAATGGTGGGCTACGTTTACTTATAAAAATCCAGGAGCTGAAGAAGCTGTGTTGGAGTAATTTGTAAGCAAAGGCTGTATTCCAAATATCATGCGGCATCAGTGAATTATATTCGGCCCCCTCAACTTAGCACACCTGTCAATTTGTCATGTGTTTTGCGTCAATATGGCTTTCGGTAGAGTTAGGTGAGGAACCTTCATGCTCTCTCTCTCTCTCTCTTTTTTAACTCGCCTATTCAAATCGATTTAACTCGTGCATACTTTCAACTCGATATGAGAGTTTTTCTGATCTATAAATTATTATTTTTTCTAAGTTAAGTTGTTGGTTGATATATAGAAAATTGATATATCGATGTGCAAGAGTTATACCATGTTTTGAATATTGATTGAGTTTAATTCTGAGTACGATCTGAATATAATTGAGTACATAGGAAACACGTATAATATAAATGGAGTACATTTCTTTTGTATTGTACAATTGTACGTAGTTCGGTAGTAATATAAATATGTGTTGACTTCTGACTTGCTTAGATACGGTGTTTGTATTTGGTCTCTTGGTTGTAAGCAGTAATTGATACAGTAATAGACATTTATTTAGTAAAAAAATAAGTGCTTACCTCTTGAAATTACACCACGAATACGATAGAGTGAGGGCAGTTGGATGTGGGCAGAAATTATCTGGTTGCTTGAATACTAAGCCCACTTGGAGCTTAGATGAAAATAAAGGCATTTAGTCTTTCTTGTGACATTTAATTGTCATTCTCCATTGTGTGTGTTAGTGAGTTTTTAAATGCATGTTGAACATCCCTCTCCCAACCTCCCAAAAGTGGGTTTGTGATTAAATTTATGCTTTCTAGGATGAGAGGGATAGCAAAATAGTTGATTTTCAACATTATGCAAAAACTTCTCACCTTAGTATGTATTTTCGCTGCTTATTAATATTTGTCCCATTTTAATCAAAAAGTTCTTATAAAAAATGATCAAATGGGGTAACTGTTAAGGGATAGCGAGAATATTATTTATACTAATACAATTTCATTTAATATAGCTATGTATATATTTTGTGATAGAATCTTTACCGTGAAATTTGCATATGATGGGCTTTAAATACTAGTAGAAATTGATCAATATGCGGCAGAGTTTTTAGTACCATATGCGGCGTCAAAAGGCTAGCATCAATTCGGATAGCAACAAATTAATATATTTAATTTGCGGCGTAAAAAAATACGCCGCATAATAATGATTAATGTGCGGCGGTTCTAGGCTAAAGCGCATATTAATGATTAATATGCGGCGTCACTTAGCGTAGAACCGCCGCATATGACACTTTACCAGATTGAAAAAACGTACTATAATACAAGAATATGCGGCGGGTCTTAGGGACACCCGCCGCATATAAGTTGTTTTTTTTTTTTGGATACGCTTTAATTTGATCCATACTACGCCCAAATTTCAAATTCAAAACCTGCTATATTACATTTGCAATTTCTGTCAACCAAGATACATATATACACATGATGATCCATCTCTCATTTATATATACTAATAGGATTGTAAAAACAACCATTAAGTGACATTAAAAATACGACACAATTAATGAACTTGATGTATAAAAACTATAAAATACACAAAAAGGTAATGTACATAATCTAAAAAAAGTTATCTTTGTTACTAGCCATGATGCAAAACTATAACTGCATAAAACAACAATAATACAATGCAAATTGAGTTAGTGAATAATATAAAAATAGTACAGGAAATAAGGCAAATATTAACATAAATACGAAATAATTAAATACCTAGACAATGAATACTACTCATCTATAGTAACTCCTTCATGGTGATCCATTCTCATATAATTTGTTTCCGTTTCTGGTCCAGTATCCATGTCATCATTACGTGGCATCGAGAACGGTGGGAGATCATCAAAGTCGACATACTCTTCCTCATTAGTGACATCACCAATTCAAAGGATCTGTCATTTACTAGGGACAACAATAGCCCATCGAGGGTCATTTGTGTCTCTGTGTTTCAAAGTTTTCCCAAACACATTATCTATTCCTTTCATAATATCATAAACCTCCCTGCCTGTCAACGGTATAGGGGCTCTACGTTGCTCAACTTTACCATCAAATGAGATTTTTCTCTTATGATAAGGATGAAACCTATTCAAGAATCTCCGATGCATGAGATACACACGTTTTCCACAATGAGGAAAATAAGTTGAGTCCGTATCATCCACACAAATAGGACAAACTTTCTTTCCCTTCACCTTATACCCCAACAAGTTCCCATAGGCTAGAAAGTCATTAATGGTACAGAATAGGATGGCAAGGAGTGTAAAAGTCTCTTCAGCATATGCATCATACATTGATATACCTTCATCCTACAACAACTGCAAATCTTCAATAAGGGGAGCAAGATAAACATTAATGTCATTCCCAAGTTGCTTGAGTCTTGATATTAGAAGTGATAACATAACATATTTACGCTTCATGCATAACCAAGGGGGCAAATTATATATCACTAACAAAACTGGCCATGTGCTATGTTGACTGCTTAAGGTACCAAAAGGATTCATTCCATCCGTGTAGAGACCAAGTCTTAGGTTCCTATCTTCCCCGCCAAAAGCCTTGAAAGATTCATCAGTTGTTTTCTATGGGGAGAATCCGCAGGATATCGAATCATCCCATCTTTCTTCCTCTTCTCTGCATGCCATCTCTAATTCTTTGAATCGCTTTTAATCAAAAACAAACGCTTGAACCTTGGTATTATGAGAAGGTATCACAACACCTTTACACTAAGACCTTTAATCCCCACTACAAGCTCTATCCCATGTAGGAGTTTGTAACGTGACTGCCCGTATTTAGGACATTGAATGAACTCTACATACTCATTTTAATACAATATGCAATCATTTGCACATGCATCAATCTTATTATACTCTAACCCAAGGGGACACATTAACTTCTTTGCATAGTACGTGGATATAGGCAAATCATTACCCTCTAGAAACATGTCCCCTAATATTTTCAATAAGGCTGTGAAACTAGTATCAGTCCAACCGTATTTCGCTTTCAAGTTAAAGAACGTTGATGTGGCAGACAACTTAGTGTATTTAGTACATCCAGGATACAACGGTTTCTCAGCAGCCTCCCACAAACGCTCAAAAGTACGAGATTGACTACCAAATTGATCCCCAACCCCTTCAAGCATTTCATCTATTCGATCTTCATTACTAGGGTCAGTATCCTCCAATTCATCCTCCCTATCATCTTCCTTTTCGGTATCAACATCTTCACCGTTATCAGATTCTAATTGGACATGATGGTCTAGCTCTACTTGATGAATGAGAATTTTGTTAGAACATGACCCCATGTCATTAGAAGTAGGAACCTCACCATGCCATACCCATACGTGGTATTATTGCCTAAACCCACGCCAGATCACATGGTCTCTCAACTCTCTTACACTACTAACTGTATTCATATTATTGCAATCAACACAAGGGCAACACACCTCATCATCTCCAATGTTATTTAGATGTATCAACACTTACAAAACTCCTCAACTCCATTCATGAACTCCAACGAAGCACGATTACCATACATCCATATTTGCTCCATAGTTTGTGTTGCCTATTTAACATGTAAGAGATTAAATAACAATCTAATCAATACTCGATTTATGCATAGTTATATATATAATTGCACCTAAAGGGTCCTCAAGTAGCTTATCGAAAATAAGGTTAAGCAAACTCTACAATGAACCACAAACACTCGCTCTATAATTTAATTTACTAAATTCTTCTAGCGATATTATTTCTGTTCTATGCTTTGTAAATCACTACAAATTCTACAAAAAATTTGGCAGAGTTTCCTTTGTAAATCCAAAATTTCCCAATTTTGAAAATAGATTTTCAAACTTGTTTATATGAATTTATATACAACCACAACCAATACACAATGCCATTTACTAATTCATATACATTGCCAAATCAATTTCTACTAATTTATATACGTACTAATCCATATGCGTTAACTAAATCAATTCAAACTAATATACATAACCAATTCGTATATTAACACTCTATATCTAACATAACCCAATTCCAATTAATATACAAACTAATTCAAATAACATACTAACTCAATTCCTAATAATATGAATACTAAAATAATTTAATACCAACTAATACACATACTAATTAAAATGTATTACCAACTTTGATTAATAATCCAACTTTGGCTAATAATCCAACAATCCCCTTCCCCTAACCCTAATTCAAACAATGCTCTTCCTATAACCCTAATTCAAACTAACCCCTAACCCTAATTTAAATTAAGCCCCTTCCCCTAACCCACCTTCGAACTAATTAACCCCTTCCCCTAACACTAATGTGAACTAACCCCAGCTAACCCTAAGTCGAATTAGAGCTCAAATCACCAACCCATTAATAAAAATAAGTAAATTTTGACAATAATCAGAAAAAAATCTCGAATATATGCTCGAATTTCGACAAACCATGGAGTATGCTCATTCTTTCATGGAGTATGCTTGAATATACGCAAAAAATACACAAATAAACAAAAGAACAAATTAAATGACACAATACCTTGAAGTAAAGTTGCACGACACGAAGGAGAGGGTGAGGAGAAGATGGCGACACCACCACATTCGACCCAAATGAACCAAATGCTCGACCCAAACGATGACGGCACGACACCAATGATGGCGACACAAAAAGATGAAGAAGGTGAAGGGGAGGAAAGAAGGTGGGGTGGCAAGAATTAGCAATGACCACAAAGATTTCGTTTGGGGTGCAAGCACACGAAGGGAGGGAGCGAAGTGAAGAAATGCGAAGTAAACGTATGAAGCAATGCCGGTTTTTTTTTATTTTTAAATTAGGGCAGATTATTATGCTGGGGGTCTAGCCCACACCCGCCGCATATTAATGTAAATTGAATTAAAATGTGGCGAATACGCCACATATTATTAAAGAGATATTAAAAAGCGGCGGTTGTAGCTATAACCCGCCGTGTATTATTAACTTCATTAATTAAAATGCTGCTATTTTGGTTTTAAGCCGCAAATTCGTAGCCGCAATTAATTAATATTCTACCAGTGAAAATCCTCGTATATGTAGAGTTGGATTTACCAAAAGATCATAATATTATATGAACACAATCTTGAAACAAGGTTGCAACCAGTCTTGGATAAGAAAAAACTTACATGAACACAATCTTATATTTAAGACATTAAAAATTAAAATATATTTTTATATATTAGAAGCTATACTAGTGATGCCACCTTTAAAATGTGATGTACTTTAGTTTGTTTAAAAATTTGAGAAAATTGTGACTAAGAATTGTCAATTCTCTAGATTGTACTCCAAAGAGTTTGGATTGAACTTGAGTTAAATGCAAAAATTCAAGTCCAAAACTGAAAACAGAATTTCAATTTGGCAAAGTCTAATCTATTTAATGATTTGACAAGTAAAAGGCTATAAAAATGGGAATAAATTGAAAAATTGTAGAAGGGAAAAAATTAACAAGTTTTGACTATTGTGTCTTTAAAAACTATAAAAATGGTAATGAACAAAAAAGAGGAATTAAATCAAAATTATCAAACAAAAAATATTCAACTTTTTTATAAATAAATCAAATTGTGATTTTGTGATACAAGCTTTAAAAACCGATCTAAATTTCCTTGATTGAATGCATGATATTCATAAATAAATTATATTTCGTACTATTTTCGTAGTTAGTTAGCATTTATCATGCTTTTGTTTAGAAACACAACATATTCCAATAGTAAAACACAGTGCCACACAAATGACATTTACAAATCAAAATTTTTCTTAAGACAGCATTGGCTAAGAAAGTAGTTCATGTGTTATGGATAGTTTTGTGTATAAAGATCTGTCGCTGTCGCACACGTCGTTGTTTAGAATATGTTTGAACAAGGCAGGCTTCATTCATCAAGTATGTATATGTTCATTGGTCCAATTTACTTTACAATTTCAATATTACAAATCTACTGCCTATTAAATTCATGAATGATGTTTTTTCTCAAGAGATTTTTTGTTGAAAAGTAGAATGATTAGGTGATTGTCAAATTTTCATGCTGATAATTGATATGATCGCGTGACCTTCATTTGTAGACAAAGCACATGTAAACGACTTTTGAGAATGATATGTGGAGCATCTACAGTTTCGTATGACTTATAATAACAACTTAGATTTCGTGGGTATGTCATCAAACATTACTCTATATACTTTGTCGTTGAACTTTATCATTTTTTTTGGTTATGTTCATTTTGTCTAAATTACCCTCAGAAGACAATCGCCACCATGTATATCTATGATTGCACACAAAAGGTTCTAGGTCTTCTAGCTAACTCAACTCTCCTATACTCTTATATTGTACCTTTTTTGACTATTCGCTACTCCGTCTCTTAGTTTTTGGCCGGTTTCTATTTATAGAATCAAAGTAAAATGTTTAATCATATATTCTTATCATGTTAGAAAAAAATAATATATTCAAGTGGAATGTTGTTGGATTGATTCAATGTAAATTTTTACAATATTAGGTTTTTATAAATTTTTGTTTTATGAATTTAGAATTATTTTTTGAAAGTTGTGTCTTGAAAAACGTGAGAAGTTAAATGAGATAAACAATTAGGGAGAAAGGGAGAACATACTTTATCGAAATAATTTTTCTATTTATTTATCAATTGCCTTATTGTGGTCCAATTTACTATTACTAGAATATTTGTTAAATACGTGGATGGATGATGTCTTTTATAGTTACATGAATATCATATTATAACTTTTTTAAAAAGATATCAAATTGTCTTAAACTAAAAATTGGGTTTTTTTCTCAATAAAATATTATAATTTTACAGGAATAATAAAAAAATGTAAAAAAATATGAAAAACTCAAATGAAAATGTGAAAAAATGGTGGGAGTGAAACAAAACGATTTGTAAAAGCACTTAGAAAAAATCCAAAAATTAGGGACCACTACTCCTCCTCCTCCTACTACTACTACTACTCCTACTCCTTCTGCTACTGCTACTACTGCTGCTACTCACTGCTACTGCTAATGCTACTACTGCTGCTACTCCTCCTCCTCCTCCTCCTCCCACCACCACCACCACCACGACCACTACGACCACCACCACAACCACCACCACCACTGCCACTGCGACCACTCCCACCACCACCACCACCACCACCACGACGACCACCACCACCACCACGACCACGACCACGACCACCACCACGACCACCACCACTACTCCTACTCCTACTGCTACTACTCCTACTCCTACTCCTACTCCTACTACTACTACTACTACTACGACCACCACCACCACCACCACCACCACCACCACCACCACCACCACCACCACTACCACTACCACTACTACCACCACTATTGCTTTATAACCTCATTGCAACGTGAGAAGATTTCACGCCTGAGATCTGAGGGAAGCTCAGGTTTAGCGAAATAAAGGGTACATAAAAGATTAAAACAAAAAGAGTTTGAATTTAATATGTTGAATCTCACAGGAATTTGAATCAACCAATATGAATTCATAAAATCTTTGAATTTTTGTAGGGTTTTCAGGAAACCATTCACATTCTTCTGGGAAGGATTGTCTATTAAAGGCTTTTATTGTGTCTGGGCTTTGAGGGGAAGGGAATTTTGTAAAGCAAATGGCTTCCGTGGCTTCTTTTGTGAAATAGGCTGATTTTGGATTTTTTGAGTCTGCTTTTGGAGAGTTCGCAATTGTAGGAGGGTTTTGAATAAATTGAGAATAAGCTAGTGGTGGAAAGTTTTGTAAACTGGCAAATTGGTTTGTAGTAGGAAATTTCTTTGAATATGAAGGTAAATCTTTTTGAGGTTTCATCTCATAGTCATCTGTTCACTGAAACCCTTTGAGTTTGTCAGAATTCTTCTTATGAGACATTTTGATGACCTTGTAAAAATTCTCTGGTAAGAAAACCAGGAAGAGAATTATTTTCGCCTTTGATGTGCTCTATTTGAAAATCGAATATAGAGAAAATAGCTTGCCAACGAGCAAATATTTGTTTTGAAACAATTTTTTTGACATCTTTTTCTAAAACTTCTTTAGCAGATTTGCAGTCAATGCGAACAAGAAATTTTTTATTGTATAAATCGCTTTGAAATTTTTAAACTCATAAAACAATTGATAAAACTTCTTTTTTAATAGTAGAATAATTCTTTTGAGAACCTAACCAGACTCCGGAGTGGAACCTTACTAGTTGTTCTAGACCATCTACCTTTTGCTTGAGTATACCACCATAGCCTATGTCTGAAGCATCTGTTTCAACTATCATAGATGAATTAGGTATGCAAAGACATGGTAATGATTTTATCTTTTCTTTGAGGGTCTTGACAATCTCAATATGTTCTTTTGACCAAGCAGGGTTTTTTTTTTTTTTTTGTAGTCTTTGAAATAAAGGAGCACATAATTGATAAACGTTTGGGAAAAAATCTGAAACATAATTCAGACATCCTAAAAATCTTTGAAGTTGGGTTTTTTCTTTAAGCTCATTGGGAAATTTTAAAGCAAACTCTATGGATCTATTGATAGGTTTAATGGTTCCTCTAAAAATATCATGGCCAAGTAATCTAATTTTTGTTTAGAAAAGTTTCATTTTTGAGCTTGAAACAACTAAACCATTCTTTTCTATCGTTTGTAAAAAAGTTAGTAAATGTTTGAAATGTTGGTCTAAACTATTAGAGAAAACTAAAACATCATCTATGTAAACTATTATGAATGTGAATGAGTTGAGAATATCATTCATAATATGTTGGAATTCAGAAGGTGTATTTTTTAAACCAAAGGACATGAATAAACTTCTATGAAAACGGTCTCTCCTTTAGAAGAGGGAGCGTGAATAAACTTTGGATTCACAGTTGTGTTCATCAACCTAAAATATATACTAAAAACTATTGCAAAGTTTTTAGCAAATTTTTTAAATTTATTGTCTATAACATGAATATCTAAGATTAATGACTCTAAAGCTAATTGATTCTTTAGATCTATAGTAAAATCAGGGAAGCAATTAAAATATATGGGTCCATTGCAGACATTTGTTTGAACTACAGCTAACAATGAATCTTTATAGGTTTTGAGACGATTATCTCTTAACGCTAGGAATATAAGGCAATCAACACATTTATGTACTAAAGGCTTAACAACTATTTGAACTAGACCAAAATAAATGAAGCGATAATTATGAGCAAGATATGTTTCAACTGCTATATTTGATAATAAATACATAGTTTCAATATCTTGTTGAATACTCCTAGTTTCTTCATGAGTTTTAATTCTAAATGCAGTTTTGAATTCTAAAGGACCAATCCTATATAACTGAGTAGGATCTTCTTTTGGAATATTCCAGTTTGAGAAATCAACAGGTATATGAGTTTCTTGACTTTGAATTATATCAGTCTTAGAGTATCCTAATCTAGCAACTCTTCTTAACCAAGAGGCCATGGATTACAGGTGAATTCAGTCTTAGAGTTTTATTGCTAAACTCTTTCGATTTAAGTAATTAGTATGTAGTTAAAAGATTTAACAAGCAGACTTGGACAAACAAAATATACATATTCAATACAGTATTTCCATTTTATTTTTGTTTTAATAAAAAGTGATCATATAATAAGTTTACTAACAATGTTTAATTGATAAGATATGAGATGAAAGACATAACTTTCCTTCCTCATAGTTCATTTCGAAACTTATGTCATAAATAGACTTAAACTCACAACTAATTGACATAAATCACAATTATGAAAATAAATCATACAACTTACTTAAAACAAGTATTAAAGCTTCCTCATACTTACCTATTAAGTTCATATAAATATATTAATCCTTCAAAACATGCAAACAAATTACAATTCTGTGGTTTTTTTATTAGATATAGGTTTTTACATTATGACATCCCCTTTTTTTTGACATCCCGAGGTTTTCACATTATGAAGAGAGAAATTACAAAGAAATTTTGAGAAGGGGTAGTGGTGATTTGGGTATTTTGTAATTTACCCCAACATTATGAAGGGATATTTTGACTTTTTATACTAAATAACGTTTAACAATAGTCAAGGATTAATGGTATTTAATACATTTTTTTAAACCTCAGACACCTTATATAATTTAAAAAATAGAGAATATCTTGTACGCTTTCCCAAACCTTGAAAGTATCTCACATAATGTCCTTAAAAAAAGAAATTAGTAATTTAAAAGAATATTCTATATATTTAGAAATATGTCATGAAAAGATTCCTCGAATTTTAAGGTAATAAAAGTGATCGCCAAAATATTTTTCAAGGCAAAACTAGGATATTTTAGGAACTTTAGAAGAAAAATAGGCAATTGTCTTTCCATCTTTTACCCAGTATTTATTGTGAAATAATCCGAAAAATTTATGGATCAGTATTTCACGCAATCCTTGTTAATCTCAAATTAACATTAATCCCTTTAAATTTTCTAATTTTGAGGCAGTCTCCCCTAAGATTCACAACCCCAATTCCCCAATATTTCAAAAACCCTAATTCCCCTGTTTTTGTGGGTCAAGCAATGAAGAAATTCAGGGTATTTTGCACCGACCCAGATGCCACAGATTCATCATCAAGCGATGAGGATGACAAAATCAGAGAAAAACCCCCAACAAAGAAGAGATTTTTACGCGAGGTGAATGTCGGAGAAGCGTCGGAGAAGGTGGTTTTTCCGGCGGACGAGACGCCGGGGAAGGTGGTGAAGTATCGGGGAGTACGGCGGAGGAAGTGGGGTAAGTTTGCTGCTGAGATTCGTGACCCGATTAATAAGGTCCGGCTTTGGTTGGGTACTTTTGATACTGCTAAGGAGGCTTATGAGGTTTATTATATGAAGAAACTTGAGTTTGACGCTTTGAGAAATTTGTTAGAGTATAGTAATTCTAGGGTTGATGATGGGGTGAGTGGAATTGAGGGTAAAGGGGAAGGTGGGGTTGAATTGACTGATGGTGTGAAGAGGGTGGAGTCAGGGAAGTGGGCTGCTCGTATTGAGAATCCGAAAACTAAGGAGAGAGTTTGGGTTGGAACTTTTGATTCAGCTGAAGAAGCGGTTAGGTTTTATAAAATGAAAAAGATTGAGTTTGAGGAGAGGTTTAAGGAGGGGTTTGTAGATGAGGGTAGGAAGGTTTGTTATAGTGTTAAGGAGTTGGAGGATGGAAGGTGGGAGGCTCGAATTTGGCTTCCGAAATTGATGAGTTTCGTTTTGGTGGGGATTTATGATAGTCGAAAGCATGCTGAGATTGCTGCTAATGTGAAGAAGGGACAGATTTTGAGGAGGTTTATGTCCAGGAAGAGGGGTCTGGGTAAGTGTAAGAGTGTTGATTGCTCTAATGGAAGTGAATGTGGGGGCGTAAGTACGGTTGATGGGAGGGAAATTGTTATTGGGTTGGCTGCTCCGAGGGTGTTTGGTGAAGGGGAGGATGTGAAAGAACGAGCTGCGAATTCAGAGTTTGTTGATTAGTGGATGGGGGTGTGGTGTGCTCGGGTTAGTCATCCTATTTCGGGGAATGAACATTGGGTGCATTGTTATGGAACGCTTGAAGAGAGGTTGAGTGCTTTTCGCAAGAAAACGTCTGAGTTGGAGGAGTTTTGAGTCTGTGAAGAGGACATGGCCTAATGATGAAGTGATTGGTACTCCTAATGATCAGACTGGCTCTCCAACTTCAGTTCTGATCGATGCTGAGGATGAGAACAATGGAACTGTGGGTGTTAAGGTGAAGAATGAAATAGTTCACTTGCCAATAGAAGTTGATAGTGGGGTGGTTCATGGCTCACCTTCTCCTGTTTTTGAGCCGGAGATACTGAGCGCAGGGGATGCCAAATTGCCAATGTTCAGGATAGTAGTGGTAGTGACACCAGTGCTGGTAATATGGACAAATGCTCGATGAGTACAGCAAGTATGATGAATCGATGTGGTTAAACTACGACGACGATGAGGCTGCCCCATATTACTTTTGAATTGAAGGTGCTGCTATCCTGTAACGTTGAGCTGCATCTGTGTATTTTTCGAGAATGAGTTCACTTGGGGAAAAGAATGCTAGGTGAACTACTTGGAGGTCCGTATATTACCGTTCTTGTTATTTGGCGAAGAGATGTTGTCTTAGCTAATTTGATACCTTTGCTTCCTTGTGTACATATGTTATATGTAGGAGTTTCTATACTATCAGGATTTTCCTATAGCCACAGCCCAATCCAAATGAAACCCAGCAGCCAAGTCATCTACAAAAACAAATCGCCGTCTATAATAGCAATATGTCACAGGGGAAAAAAAAAGCTATCTAGCCCAGTCCAGATAATTTAAAATCGCTGTCCAAGACAACAATTAACGATTTCTCAATGCCTAAATCACTACCTTAAACAGTGATTCAGTACCGAAACTATAAAAGCTAATTTTTAAAATTATTTTGACGTTAAACTTGAAAAAGATTAATGTAAAATTTTCGATATGTGCCTTTAGTCTTTATTAGTTCACTTGGAAGAAGTCAAAGTATTGAAGATTAAGAGTGCGTCCACGGCAACGATTCTGCCATAGTAATTAGCGAATGGTCATCCTCGTTATTAAAAGCTCCTAGGGTCGTCATAGTCATAAGAAATTTGTTACGTTGGTATGATATTGCTATTAGAGATACTGTGTAGAAAATATAGATCTACCAACCAAGAATCATTTGGTAAATAAGGCATCATACGGCAAAATAGCACCTCCATATCCATGTAAAAGTATAAACCATTACAATTGAACAAGAGCTTCATTTGCCAAAGAAAAAAAATTTAAGAGTATCATTCATCTTTTTCTCAAGGAATATTACCCAAACTCTGCATTAGTTACTCCTTTGTGCTCTGGTTGCTCTCTCTTCTAAGGCTTTTACAATTTGTTGCTGCACATTGAAGATTTTTAAAGGTGTTAATAATACCGCACTTATAGTAATAGGAGATTCTATAGTGTATGCATGTATTTCTACTGTCCCATACTAATCAATTACCATTACCGGCAATAATATCACCCGTAAATGAGTAGATCTATAGTGTTCCTTTTTTAACTTATCTTTAAAATATAAATTCCCTCGAGCATTCAGATTCGAATCAATGTTGTTTTCGAAATGTTAAATGAGCGTAAATAGTAAGTTATTATGCAATTAAATAATCCTCCATTAATATAGTAATTGAAAAACAAGGTTGAAAAATACCTCCATCTTGATTGGAGGTGTCGTTAAACCACGTCGATAAATAACTTTACCATCCACATCAATAAGAAATTTTGTGAAGTTCCATTTGACGCGATTGGCCCATTTGGTCTCTCCATTAATTTTACTTGCTTTGAGGAATTTGTATAGGGGTGGTGTTTTAGGCCCATTCACACAAACCTGGTGGGAAATTTCTTAGTATCAAGTCGTGAACTTCCTGTAGTTGTAAAATAATTGGAACTGCAGCGCATAGTTCTAAATACCTTGCGAAAAACGGGGTACTCAGCCTTGAATTTATCACATGCAACTTTTCGTTGTTGTTCACTTGTTCCTGGAGCTTGCTTAAGAAATTGATTGCAAGGAAATGCCAATACTTCGAATCCTATTTCATACATACAGATAGACGAAAAACAATGTAAAAGAATTTTATATATATACTTGACAACCACTGCTCTAACTAGACCTTTATGTTATTATACAAAACTAATACAAATATATCTGAATTTTAAGGCCTCTTAAACTTGGGGTATAAGTTTAATACGAGCCAAATTTCTTAGTTCAATGAAAATGGACAACTTGATGTCTTTTCATATCAGATTGTTGGCTAATTTGGGTCATTAATAACAGGAAGCCTAAAATTTATCTGGTTGAATGATCGTTTTCCGTAAAAAAATGTACCTTGATCTTTGTACTTCCTGTAAAGCTCTGTTAATTGAGGTAATTGTATATTGGTAAATCCACTGTTTACAACAAAGGCAAAATACAAACAAAAATAAAAAAAAATGTGAATATGTGTACGTGAAATGACATACATTAATTAAAACAATGATAATATACACCAATAAAGATTTGGTAAGAAACGATAAATCAACTGCACGTAATCAAGCTTTTGAGGTTTACCAATTAGAAGCAACATTTACAATGAGGAGAACCTTTCCTTTGTAGATACTCATATCAACGTCTTTGTTCCTGTAATCCTGCTCAATTAAATCATAACATATTCAACACATTCCCGCATAAATGTTAATTTTCGACATTTTTTTAAGGATAACGTTCAATTTGTTATCAGAAGTGATACGACCACATTACCTTGACGACAAATTCGTGTACAGATTTTTCTGGTACAGATTCAACAGCTCCCATTTGAGATAAGAGAAAGCAAAAAAACTTCACCTTTGTTTTCCCTTACCTTGGTCTACAGGCGACGTATGGTGAAATGTCAAGATAGAATTCTAAATTAAAATTTGTCTAGTTGAAATGGGTAATAAACACTAAGAAATATGTTATCCTTAGCATATGATAAGGTCAATCAAAATGGCTGGAATTTACATTAGAATGTTGAATTATGAGGTCATGTTTCCATTTCATATGAGTTGTTCACAAGAATGTCAGGTACAAATGGTTGGCATTACTATATATAGTGACTATTATCTGGTATCTTATTAAAATTTGAGTATGTTAACATAGTTATCCACGATAACAAAGGGAAGCTGGAGTTGTTTTACATAGGGGTAACGGTTATTTTATCGAACCGTTAAGAATTAACTAGTTACGGTTACCGAACCGTTAACCTTAACGGTTATGGTTATGAAAATATTTGTAACGGTTAACCGGTTATTATTATTTAAAAAAAACTAAACTTAAAAGGCTAAAACATGAATAATTATCATAATTTTTTTTATGCATGATCAAACCTTATATAAATATATGTTATTACTATTGTAGAAGACCCAAA
Organism: Dysphania ambrosioides; assembly: GCA_026401315.1. NCBI lineage: Eukaryota > Viridiplantae > Streptophyta > Magnoliopsida > Caryophyllales > Amaranthaceae > Dysphania > Dysphania ambrosioides. The sequence continues at coordinate 12,737,949 of CM048658.1, forward strand.
TGAGCTAAGAAATCATACAAATAATTTCACAATATTAGGTATACAAGTGCATAAAAATGGAATAGAACGGTTAACAGTTAAGTGTACTGTTAAATACCAGTTACCGTTTATCGGTTACCGTTACTTAACGGTACAGTTACGGTTAGTCTTTTCCAATTACCGTTATAACGGTTTATCGTACCGTTAAGGCTTAACGGTACGGCTAACCGTTTATACACACCCCTAGTTTTACATGCCTTTTCGACCTCTTCGCTGAAAATTACATTTCGAGATCCTAAACAAGTTGTATGGGTCAACCCAATTTACAAACTGATTGTCCATTAGGTTTTGAACATTTATTTATGTCAATGGGCCTCCTAGTTATCTCGACCAAACCCAATCAATGTGGGAGGCCGAGTTCCATACTATGGCACATGTAACAAGCCCTATTAATACAACATTGAAGGCTTAAAGGACGGGATCCCAAGAAGAAATTCACACAAATCAGTGAGACATTCTCTTGCATATTTATTCCTAATCTGACAAACTTAGCTTTCAAGTATAAGTTCCTATACATATGAACTAACTTAGATATCAAAGTGAGTTTCCTCTGAACATACCCCTAATTCAAGTTAACATGTCTCTATCTTTTTAGGCTGTTCAAGACATAGCTTAGGAGCAAACTCTATTATTGGCCCTTCCAACAACTCTCCGTAGAACATACCCTCCAACCCTAACTTGTCAATCAAGTTATCTATTATAGTCTCTGTACATGAACAATTTAGTGTAGAAGGAGGGCATGATATAAGTCATTACTCCATTTGAGCTCACTAGCACAATGGTGGACAACGTACATTCAGGTAACACTGAATCCACTAAAAGATTGACATGACAAGCCTTTGGGAACCCAACTCAGGTGGACATGCCAAACAGTTCTCCACTTGTGATAAACCCTACCCCCAATCAGGCTAGAGAGTCATCGCAAAGTGATAATCATGGAAGGACGTCCCATTGTCCTTCCACCCACAAGGAAGCCAATGGGTTTGGTCCTAGTCAGGCTCACTACTTGAGGTAAGGAGATCTGACCCCACTAGGAATAGATGCCGACATTACAACCCTGATGAAAGCCAAGAAAATTTAGACTGCAGCAAAGGTCATAGCAGTCCTAGAGCAGTCTGAACTTGCGAGTCCCAATCGCAAATGCCCTCTCAAGACTAGGGAAGGGATGTAAAAATGGCTTAGAGGAAACTTATCCTTCACTCTAAAGGCGCCCCAAAAAAAATTAGGCTATCTAAGAAGACAGTCATGAGACGAACACACCTCCAGCCATCTTCAAACAACTTAGGAGGAGCCCATGTGGGACTCTAGATCCTAGAAGAGGAAGCGCCCTCAATACTTCTACGAATCCTCTACACATGAAATTTATAAGGAGTACAACTAGACCAACAAGTAGTCTGGTAAGCTTAGGACAACTTCTGGAGTACCCACATACAAAGGCCATACACACTAGTAAAAGCTAAGAAACATGTTAATGAGTGCCTAGGTAGCAAGGTGGAGCCATTAGGCTACATGGTTAGAGAACAATATGTGGAAAGCAAACCTAGTAGGGGAGTGCTTAGTAGACCGAGTTTTCCAAGTAATCTCGCCTCCACACTAGTTGAAAGTCCAGCCAAGGCCATAAGGCTCCCAACCAAATCGCCTTTCTTAGAAGAAGTCTTAAGGGACTCTGTCTCCAAGTTGAAGCTCCTTAACCATTTGAAATATGATGGAAAGGGAGACCCTCAAGACCACGTTGCAGGCTTTGAAAGCTAACTCTTCTTAGGCCAATACATTGATGCTACGTTGAGCAAATACTTTCCCATTTAGGAATCTAAAATAGCTAAATCAAGGAGTATTTTAATGAATCTAATCCCTTCATGTTCATCTTTCCAAAAGAATTGTAATCCCTTCAATAATAACACACGACAACACAAGCTTAATCAACAATAATACACTTAGTGACTAACATAGTTAATTAAACAATTATAATAATTATTCAGCACTTCAAACCAAACGAATGAACAATAATACTGTTGTGCCACCTAATGTTTTGGTGATGACTCATAACATGATATTGTTCACTGTTTTAATGCCTTAATCGATCTTATTTTATCAATTTTCTTCCATATTTGCCTCCTTTACGAGCTTTTATTTCATATATTTTGATATTGCTCTTCTCGGGTATGCTTTATTTTTTTTGTAGGATTTTAATGCAATAAAAGCTCTCATGATATCGTGCTTGACTCATGTTGGAAGTACGTGCATCGTTTAGTAGCCTTGTCTCGGGATTTGTTAAGACCTATTGCAACATGGCTCTAGCTAGACATTGATATTTCCATGTGAGGTGTGGCAAATGAAGTTTGGCAAGCAAAATGATGCATTTTGCAGACCTCAATGGCGGTCCTTCACTTCGTACCGCAACACTTTGGCAGTCACCTTAGAAGAATTATTTTGTTGCCCCAAAACCTAGGCACTATGAGAGAAATTAGGGGAGTGTTTTGTGAAGTGAGGACTCTTGACCATCAAGGTTTTGCACGCCACTTTTAGGCTATTTTAGTGGGAATTTTACAGTTTTTGTTAGGAGTGGGGAGTATTCATTAATTTTAGTTTTTCATTTATTCATTTGCTTAGGTTTTTAGGGTTTTCACTATTGGTTCTTAGTTTTCTCTTTTGCAACTATGGAAGAAAAGTTTTGGTGATTTATATTTTCTATCAATCTAATTCAAATATTATTTTTTCTTCTCTAATCTCTTATTATTATTTGTTATTATGTCTTCTCTTATTATTATTTCTTCTCTAATCCCTAATATGATTTGATATATGAATTTATCCCAATACCTAATTTGATTATATTATATGTTCTTGCTTATTGAATTGTGCTATTTTATCAACTAGGTTAGACGTAATTTGGTATTGATTTGAACCTAATATCTATTTGTCAACGACAGTTGGATTTAAATGGTTGTGACTAATTCAATAAGGACATGAAATTTTCCATGAAAATAGGTAGAATGGATTGTTAGGAAGTTAGGGTGCCATGTTTAATATCTTTAATATGCATGATTCCATGAAAATAGGCATGATTGTATGTTAGGAAAGCCAATAAGTTGATCGAAAGAAACTATTGGTATTGTAAAGAGCGCATATTTCCTTTTGACTATTATAGTATGATTATTTAGGGTAGGGATTTATCTTATGTTAATTCATATTAGCGGGAATATCTAGTCCTAGATGTCTTTAGTTCATACTTTATTAATTAGTAATATAATAATTCTCTTTTCTCTTACTCATCTACTTTTACATGTGTTAAAGTTGATTAGTTGGACTGTCGTTTCTCTGTGGGATCGACCCTGAATTACCCTACTACATAGTTAGGAGGATTAGTTAGGTTTTTATATTTATTAGGTGCGTGACATGCTTATCAATGACATTGTAAACAAGCTTGATGTAGTTTGTTGTTCTAAGTTGCGTGTAGGTCCTAAGACGAGTTTTGGAGTAGGAGCATGAATGTCCAAGGAAAAATCGCTTTTAGACATGAAGATGTCCAGTGTAACACATTTATGAAGCCAAGAAAAACTTGAAGAAGAGTTATCATTGGAACTCTGAGGTTCAAGTTCGAGTCTCTGCAGAACTGAGTTCCAACAGCAGAGGTCGAGTTCCTGAGTGGGAATTCTCGGTTTAAGCTTCTGAGTGGAATTATGTGTGAAGCCTTAGAATAAGCGTTCTTTGGTCTTTATGTAAGTATAAGTGGGTCCATAATATTTGAGACAATCAAGGCATAAGTTTATCTTATAAGGCAATTGGTTAATGACCACTAGTCACTAGGAAATTATCATCAGAAAACAGTTTAAGCTAATGGATAAATGAAAACTCAAATAATTACATATTGATAAAAAAATTCACTTTAAATATTGCTTTTATAGTAAATAAAATTGAAAAGTGACGGCTTGACATTTTTCCCACTTCACAATGCAAGCATGCCTTAGTGCTTTGACACTAGTTGATGTTATACGCAAGTTGCAAAGGTACTTGAGTATCTTGTACTAATATATTCTAAGTCCTTTGACAACAAGCCAATATCCTTATCTAGTATAAAAGAATTCACTCATCACTTATTTTGCTAACCTGACCAAGACTACAAAGCTTTTTACTAAAACCTTAAGTTACTGTTCTACCAACTTATGTTATAGTTTTTTTTTTCAAATTTGTAATCCTCTTGTACATCATCTTGAGTTGTATTCCTTGAGAGTTTAGTATAGAGAAGTACTAAGGGAAGGGATTGAGTGAAATTGTAAGGACTTGAAGTTAAGTCTAGGGAAGGCTAGAGAGAAGGAAGATAGTGAGTGTTAAGGAATATGGTATATAGAATGCAACACGTGTGAAGAAAGGAAAGTAAGTGTTCCTAATACGTTGTATTAGGATTTTCCCACTAGTGAAAGAGTTTAAAATCTAGGAGAAGGGTCGCGGTTTTTCTTTGAGATGGGCACAAAGGTTTCCATGCTAAAATTCTTGTGTTCCTTTTCTGCATGTTCCTTTAACTCTCTTTGTTCTAGTTTTAAATTTCGCAATTAAGAGTCAAAAAATGTACTTTCAATTCAACCCCCTTTTTGTTATAAGTACCCATCCAAGCAACAAATACACTAACACTTACATATCTAATTGAGTAATTAAACATCAACAATAATTTATCAAGTAAATCAATAATTTAAAATGACAAAATTCAAATCACAATTCACAAATTCACATAATATCCATATCCAACAAAAAAAAAATCAATTAGCAAGCATGTACCTAAATAAAAAAATTAGCAGTGAGTAGTGCCTGAGTAGTGGTGACGATAGTGCTCCTAGTTTTTGCCACTTTTGAGTCCTCCTAAATGTCTGGTTGAGTGGCTATAGTGCTGTCAACTTCAAAAAGACTGAAGAGATGAGGAGTCAAAATGAGTGAGCACTGAGTATTGGAGGCAGACCTATAGTGAAGAGACCATTAGTCAAGAGAGTTGAGCAGTGAGAGATCAAGAGTCACCAATTGGCCGGTGTGCATGACTAAGTGGAGCATAAGAGTAGTCAAGCAGAGCCACGCATGCACCGGTGACTGGTGGTGTGGTTATTGGTGAAGGCATGTGGCGTAAAGGGGGAAAGGGTTATGGTTTTGGGTTTCAATTGGTGAAATAGCTGTACCCACTAAAACCATATTAAAATCGCCCCTGCCCTAATAGGGGCAATGCAAGATTGGTTCCAACGTCTACCCTCAGGGTTAGTGTTCAACTTCACCCAGCTAGCCACCTAGTTCAAGGGTCATTTCTTCAGTATTAAGCGCTTGACCAATTTGATTATTGAGTATATGAGTGTCAAGAAGGAATCCAATGAGAGTCTCTAGGACTTTATTGGAAGGTTCAATCAGGAAATTTTCTTGGTTTCCAATTTGGAGCAAGATACAGCTCTCTATGCCTTGAGAAATGGTATGAGGCCAAGAGTCTTCAGGAACGATTTTTTTATGGAACATGATGGTCCACCTAGGGGAGTCCCTATATAGGCTAAAAAGTATTTTTCCAATAAAATCTTCAACCGAGTAGTCAATATCTACTCCCAAAAGAATGACAAATTAAACAAGACAGACATTGCCAATGGGAATGCCAACAAAGGCAAGGATGGTAAGGGAGGTGGAAAATCCTTCAATCCAATATTTGAAAAATACACCCCTTTCACCATAACACCTACAAAGATCTATGCTCTACATAAAGATGACGGAAAATGGCAAAAGTTGGCGCCTACCAAGGGTCCCCTTGGCCATAACAAGAAGGAGCACTTCGACTTCTATAGCTTCTTAGACCACTCTATTAAGAAGTGCATAGCCTAAAGAACAATTTGTAAGATCTAATTAGACAGGGATACTTCAAGAAATTTAAGTCTTGGGAGAAGAAATTTCCTTAGAGGCCTGTGCCAGACAAGGGGGATAAAAGGTAATCTACATGACTACAAGTGGAGAGTAAAGCTTGGGAGAGCAAAAAGCTCACTTAAAGCAACTCAGCTCTCCAACCCTTTATTCCATTGAAGAAATGGCATTACCAGACATTCTTGTCATGACTTTTACCCCAAAGGACTACAGAGGAGTTGTCTTTCCTCATTTGGACCCACTTATTGTAAAATTGAATGTGTGCAACAACTTAATTCATAGGGCTAATTTGATGGAGGTAGCTTAGTTAATGTTTAGTATAAGAGAGCCTACAAGAAAATGGAGCTAGACGACAAGCTCCTTAAGCCTTCATAAGTCCCAAGCGTAGGATCTTTTAGGGTTGCAGTTATCCTAGAAGGTAAGTTTACCTTGCTAGTGACTACAATCAACAATAATGGGACCAAACGAACTGTCAACATGGAGTTCTTGTTCAGGGCTGTCCCATCCTCATATAATATCCTAACAAGGAGAAAATTTGTATAGGAGATTGAGGGAATTGTCTTATTTCAACACTAGACCCATTTGTTCCTTAGTAAGGACAAGAAGGTGGGGGAGACTACATGACTGCTAAAGGGCTGTCAAGCTAGAGTTGTAACCTAGTTCCAACACTACCAAAGGGAAAAGGACCAACAAGAAGGACTCCAGGCCTTACAAGGCCAGGAGGACTAAAGATGGTGTCAAGCTTGATGCTAGACTCTCCAAGGAGCTAGTGGTTGAGCTTGAAGGAAAAAATAGTATCCATCTCCTTAGAGGATGGAACCAATAAAATGGTTTAAAATTGGAAAATACTTAGAGCCCCCTAGTAAAGGAAGATATGATCTTATTGCTGAGGGAGTATTAATATATATTTGCATTCATAACATTAGATATGCTTGGGGTAAACCCTGAGGTCATCTTTCACAAGCTAAGCATCATTGATGGCCTTAGACCCATTAAGAAGAAGAAGAGAACCTTCTCAAATGAGAACAACAAGGCGATCGAAGCTAAATTGCAAAAGTTGCTAGATGCTTACTTCAGTGAGCCTTTCAGATACCCAAAATGGCTGGCCAATGTGGTGATTTAACCAGATATGGAATCATGTATCAATTATAGACACAAAATCATTTCTCCCAGTGTTACAGTCCCAAGACGAACTGGCCCTTGTAGGTGCGCATACCTTGGCTCAAAGATGAGTACGTGAAAATCCTCAAAGCCCTCAATCAACCTTAAACCCTTAAAGCCCTTAAGCAACCTTGAACCTTCAAAGCCTCAAGCACAAAATAAGCTCAAATGGCATCCCCTGTAAAGAACAAATTAATCCCTAAAGAATTAACAACTATACTTGAACAAACTTAACAAAACATACTCATCATATAAATTCACATTTTATCTTTGCTTAATAAAAAATGATCACATTACATTTTTGTGATAAAGACATAACTTTCCTTTCCAGCTGTTCATTTCTAGACTTATGATATGAATGAACTTAAACTTGCTACTACATGACATGACTTACTGTTATGGAAGTAATTCATGCAGCATCCTTAAGAAATGCACCAAACCTTCTTCATGCTTGCACATTAAATTATATAAACATATTAACTCCTTCCTTCCTTAATTGATGTGGGACTTAAGATGTACACTCTTCAATCTCTCCTTTAGACCAGGGCCCATAACACCATGTGACCTCTTCCTCTACGATCATCTATCGGCTACCTTGTATGCCTGATAACCCAAGGGACCTTGCTTCTCTGACTACTTATCAAGAAGACTATCGATACAAGTAACTGAACAGATTTTCCCATTGCAAGGACCAATTGAGAACCCGCTACCATACCACTAAGGATTCATGCCGAACCATAAGCTCTGATAATAATTGTTGGGCCCAACAGCTATAACTGACCCGCATAAGTATGATATTATCCGCTTTGAGCCAAGCCCTCACAGATTGTTTTTAGGTATCTCCCTAAAAGCCTCATACTAATTTGGAATTAGATCACTTATAAGTTTGAAAATTCTTCCTTTCTTAGTCGATGTGGGCCTTATGACGTATTTTTTTTAGTTATATATACTAGGATCTCCGATAGTAGTGCAAATTGTGTGGCCTTGTTGAAGGAAAGCCTTGATCAGCTGAGCGTCTATGTAGCCTGTTGCTCCAGTCACTTCGTATGATGACATCTTCCCTTTCTTTCTTCACTTTCATGTATTGGCTTACTTTCTATGAGAAATTTTCTAGTAGGAGTGTGTCCATGTATCATGTGTGTATTGTAATTGTTTACAAAGTCTAATCAAAGTATACGAAAATTCCCCCTTAATTATGACCCAAAATTCTTAAACCAACTTGACTTGACTTGATTTCGACTTGAAATCAATATGATCCAATTTTAAGAACCAAACCTCATTTTCACTCAATCTAGATATGATATGACTCGTAATAAACTTGACCCTAAGCAATGTTACCCAAATGGCTCATCCATTAACAAAAAATATTGTCAACTCGATAGATAACTTATATAACCTAACTTTTAATAAATCATTCATCCTATATCATTTGACATACTCCCTCTTTTTCTAAATAAATCCAGAATTTGACTAGCACACTACTAATGCTTTATTAGTTAAAGTTGTTAATATTTGTTTGTGTTGAAGAAAAAGTAAAACGTGGGAGCATATGGAGACATGTTGTCTATGAGTGCAAATTAGATTATACACTTGGTGCACCCGGGTCAAGCTTATAGCATGTAGTAAACTTTTAAATAGAGATCTAGCTGGCAGCATGCAAAATAAATTATAAGCGCCTATTTTCGTTGGGAAAATAAGAATAAGAGACCTTTGACATTCTATTTGTTTTATATAATGCTGCCCTTTTTGGATTTGAAATATGTCAAGCCTATTTGCATTCCATTTTATTTTCTTTCAATATTTCATTTCGATTTATACATTATAATATACATAATGTACATTGTGAAATCAATATATTTAAACAATGATCCTCACATATCATTTTATTATGTACATTATATGATATGAATATTTACATACCTCATCAAGAGTATGTACATTACATACATATGCAATGTATATCATATTTATTATGAATTATGCAAAAGTACATTACTGACTATTCCATCATATTTCCAATATTATTCACAATTAAATACAGATATTTACTTACAATGTATATTACTCACAATGTGTATTACATAAACGAACTAAATGTGTATAAATATTTAAATGTAACTCTTGTACAATGTCAAACTGAAAAAATAACTATTTATTAACGTTAATTTTGATACAATTTTAAAATACATCTTATATGAGTTCGATGTACGTCGTATGTAATTTCAATGAACATTATGGAGAGAGAAAAGATATGCTATGCAATTTGGATTTGTGAAATGACGTTTCATTTTAAAATTAAAAATTAATTGTTGTAGTTGACGAATCCCTTTGCTTTTTGATGGGAAATATTTATTTTTCTTATATACATTACCCAACAACGTCATGTACATACATTCTGTATAGCACAAATACTCTTTGCGTTTAATACTTTTTGGCCTGCGTTTTGGTCCGAGTGCACTATGAGTATCGTGTACTCGGGTGCACTATCCAAGCGGTAATAAAGAGTAAAATAATTACTAACGTGATGATAAATGGAATGAAACATTAAATTAGGGCATCATGTGAACACTTTTAGGGACATTAAAAGTACGTAATTTATGTGTGAAAAATAAGTTTGAGAAAACATCTTAACTATGATAAAATAAGTCTTAAAACCTTACACAATCACATCCCTAATACTTGAAATTTATCTAGGAAGTCATATTTTACATTCAATACAGATCTTTAGATCTATTTTTAATAACCTGTCATTAAAACAAAGTAAAAAATAGCAAGATTGTTAATAAATAGAACTAAAAATTAAAGGAAATTAATAATTTTCAACTTAATTAAGATAAAGGAGGAAAAAGTGTAAGGGATGGGGAAGAGGGACAAAACGTGGTGGAACCCACTACAATGAGGATTGAGGACAGGAAGAGAGAGTGAAAGTGCTCTCCTTTCTTATGACAAAAAGTTAATACCAAATTAGTCTGAAACAGTAACAAGTTAGTCCGAAGTGGTATCACTATTGCCCTTGATGGAATTTCTTCCTTGACAAACCCCACTTGTATGGGGGGTGAAAGTTTACGAACTTGTCCGAACTTTAACAATAAAGTTATGAAATCTCTCCAATACACATTTTCAGATCTATATTCAATTTCAATTGCAATATACGGAGTAGTAATTTACCTCCCACATGTATGATCATGCTCTAAGAAATGGATCAGAACCCACCAGATGCCATAAATGTGATTTTAAAAATTCCCATCAGAGTTTGTTTTTTTATTTTCATATTGAAAGTATCAGACCCGATCCGTGATGCTACAATTTCGGACTACTGTAAATAATATAGATTTGTCCTAATAATTTCACTGTCTTATTTTTTATACCATATATATCCTCAATTTTAATATAATCTCCAAATGTTGTGCTTTTCTGGCCTAAACTCATGTACTAAACCCACTAATTTCAGGAGAAAGCCAATACCATTCTCTGATCACTAAAGCTCAAAATCTTGGGAAATTGTTGGGAGAGATCAAAATGAGGGCATGAATTTATGCCAAAGTTTCAAGCTTTTTAACAATGGTTGCCTCTGAGAGTAAGGGTGGGTCCAGTTTTGGGGATAAAATAGTGGATGATCCAATGTCCGATACCCATTTGTCAATTGGGTATTGTTTAGAATCGGGTATTATGAATAGTGATGGGCAATTGATGGGTGAGTATAGCAGATTGGATTATGATCTTTGGCTCCCTGATCCTGAAGAGGAAGAAGATGCAGGGCTTAATTGTCATTTTGAATCTGTAAGTTGAATTTACTTTTGTTGAAAATTTTATGTTCATTTATAGCTAGCTTATATTTGATTGGTTGGTGAAATATATATGAATGATTTATACTGTTTGAATGTTGATGATATTAGTGACATTGTTATTAACTGTTTCATGTTGTTTGTGTTAAGTTTGTGATTGTAGTGATTGGTCATGTGTTGCAACATTATTGAGGATTGTGGTATAATAAGTTGAAGGCCTTATTGTGATGATGAGGGATTTGGAAATGGGAACCAAGTTGGGTTCTGAAGACTGAGGACTGGATAGCATGACTTACCTTGAAGCTTGTTAAATTTGTGGTTGTATATGTGTTCAAAACATTGAAAATTGATGGCATGATTAGTGAAAGATGTTATCTTTATCTTGATTAAGTGACATATGGAACGGCTTTTGCTATGAAATCGGGGTGTGATGAGGGTTTGTTGTGACTTGATCATTGCCATGAACTCCAAGTCCTGATGAGGCACTAAACAAGGAAAGGAGACTCCAATGCCCTAGTTAGTAAGCATTCCGATATTTTAAGAGAATATAGAGAGAGGGAAGTCATATGAAATGTGACATCCTCCTTTACCATCATTCATAGAGGATTAGAGGGGGTATATATGACTGCAATCTCATAGTCAGTCCTTATATATCCACGTCTCTATACGAGTGTTTATAATGTGTTTGTGAACCAAGATATAATGAGAAATTTGTGGTCTATATTGAAATCCTTAGTTTAAAGATGTTTGATAAGGAGTAGCTGAAAAGGGAAACTGTGGAAAAGTACGTAAATGCAAGCAAGTATGGGTAAATTTCTGCCTATTTTTATGCTCCGTTCTTCAAATGTGATGGATTATCATTCAAAAATATGGAGGTCAATATTTGTAGATTAACTTAATACTATACCTGAAAACTAACTCGGGTGTTGGAGGCTGTTTCCAAAGAGTTCACATTGTAGACACTAACTGCCACCTTGATCAGAAGTCTTACAAGCCCTTCGTCATTCAATCTCGGAACATTGAACCAAGTTGCTCTTCTTAGGGAAAATGTGTTGAGGGATGTTTCTATAACTGAATATGCTTTGGAATTCTAGTATCCACCTTGTGAAATGGCTGCATATTGTTACTTGTTATTGCTTGTTATGGATAAGGTTGCATACTTCTGAAATTAGATTACATATAACTTGAGTTAGAAAGATGCAACCTTTCTCAGTTTCTTTCTTTTGTCCTTGGTAGAGTCATAAGATTTGAGGTTTGACTTTTTCCATATTAATCAAACTTGACCGTCAAATTTTTTATTTTTTTTAATGATAATAGAATTTCTCTTTGAGCCTGAAGCTCTGGCATTTTATCTTTTTGTTTCTCTGCTGAAGAGCATGCCTTAATCTCTTCTCTTCTCTTCTCTTCTTCCCCTTTAACCATGTGAAATTGCTTTTGCCTTTTTTACTAATATTTCAGTCCCATGCTTCATTTTAGATCGTCTGATACCTTGCATAATCCTTGTATATAGATAGATTGCTGAAACAAATTAAAAGAATCGACAAGAGATAAGCATAAATAGGAAGTGGCATGAATTGATACATTTGAAGTACACCTAGGACAATGTACTGGTTAGAAACTTTAGTGCTTGTGCTTCATGTTGTAGATTCCTGGTTTGTCATTGTGTAGATTTTAGAATTAATTGATCAGTGGCTCTATGTCATCCACCTCTTATCCTCTCTTCCTTTTCCGACCCTCCTTACTCTTTTGCGTCTATGCTTACTGCTTTTACCCTGTTATGGTTTACTCTTGGATTTTTTTCTCTATTGTTGGGCTCTCCAGAAAAATGAAGCTTAACAAGCTAGAGTATTGAAAGTACGTATAGGGCACCCGTGAAATATACTTGGCTATACTAATTGTTGTGGGAACTTTTAGATGGTTTTCTAATTGGAAAAATTGATATTAAAAATACAACATTTCATTGTATTTAAAGAGCTAAATGAAAAAAATAACCGTTGAACTACAGATAAATGGCCCCAAATGTTATATTTTTATGAAATAAATCAAATGTTGATCTTTATCAACAAGGTAGGTCAAATGTTGTATTTCTAGTTTCAATTTTCCGTTTCCAATTTGGAAAACAAGTGATATACTATTATAAGATTTCAGTACTGCGAATAGAAAAATAATAAGATTTCAGAAAGAAAATAGAGAGATCAAAGCCAATTTTAGCAGAGTTACTTTCTGGTTATCAATCTAATTTTTATAATTCACTAGGGGTTTGTATAGGTAATTCTTGATCTAGACTAACCTTAATTTGCATAATATTCATTGGTCATTCAATAGGATGCTGACACAAGTCCTCTAATGAGATTCCTTACAATGGGCTTATGTGTTCTATATAAAGTTAGAATACCACGTCGTGCTATGATTGATCATTCCTTAATGATTTCCTCACTGTGATTGAGCCTTCTAGTTGCACCTGGATTGCCGAGTCTGTCCTTCCTTTGTTCTGCCACATACCCCTCAATCTCATCAATAATATGTGCTGAGCTAAACATTGCTATGTAGCTGTCTGAAACATCAACTGATGACGACTATGTGCTGTCCACCAAGTGTATCAGAAACTTCTTTGCCGTTTTTTCTTACTGATAAAGTTGAATTCTCTAGTAAATTGCCAATAATAAGATGATACCAAGTTGTCTCAAAATCTAAGGGGCTTTCATGTGGTTAGCATCTGGTGATGGGAGTAATTTTTCATTGGGTTAACCGTATTTATAATTGACATCCGCCTAAACTTGTAATCAAGTGAAGTTCTTTATTATCCTTTCTGCTAAATTCAGTGCTTGATGTCAACTTTGGCTAAAATGTATTGTTTGTACCCAACTGTTTCATGTCTGCATGCTTAGTTCGGCATTGTAACAATGATTCGATTTTGCCATTCTTCCAGTGATCGTTTTGTGATTTGTTTTCCCTTTCTTTCTCTCACAGCATGAAAAGATTGTCGACCTATTGCAGCCTTCAGAATTTGTTGACAATGCTGTCTGTGATGGAAGCATGGTATCCCAATATGATTCCTTAGACCTGCTTATTAACAGAAACACCGCCTTGATCAGCGAAAAGGTTGCCTCCTGGAAGGATTCTTCCCAGAAACAATCTCAGATGTCAAGCCAAATTGCAGTTTTTCAAACAAAGAGGTCATACTCTGATGTTACAACTATGATGTATTCTCAAAGCAAATGCCATCAACCCACTAAGAATAATTTCTCTGGAAGCATTCAGATTTCTGGCACCACTAGTTCTTCTAGAGAGCAAAGTTGGGTGTTTCAATCTGAGTCAGATTACTCTATGGAATCTTCTCTATCAGATGAAACTGAAGAGTCCATCCCATCCAAGCCGGTACGGACTAGGAAAGTTAGTGATATACTTGATTTAGATTCTGGCCGAGCAGTCAAGAAATGCATGCATTGCGAAACAGAAGAGACCCCGCAATGGAGGACAGGGCCCTTGGGACGGAGAACTCTCTGCAATGCATGTGGAGTTCAGTATAGACATGGTAGGCTTTTCCCTGACTATCGTCCTTTAAAGAGTCCGACGTTTAATCCTTCTTTACATTTCAATTTGCCCAAGAATGTCCAGGAGATTATAATGGGTAGAAAAAGTGAGAGAGGTTCAAATCTTTGTCGTAAAGCGAAGGCAAAGGAGGAGATGAGAAGGAGTATTACAAGTGACCGGGGTATGAATTCAACTCCTAAACCTAAGAAAATTGAGGCAATGAGAATGAGTCACACTAGTGTGAGGAGTCCAAACCTTTCTTCTGAACCCAAGGAAATGGAGGAGATGAGGATAGGTGAGGTGGCCCAAAACTTTACTTTTGAACCCGAAACAGTTGAGGAGATGATCTTGGGTGACTATAATGAGAAGGACCAAAACCATGCTCATAGAGCCAAGAAATTCCAAGAGATAAAAGACAAGGCTAGCTATGTGCTTAAGTTGGACACTAGAAAGAGGAACCAAAACTTAGGTTTTAATAATCTGATTCAAAAACAGAAAGCAAAAGTGGCCAAGAAGTGCCTGCATTGTGAATCTACGGAGACTCCCCAATGGAGGGAGGGACCCTTGGGACGACATACGCTTTGTAATGCATGTGGTGTGCAATACAAAGCTGGTAGGTTGTTTCCTGAGTACCGTCCTTTAAAAAGTCCAACATATGATCCACTTTTGCACTCACATCTGCCCAAGAAAGTTCTGAAGATGAGATTGAGCAACCGTGAGAAATCTACTTGAGTTTGTTCTAGGAAGCAACTTCTTCAGCTACTTTATCTTCATAGTTGACAGAGGATATGTAGGTCACGCATTCCCTTTGCTAGTTCCCCGCAGGTCACAACTTCTTGTTTTTAGTATCCCCTTCCCCCTGCCCCTATAGTTTTACTTTGTTTTCTATGTACACATTACAGAAGGATTAGAAGGGATGTTAGCTGCTGAAACTAGCTCAAGTTTGCAGATTGAGCTGGCTAATCAGGAGGGAAGAAATAGGAATATAGAGTGTATGTATATTTAATTTGGATTCACATATATATAGTTTTGGATATGCATAGCTGATTTCTTTTTGAATCTCTCTCTTGATTTTGCTATGATCTGTATAGAGGAATTATGAAGCAGTTTATTTTAAGTTACTTTGGTGCAATATGAACCAGTTGATGTTTCATTATGTGATTCAGTATGTCAATCTCAAACATTCTTGTACAGAGATGTTCTGATATCAACTTATCAAGACTACTTCCTTGGCTCCTTGCTATTACTGTACCGTATGTAAACAAAAATCATCGTATAGTCAGAGACATCAAAAATATTTTTTGTTATTAAAATAATATTCTAATGTGCTGATATTTGTCCTGCATAGCTTTATTGAAAGTCAGAGGTTTTGGAGCCTTATTAAGAATCATTCCTTGTATTGAAAGTTAAAGGGCATCAAAGAAATACCTTATCTTGGAAGCTTTATGATGATGAAATTGGCGTGTGCCTTCTAAAAATACTTGACTGTTCATACTAAATAGTTGAGCAAATAAGGGTCGATTTACATAGAAAAGGTTGGATAGTGTATTGAATTGTAATGAATTCTCTAGTTGAGTCTATCAATAATATGTTGGTGAATAATATGTCTATAAACTAGGATTAATAATTACTAAATATCTAGAGTCAAATATCCTTATTAGCATGGTCTAATATAATGATAAATTATATCTCAAATTAATTAAATAAACATTTAAAAGAAAAGATGTGCCCTAAAAAGTACTATAGACCTCTCATAAGTACCTACAACTTCCTTATCATGCAATCCTATCTACTCTTGTGGATCCATACAATCTAGAGACATAAAGAAAAACATCATAACTTTCAAATACATCATTATACCTACTTCCATGGAGAATTCTTTATCCTTAATTAAAATATTTAGATTTGTCAAAATCTCAACTCCCATTGTGATAGAGAAAATGGAATATAAACAATGTCAATTAGCTTCCTAATCTTACATTGTTATAAAGCACAATCAATTACATAAGAAAGAATAAGTAATATAGTTGAAAATTTAAAGAGACAAATCATATAACTATATTCATGAATAGGATTCAATAAAACCCTAAATTGACAAACTACTCTATCATATTTAAAAAAATTAAACAAATCATAAAAGAAATATACAATAGAAATAGAAAGAGAGAAGAAAATATAATATTTATATTGAATAAGGGAATGAAAGACTGAGTCTTGAAGGAATACAAAGTGCTTAAATGATAAAAAGTCTGAAACTAACTATGGATAACAAAGTCTAGGTCTAAGTATATGATAAAAATAGTCTCTCTCAAGCGTACAATACTTAGAATATTCATAATAACCTAGAAAAACTAAGGTTAAAGAAAAAAAGAATCGTGAAAAGAAATCCTGCCCACTCAAGAGATACGGTGGTGTCTCTGTCCACATGAAGAAAAATTAGCAGTAAACTATTTTGCAAAACTAGAGTAGACATGGATGTGATGGATTTCCACACAGATGCATATAGGAAGACAGATATAAACGTATGTAAATCCACATAGACATGTATGATGTATCCTAGTTTCCAAAGTTCTACCTAATTAGTAATCTTCAATTTAATGAATTGAAGGACATAAACATCTGTAAATTCACAATGTCTGTGTGAGGTCTTGGCCTTCAATTTCCAGTTTTTCCTTGTATTATTTAGTTTTATGCGTCCATGCCCTTACACCATGTGTCCACGTCAATGTTGATAATTTACTTTTAAACCCGAGCTTCATATGGACGCCAAGACTTAGCTTCTTAAACCTTTTTTTATGGCGCTCAAATGTGATAAACTTTCAAAAGCCTTAATGTTCCTGAAATACATTAAAAATAAAATAAAAATACCCATTGACACATCATAGGAATACAAGTAAGCCAAACTTAAGCGAAACTCCATCAAATGCTCCTAAAATTACTCCTAAATACGTGCACTAAATACGACTCATCAAATGAATTGTCAAACATTTAAGGAACTGTTTTAACTTTTAAGCAGGAAGTCTTTGTTCAATCTTGCTAATATCCATGCTATGACGCCTATGAGGCATGTCATATACTTTATAAGACCCACCCTTGCAACCAACATAAGAATATGTCAAATGCAGCATTCCTAGCTTGTACACTAATTTGTAAGGCTTTTACTCACTTGGTTTCATATGTTTTAAAAAATATAATATGTAGAAAATAGAGTAACAAAGTATGACAATAACAATCGAACAATCTTGTAGGCATGATACACTTTTCCAAAAGTAATTTGAGGCCCAATATTGTAGGCATGGTATAATCTTGTAGGCCCAATATTGCTTATGTTGTGATAGTGGTGAGCCACTTATTGCACAAACCACAGGTGTGGAGCACATGGAAGATATTCGATGGATTATACAATACCCGAAAGGAACACCTAGAACAAGAGTATTCATTTAAAATCATAATCACTTGGAGATCCAAACCTATACAATGCAGACTGGGCTGGAAATCCAAATGATAGGAGGTCTATTTTAGGATATTTCACGCTAGTTGGACGAAATCTAGTCACATGGAGAAGTAAGAAACAAAAGGTTATGACACTATCTAGTGCAAAATTGGAGTTCAAAGAAATTACAAAAGGGGTAGCAGAGATCCTTTGGGTGAAGAGGTTAATGACCAAAATTGGTTTTTCCCTGAAAGGAAGATGTAAGTTATTTTGTGACAATAAAGCTGCAATCAACATATTTGAGAATCCTGTTCAGTATAACTGAACCAAGCATGTGGAGATTAACAGACAATTCATCAAGGAGAAGTTGGAAGATCAAACCCTACATCTACCTCTTGGTCAAAGGAACAACTTGTAGATATCATGACTACAACCGTCACAACAAAACCATTTCATGATACTTTGTGTAAGTTGGGAATAGGAGATCTCATAACCAACTTGAGGAGCAGTGTGAGAAAGAATCAAGGGAAAATCAGAAATAATCAAGGCAAAATCACACAATTTAGGAAAGGATCAAATTAATTAGTATCAATTAATCAACAATTAATTATACGAGTAAGTCAGGCATGACTTCTAGTATATATTCATGTACAGCCCGTAAAATCAATGCAATGAACAAAATCATTCAAAAGCCAAAACCCTTCTCAAACCTTCAGGTAGAGCATCTTTTGTGAATAGCTATTAAAATGGTTTCATCCATGTTTAAATCTTGTTCATGAATCATCGATCAGAAAGTGTTTACATGAGCCAAAACAAACTTGGTGGACTTGTTTCTACAAATTACAATACTTGGAAAACTAAAAATGAAAACAACAGATACATACTTGAATAGTTCAGAGCTATTTATTTGCCACACTATATACACGTAACAAAACTCGAAAATATACACAGCTTCAATGGAAGTGTGCGCCAGCTACCCCTCATAACTATGGGAGTTGCTACTTTCTGTACTAGCATTTGGCAGGAGGCAAAGAAGACGGACGTATCTTGTTTTGGAACCATGGGAAACAACCGCATTGCAACTTACTGCTTCTTTCAATTCCATTTATGTTATCATTATCAACGCTAGACTTGCTGGTAGCGCTCTTCAGTATCTCCCTCTCCCTAATTTCTTCTGTTTTCCGCTTATGCAGCGTCCGTAACACGTGAATTTCGGCTATACATGGACCAACCTGTGCCATTTCTTCTCTAGCGTTACCAGACTCAGACTCAGACTCGATTGACTCTCTTCAGTGTCTGAGTGTTGAGAAACCAAAATGTGGTGGTGGTTGTTTTAGGAAGATTATATGTCAACTTGGTCAGAAAATTCTTATTATAGAGAAGTATGGACTTGGGCACCAAGAAAAGACTCATGATGGGCCCACAATAAAAGTATTTTATACGACTACTTCTTTGATTATGGTCAGTCAACTGATTTACTGGTTGTGATTCCTCTTACTTGGTGTCCAAGCCTAGGCTTTTGGAGCGACTTTTTTTTTTTTTTTTTTGGGTAGTCAATAATGATAGCGTTTAGATGTTGAATGACATTAGCCATGACGATTGGTTATCTCACTGATTCGGCTCGTTACTCGGTATTTGCCGATTGCCATGCTCAACTGTTCACAAGAATCAACTATACGACTGTTATGTTAAAGGTCTAAGTCGCAAATTATAGTTGACCAGCAAGTGATAGCACTTTCAAATTATCAAATTTAGATCATAAATTCAGTCAGTTTTGCGTTTTTGTTGACTAGATCTTGTTGCTTTGTTATACTCCTGTAGGGAGGGACTTATGTCACCACAAAAAGAGACAAAAGCAAATGTTAAAGATTACAAATTGACTTATTATACTCTTAAGTGTGACACCTTAAATACTGATATCTTGATAGTTGGATTCTCAAGAAGAGAGGAGTCATAGTGGTCCCTCGGACCGCTCATATCCTACGAGTGAATCGAAAGTTGGATCTATATTAGATCTCATCTTAAACGCCCCCAAAATTTAATACATCATGCTATTCGAGTATTCAGGATATAAAAAGTAATGGAGTAATGTCATGATCTTAAACTTAGTAAAACAAACTTGTGCCTATTACATGATTCGAAATATCTGAATTATATCTGAAATTATTGGACCACACTGAACTTAGTAGGCCCAAATCAAACGATTAAATATAAATATTCATATAATATTTTTTATCATAAAAATCAAATTGAAATAACACTAAACAAGACCCAACCCAAGCAAACACACCCAAACACGAAACCTACTCGAAAAAATGTTCTTCAGAACATGATATGATCCGAATCGAATTGACCGACCAAAATCGATTAGAACGACCCGTTTATCACTCCTACATAATTTTTCTTAAACAACCACATTTCAAAAGTTACATGTGTTTAAACAACCACATTTTAAAATAAAGTTACATGTGTTTAAACAACCACATTTCAAAAATTACTTGTGTGGTTAGGTATACTTGTTACTTGCTTAGTCATCTCCTTTATTTTCATCAAGAGAATTTTACACGAATATTATTAAGCATATGGCCATTCAGACGGGAGAGTATATCACTAATGACAAATATTGTCAAAATGTTTTTTAAAAAAAAGAAAAGAATTAAGTCTCAAAGGAATATGATTTTGCATAATTCTCTACTTCATCTTCTCTTCAAAATTATTTATGTCGAAATTAAGTTGAACACTACTTCCAACGTAACAATTATAACAACCTTGATAAAATAATTAGTATGATGAAAGATTTTTTATAGGCAATAGGAAGTACAGGTAAGAAATTATTATTTGAAAGTATAGGCTAAGACATTCGACCAACCAAATGATGTGATTTGAGTATGATATGGGATATAGAGTTTATGATATCATATATGAAACTTATGATTTCAAATATATAAAATATGATGTTAGATATAAAGATTATGACCTCAGGCATTGAGCTTAAGATCCAAAGCATAAAAAAATATAATCTCAAGTATAGAGATTATGATCTATAAAGCATATGGTCTTAGATATAGATCGAGTTTATGATAACAATCATAAAAAAAAATACAATTTCAAATATAGAGTTAAACTTTTGTTAATTCCCATTTTAAACTTTCAAAATCGGCATAAACAATCAACCCTCCAAGCCTTTGGAAGATCAAGCTTTCTTTCCACACAGTTTCCCAATATTCTCTTCTTTCGTCCAAAAACCTAGCATACTTCTTTAAAGAGAGCAGGAGCATCAAGATTAAGGCTACCTACAAGACTAATTGAAACTTTAATTATTAAATCCCACTACTCAAACCAATATTCCTAAACAGTACTATTCCAACATCAAAGCAAAGTAGCAAACCAGCTACACACACCAAACTAAGTAAGTTCAAGTGTTCAACATTGAAACTAATCAACTAAACCAACTAAAGAGGGAAGGAAATACAGGGTAATGCTGATATGAAAACAGAAACCCTAACTTACTCTTCAAATTTATTGTCAAGATCGGCATCCAAAACCAAAGCTGGTGACAAATAGTTTAGTTTGGTATTAAAGTTTCTAAATTCCCTAAAAATATAACGACAACCCTCTAAACTTGTTAGCCCAACATAACTTATCGCAAATAAGAAATCATAACCCTAACTTTATCTTTATCGGAAAAGTCATCGACATCGGTTTTCTAGATTTCGGTAAGCAGATTTGAGAACATTCTTCCTGCATTAAACACAACTAAGCTAATCCTGATTGCGTATAAATACAATTAAAGGAAAACGAAATCAGGTCCCAATTGATGCAATCAAGATTTCGATGAGCGTAGTTTTTGGATAAACCTTCCCTTCCCTGCCTGAGAAACAGCCTACCCCTAAAGCACACACCTAAAGCTTACTCGCTCGCCAACAACCTAAGAGGACCGTTGAACTCTCAAGTCACCGGCCAGCCTTAAGAAGCTGGGCTTGGACGAAGTGTAGGGCAGCGGATTTTGGAGAGAAGGTGATGTTACTTATATCTACTTTTGGATCCCTTAATTTAAGGTGCTGAAAAATGAACTTAAATTAGGATGTTACTTTGTGTAGCATCACAATTTACGGTGCTTAAAGTTCCTGACCTATTAATTGCCAAAATTTTCTAAAAAAAAAAATCCTAACCTATTCACATTTTCCCTTTTCTTTCAAATTTATGAAATTCAGCTTCATAAACAATCTACTCCACCAAATACAGTTTGAAAAAGCATACTATAGACATCGACATTAAACATCTATACAGAAATTACATGCAACTGCATCAACATTAGCACTAAAAATATGAGCTGCACAAATAAAGGAGTTCTGCTCCATATTCTTTACAAATCTGATGACCTCACTGATCAGCAAAATAAATAAATAAAAAAAGTGCAGCTTGCATTCTTGCACAAGCACAAACTTTCAAGCATCACTCCATTCCTCCCACTTGTTCCTTCGAAAGTGTTCTGCTTTCCCAAAGCCAGTGTTTTATCATCAGGTTTTCACCAAAGTTTCTACATCACTTGCTTAAGTAGGCCATCAAATGTTATCTACATCAGTCCCTTGTTTACTTCAATCGACCATCACTTGTCAACAACACCATCCATGAAGAACCTAATCCATAACGAAAATAGGTAAATCTTATTCTATTTCGTAGGTTTCAAAAGAATGTATCTAACAACTATTGGCCTTCAATACTGCAGTATTTCGTCTGTTGGCAAGCTTGTGCAAGGGCTTGTAAGGTACCTTTTAGTAGTGATTTAAGTTTCAATGGTAATTCATGTTGTTTTATTACTGTGTTGTATTATGTAAACTATGTTTATTTTATGTAAAATTAGCTTTAAAAAAAGTATTTCATAATTATCAACCATACTCAAACTACATAAGTGGGCAGCAACCAATTACCCAACCGCACAAGTACGAATTAAACATAGGCTAATATGTGTCCTTTTCAACGCTAACTAGAGAGTTTTTACAGCTTGAATCACTCAGTTTCTCAGGAAGGTTACAGGGCTTAATTAACAGAGTTCATCCCCATATTAATAAAGCCATCTACTTCTATTAATTCTTTCTGAGAAAGAAGAGGAGGAATACAATCAAAGTAGATTCATTCCCCAATTATAATTGATCCATCCCTCTACTTTTTTCTGAACAAACTTGCCAAAATTAGTAAGCACATATCTGCAGATGCCAGTCAGAGGGAGTAGTGGAGGTCAATCAATGTCTGGGACGCTTATTATAAGAGCCCCAAGCTCCACCATACCCATCAGCAGATGGCCCTCCACCTGGATACCTCATATCTGGGACTCCATTGTACATTGCATAGCTGCTGCCGCCACCTACAAAAGAGCATAATAAGTCTCAGAAAACAATAAAAAGGTATGTTAGACTGTATGATACTTAAAAAGCTCGTCGTGTACAGAACAGAGTACAAATGCTAGTTCTATGTTGCAAAATTCACACAGCATAAGCGAGAAGCTCAAATTTCCAAGTTCAAGTCAACAAATAATTTTTTGGGTGTACTGTGCACAGGACCAGGTGGGCAGTGGGAAAAAGATAAAATTCAAGGTTTTTTTTTAACCTTCATTTGCATATGGTATTTACTGGCAGGGAAAATTTACTCAAGTTAAGCATTTAAGCCCTTCCCTACCTTCCTTATCTCTGTAACTACAGGTGCTCCAGCCCAACCCCACCAGTCCACTACCCACAATCATTTCCTCACAACCTCTATTTGTCACTCCTGCTCCCATTAACACTGTGCCCCAACCCACCTACAAGCAAAGCAATGGACACCAGCAAGTATAATGCTCTAAATTTTTTAACATTACTGTTGTACAAAAATATGGTGGTTTAATTCAGTTCTACTCTTATATGGACTAATCTAGCAAGACATTATAGCTATCACAATGGCAAATCTCAGTTCTGTATGTATGTTAGGTAAAGGGAATTCAGAGGAAAATAAAGGTTAAGACACAGAAAAAGAAAAACTAAACAAAATGGATTCCTTCACGAAAAATCACAAAAACCAAATAGTCATTGCATCCACTTCCAACCATGGAACAAGACTGAAAAAACATCACGTTAAATTAATGTATATTTTTCTAGTGCACTCTTCAACATTAAAAACACTAAATGTGTTTCGCGATATCAGAGGGAACACTAGCGAAATAAACACCAAAAAGATTCTAGTTATTAGCAAAAGGTGCTATCACTAAACATAATAATTTGTAGAATTACTATGCAATAAGGTTAGCCAGTTACCAAGTGCATGTCCTCTCCTATCCTTGCTCATCTGCTCTGATCGAAGCTTTTCAATCTCACGAGCCATTGACATGAGATTCTTCTCCATAGATTCCTTCTGCTCCACCAGCTCTGTGTTTGATTTCTTCTCATATTCCAAAACTCTCCTAAAGATACCACAAGGATGAACTCAGGAAAAAAAAGTGAAAAAACACTTCATAGTACCCCTTATGGATCAACCATCAATAACTCAAACACAAATGACCCACTTCATGCCTAGAATACATGAACACTAATTGTTTCACAGACGTGACATTATCCTGAGCAGGATGCATCATGACATGCTTAACAGACCCTTGCCCACACTTAAAGACGGAAAGTCCTAAAGAAATCCTTTCTTATCAAATTAAAGAAAATGATTAAGGTACTGGGGGACATGAGGAGATTCTTTGCCCCGTGGCATGGGAGAAGTTGAGCCAAGCATTAATTACATTACAAATCATAGCCTAGATGATAGAGTGAGACCTCTGCAATGTTCAATATTAATACAATTGAGACCATTACACAATGCTCAACAGGAGTCTCAACTTCTTTGGATCTAAATCGTCAGCCACAATCACTCTTTCTAAACTAGGATTTTTCTATTTTTTAGTCAAAGATCTATCTCAAGTATCGCCAAACTCAAGAAAAAACTTAGAAAAGAATGGGTGATCCCCTCAACATTTATGTGGTATTAGCTTCTTATATCTCAGTCCCATACTGAGACATTTAAAAGAGGTTTCCACGACAAGTGATTCTCCCATTCTCCTTTGTTTGGTTTGTTAAGGGTGGAACACAGATTTCCCAAAGCAGAAAAATAGTTTCCTTTGGATGAAAAACATTTTCCTTCAGCAAGGAAGGGAAGGCACATTTTCCATTTTATATCATACAGTTTCTCTTCTTGCCTCCCGTCTACCATTCATCCTCTCCCTTCAATTACAATTTTCATGCTCCTAATTCTCTTGTAAAGAACCAAACAAATGAAAACAATGGTAGTGCTTTCCCCTGAAAACATTCCTATGGTAAAACAATTTTCCATTGAAATTTTTCTGTCAAACCAAACGGAGACTACTAGAGAAAGTCCACTAACTTCGATCTGTTGGCTAATGACAGAAGTTGTCAATCATCAACACAAGTAATACCAAGTTTTGTCAGAGTTATGCAGAACTCTAAAGGATGAATCACATGAAATGTATAAGTGACTTATCTCTCTATAGAGGCATACTGATTTCTAGGTTTGCATTGTGCTAACTCACTAGTTTGCATGCAAAAAGGAAAGAAGAATGACTAGATAAACGGTCAACCTGGCTTCAGCTAGTTCCTTGCGAAATCCCTCAACATCAGCTCTCAAAGCACTCAATTGCTTATTCTCAGAACGGATATTGGCTATGTCTTGAGTGAGACCATGAATTTGACCAGTCAAATCTTGCTTCAGAACATTCAGCTTCTGAGCTTCAGCTCTAAGACGCATCACTTCTTCTCTAAGAGATCCAGCAGCATGTAGATCAGCTTCCATCTTCATATTCCTCTCAATCAAACCCTTAAACATAACATCATGATCGGCTCGAATTTTATTAATGTGCCCATCCAATCTGTAAATTTCGTCTTTAGCAGCGGCCAGATCTCTTTCCAGATTCACATTTCCGTCAAGCAAATGACGGTTTTCAGCAGCAATCCTCTGGTTTTCTCCATGTTGAATTTCAAGTTCTTCCTCCAGAGCCACAGGATAAACAGGAATAGGCCCTGGTCCTCTGTTTAAGAATGGCCTAGGGCCATCTCTAAAAACATGTGGATTAACAGGGTGGCGAGGCATACGGTTTCTCCCTGCCATGCTAAACATAACGCAGAACCAAAACCGAAAGATATGCAGGTAAGCGCAAAAGGTAAAGGGAAAACAAAGCTCCGCAAAAACTGTAAAGAAGATAGAACCAATAATAACAACAATCCTTAAATCCTATTACTCAAAGACGAAATTCTAAGGGTTTTCAACCAAAATCGAGACTAAGCGGGAATGCCAAATGCAACCACTAACCACCAACGCCTCTGCTGCACCAGAAATGTTAAGCCTTATTGTCAAATCAACTCTCAATTCCAGATAATTCCTAGTTAAGTTCAAATGATGATCACTTCCACTGGAAACCAATACCACAATTGAGTTCCCAAATGATGAATATACATTTCAGTTTGCACAACTCTCAATATCAGATCTCATGCCATACCTCCAGCTCCAATACTTATAAAGTCACAAGTCATCAATAAAATGCTAAATATTCTACTTTGGAACACTGTTCTTGACCAGGGTGGTTTATATCATCTTCCAAAACTTTCAACTCACTCAAAATGTGGAAGACTTAAATAAATTAGAAGACCCCAACAATTCATATAACTCCAAGCTGAAATATCAAACATAAGCTGGTAACCCAAAGTTTTCCAGCTTCACACCCCAAATTATTACTCTCAGAAACCCACTTAAACAAAGTTCACAAAAGTTTGTACATCTTTCTTGAAGACAGTTCTAAAGAACTGCTACACCCACTAGTAACTATCTAACTAAACTTTCCTAATTTAACAAAATCTAGCCTTTTGTGCATTATCTGCCTTATGATGGGCCATATATTGCAGTCATCCTACAGTCCACAACTAAACACATCCCAATTTCCAATAAATGGTACCACCAAAATATCACAAAAACATAAAGTACCACTTCCCTTCAAAAAAATGCACCTCCACAATTACGCCAAACACAACCCTCAAAACTTGTGAGTAAACGAGATATAGACAACTAAAAAAAACATATTAAACAAAGAAGCTAAATCCAGAGTAGAAAAGGACTTAATGACATCTTGGCTTTTTTACCTCTTAACAAATTTTAAGCTTTTCATAAGTCATATTTAATGCATGTTTCATGAGTGTCCCTTTTAGTAGCAAGTGCATATAATTTGGATGCATTTGGTGTAGTTATGCTTAATTTTGGCTTACTTGTGTTCCTATGATGTTGTTTATGGGTTTTTGAAGTTTTTTGATTTATTTCAGGAACATTAAGGCTATTATGAAGGTTTAGTGCTAGTTTGAACATCATAAAAGTGGTTTTCGAAGCATTGGCGTTCATCCCGATGAAGCTCGTGCTTAAAATGAAGTATCAACACTAACGTGGGCATTTGGTGTGAGAATGTGGACGCCTAAAGATGAATTCCGGGTAAAATTATAAATTGAAGGCTAGGGACCGCACATGGATGTTTGGATTAACACAAGTCCAGTCCATGCGTAAAGCTAAGGAATTTAAGGTTAAATTAGAAATTGAAGGTTAGGGACCTCACATGGACGTGTGGATTAAAAGTCTATTAAACATAACTATACCCGGCTTGTAAGACATGTCTTAGTTTTGCAAAACAACTTATCGCTGATTTTTTACGAGGATAAATACACGTCTGTGCCTATTAAGTGGAACCCTAAATTTTCTAGGTTTTCATAAATACTCCTAAGCATTGTAATTTAACGGAGACTTTTATTCACATTTAGATCTAGACTTTTAGACATCGATCATCATTTTCTTTTTATCATTCAAGCACTTTTGTATTCCTTTAAAATTTAATCTTTCATTCCTGAATTCTATTCAAGTTTTATCTTTTCTTCTCCATTTCTATTGTATAGTTCTTATACTTCATTTAGTTCCTCTTATCCTATTAGATCCGTTTATTATTTAATAATTATGTTGAACCCTTATATATGTTGATGCTATGATTTAATCTCATTCCCCGGTTTAATTGTATATTGTTCATCGTAGGTTTAATGAATGTGATTAAATTCGCAATGACAATTGACTCTTACACTTTAGATTCCTAATTTAAAGTAAGAGAAGTCATTATTTGCCATGATATTTAGGATGTTATGCTTAATGTATTAAAATTACATGGCTCCACGATGATAGACATGATTGCATTGTTAAGGAAGTCATTGACTCTCAAAAAGAATCATTGGTATTAATATAGGGTGCATTTATCTCATTAAACATAACTTGATCAATTAGGACGAATTAAGGATTACATTGATTTATTCTAACATGAATACTTAATTCTAGAGTCTTAGATCATTGTTTAGATTTTTAGACCATAGTTACTCCACCCACTATTATATTCTTAGCAATTTAATACACTGTCAACCTTTTATGTGAAATACAACCCTGGCTTGCCCAACTACATAGTAGTAGCAACATTTAGGTATCTTTTACAGGAATGTGACAGCCTCATCACTGTTTGTGACAATACAGCAAGAGCCAAGGCATTCAAACAAGAAAATATGAATAACTAAGTATTACTGCCTTCATAATTCAAACCTTAGATTGAAAGCATTATCTCTTTTGAAAAGAAACATACATGGGATGCAAAAATAATCGAAGTTCTACTCCAATAATGCAGAAAATGAAGTAATTATCAAAACAATTATAGGCGATAAAAAAAATGTAGGATCAAGAACTAGTAAAATTCTTGGATGTATGCTAAGGTTCTCTATTTTGAACTCCATAATTGAAATTTTATAAAAAATGAAATTTGCAGTCATAAAAATTATCAATAAATGACATGTCTCAGACAAAGCACCAAATAAGAAACCACATAGCCATATAATCCATTAATTTTATAGAAGAATTAGGAAAACTATAACTTTAAGGAAACTAAAATCTTTCTCAAACTTAACCACACCCATAAATAGTACAGATATAAATTACCCTTGTAAAGTATCCTTTTAAAAGTCTACTTCAAGCTTGCCCCTTCTCACCTAGGGCCTTCTTCTAAATGTAAGCTTGATTTTACAACGGGTTTTGAGAGACAATTTAAAGAAAATAAATCATTTTCAAAGTTAACCACATCCATAAGTAATCCAGACATAATGATTTTTCCCTTGTACTATATCTTTTTGAAGTCTATAAGTACCTTAAATTATGTTCAAACTCTTTACAATGATTTTTGAGAGACTTGGTGAAAAAAGAGTAATTTGTGAGAGAAAGAGATAGCGAAAAAAAGATGATAGAGAAGGTTGTAAAATTATACTTACTCCATCTGAAATAATTGTAAACCCTATAATATGCAATCCAAAGTTCTCATGAAAAATGTCTATACAAAATAGACCAAAGAATAGGGAGTTGATTTTTGATTCTTAGATTGAATTATGGACACTAGGATAGTTAGGATGAGAGAGATTAGCCTTTCGGATCGAATCAAATCAAGTCTACTCAAGTTAGTATTGAGTCTGGACTAAATGTCTAATCAAATATATGCTTACTCTGTTTGAGGTTGTTCTTGGATCGGGACATATTGTGTTCAGATCAACTCATGAATAGGTAAGGCCAGGTTATTTCAGGTTTGGGTATACTTTGATTAGGCTGAAATCAACAACCCTTTGATCCTCAAATTTATGTGAGTAATATCATGCCACAAGTAAAATTAGGTTAGGTAGACAACAAGTCAATCTTTGTAATCAGTTAGGTCATATAGGTTATTTTCGAGTTGAATCGGTATTGAATTGTTAACAGGCAAGTCCGGTCTAGTCTACTATGGGTATATAAACAAGTCAGGTACTAGTTAATTTTGAACAGTTTCCCTGAGTAGGGATATAAACTGGCAATTCTACCAAATATGGGGTTAAATCCTTTGGCCTGCCAGCCTGATTCAATTATACATGATGAAGTTACTAAAGAATTTTTTCTTTAATTTAAATAGATTGATCTAACATATAAAAATTAACACCTCCATAGCTCAAACATTACATACTATAGTCTTATGCAATTAGAGCTCTAAAGAGTATTAAAACAAGTTAGAAATAAACAATATAGATACATCAAGCACATCAACCTAATTTCATATATGTTTTCCTCGAGAAACATTGATATGCTTGACGTTTACTTGAGAAATATATCAACAATATTAAAACTTTTTCCAGTGTATTCCATCATAATTTGTAGATACATACAAGTATTGGCAAACTAATGGAATGCCCTACAGAAGGGTGAAATGTAAGTTGCAAATTTCATACTCATATCAAAGTATTGAGTAACGCAAAACATAATATACATGACAAAGTCGAATAGCTTTGGTCTAGCAAGGTACATGCAAACAAAAACGTAAATTTTGAGTGTCAAGCCAACAGCAATGTAGGTATATCTCTTCTAAAAAGTCACACAACTAAGTATCTCATATTATCTGATTAGAGTCATTAGATTTCAGAATACTTCATAAAGGGGAACAACCAAATCAAGCAAGGATAACCTTTTGGGAACTTGGTATGTGGTATGTTCTTTCATATTGAATAACCCAATAACAATGTCAAGATTAAGAGTCTAAACTATATTTACAAAGAGGTAGCTTTTGCCCATTTATGTCCATTAACTCCAACTCACAAATAAAAAATGATCAAACTTATTTGACAGCTGTAGCTGAGATGTTTAAAAGATGTATAATAAACTGG
The DNA here is from genome assembly GCA_026401315.1 of Dysphania ambrosioides. Classification (NCBI taxonomy): domain Eukaryota; kingdom Viridiplantae; phylum Streptophyta; class Magnoliopsida; order Caryophyllales; family Amaranthaceae; genus Dysphania; species Dysphania ambrosioides. Next base: position 12,768,539 of record CM048658.1, read on the forward strand.
AATCATAGAGGGAAACCTATGGCCTTGAATGGGTACTAAATAAATATGGAGGCATTAGAAACCAGTAACACCAAGATAGAGAGAGCTGGTTGAACAGAACAGCAGCATCTGATAGATTATGAACCAGAAGGCCTTCACCATTAAAGTGCTCTTAGTCCTAAAGAGGTCAAAAGTAAGATTTTCTCAATGAAATCCTTCAGTATGCCAAACAGGTTTAAACTGAGCAAACAGCTAGAGTTCCCAACTAGATATACGAACCAAAACAAAAGTAACAAATAAATGCTATAAAGCAGAACATTGGGGTTCCTTGAGTGTCTTCTAGGGTTGAAATATGACAGGGTTAACTTCTATTTCAAAGAGGATAGATACAAACAAGCAAGCCTAATAAACCTTAATCAGGAAAATGATCAAAAACCAATCACATAATCTCATCTTCCGAAAATTCTATCAATCCCACATTTCCACTTGAAGCTGTATTGATTTAGCATTTGGCATCAACCGTAAAACGGAAAACAATTAAGCCCTAACCTACCATAGAATGTCTACAAAACCCCTCAAAAATTTGAAGAAGTAACAAGAAAATCTATGATCCGAACAGCCCTTGATTGAGACTGGAGTCTTCTCAAGCCTTTAAATAAATTCCCAATACCAAGCAAGAAGCTCGAAGTCGCTTCGAAACCAACATGAATATACATACCCAGAATCCAATTACAGGAATACATAAATTAAAATGCAAGAACTAAAGAATATTCCTTGAGCTCTAATCAGATACATTGGAGATAACCCCAACTCAGGAAAGGTTCAATTTTGCAACAAAATCATCAGCAATCAACAAATAAATAACCCCACCATTACAGAGTATATAATAACAAAATCTACAATTATCATGGTTACATCTCCAAAAAGAAAAAGCATATGATTCTACAGCTAAAATCCTTTACAACATGGGGAACACAAAGAACTGAAAAGATGAAAAGAGGTCAACTTACAAAGAGATGTCGAATTACGCAGAATCGACGAGCGATTGGATCCTAAACGAGGATGTTGGAACTGGAGAAAAGAGAGCGAGTGACGTGGGGAAGAAGAAGAAGGTTCTGCACTTCTGGTTGCTCGAGGGAGTTGTTCGGTTGCTCTTGCTTTTGCCAGGAGTTGTGAAAATGTTCAATGCCTCAACCCTTAAAGCATACTATGGTCTATGGTGTCCTCTCTCACTCTCTGGCTCACTCGGGTGTACGTAATAATATTGGGCCTCCATGTAGCCTGGTTGGTACCATCAACACATTTTAAAAATATTGATCAAAGTTAAGAGAGTCGTAAGTATTAAGAGAACAATTGATGTAAACGAGATTTGTTTTATTGAATATTACTTTTTAATACTTTAACCAACTAAATTAGTTGACATCCACTATACTTCAAGTTAGTTGGTTAAGGTTTTGTTCCCCTTAAATTACTTCTACTAAACTTAATTTTTTTTTATCTAACTTTAACTAAGCTAGAATTTGAGAATTAGCTTAAGGCCCATTTCACTTCTCCTAATTTCAATAATTGTTATTGAAATTAGACTCTTTTTATGTTAAATTTATTTTACTAATTAGAACTCATTTAAAATTTAGTAAAACTGATTTTCCCTTAATAAAGCTATTTTTTGTTGATATCATTTGAAGAATATTATTTTGTTACTCTATAATCTCCAACTATAGGCATCGATTCGCCAATGATGTATTTGCACGTGTGACCTTGTTTGGCACATGAGGGTTTCGTGGTTGACTCTCTAAAAAGGTTAACATTATAGTCGAAATAAAAGTTGCAAGTGAATCCATAAGGAAGATTCATTAACTTTTATTAAGAGTTAGGGATAAACTAAGAGATATGACATAGGGACATACCCTAAGTAAAGATTTCCTGTTATAAATCCTAAGAGACATAACTCTATTGCATAGTCTAACTAAAGGGACTCGAGGATGAAATATGAATTGGGCTTTGAGCCATAATCTATAAATACACAACATTCAATTTTCCAATAATTACAATCTGCAACAATATTAAAACCTCCAAGTTTAAACACTACTTAGATTTTGGGGTGATAGTCATAATTAATGTAAATTATCCATTAAAGCATTTCATAATATAAAATTGCCTACATTATTTCCTAATTAATTATCAACTAAAGTATGATTCTCTTTTATTTAAATTCTCTTTTTTAGTTAAGATTCAAAGTAGGATATTATAAAGGACTAGAGGGAGTCAATCATTCATATCTCTTTCATTTCAAATTTGAATTAGGCTTATAGTGTATCGTTAGAAAGCTTGTAAGAAGGTTATATGACTAAATAAAGTTAATGAATACATATACATAAGAATTCATATTATATAAGAGCTCTCTATATATGAGAACCCGTCTTTAGCCGTTAAAATTCTAATATCTGACGGTTTAGGAGCATTGATAATAAAAGTGGCATTAAAGTAATTCCTAGATACTTATTGAAAACTTACAAACTTATTAAATGCAACTTTCCCCCTAATTTTTTAAAACACCTTGATTTCCCGCCCCCATTATCAATTATCATCAATTAAGTTTTTTAAAATGCTATAAATAATTTATAATTTAACAGTATATATTGGCCTAATGTCCTAGAGTCATATGCATTTGTTCTAAATTTAAAGTCTATTGTTCAATGGTTAATATTTTATTATAGTTATTCGAATTGGTTGGCGTGGTGTTCTAAACTTTGAAGCCTTTTGTTATGAAGTCATGTATGGTTGTTCTTGTTTACTAACCTAATGTTTAAAATATTTGATAAGTTGTTCTAAAATCATATGCAGTTGTTCTAACTTTGAAGCCTTTTGTTCAATGGTTAATATATTTATGTATTTGTTCAAATATGATGGTCTAATGTTTTAAAGTCATATATGGTTGTTCGTATTTTCTATCATGGTGTTCTAAAATCATATGCAGTTGTTCTAACTTTGAAGCCTTTTGTTCAATAATTAATATTTTATGTATTTATTCGAATATGATGGTCTAATGTTCTAAATTCATGTATGATGATAGTGTTTACTAGTATAATGTTTAAAATTATAATCTTAGAGGATTTGGAATTCTTAGTTGTATTCATTCAAGTTACATACAAAGCTTTTATACTATTGCCTTAAACCGACTTTGGTCAAGGACTTCTACTCCTCTTATGTTTGTACTTCCTAGTATTTTGTAATATGTATTCTATTTGATTTATACCATTATTTATACTATACTATATTATCTACACTCTTCCTCAAGTTGGTTGTGGGGTCACCAATACTCAACTTGCCTAAAATAGCTTCAAACGCATGTGATCCAACTGCCTTTGTCAAGATATCTGCCATCTGATCCCTTGACTTTACATACGGTAGACTCACTACTCCGGCTTCTAAATTATCTTTGATAAAATGTCTATCCACCTCCACATGCTTTATTCGTTCATGTTGCACAGAATTTTCGGAGATGCTAATAGCAGCTTTATTGTAACAAAACAATTCACAGCTAGATTTTGGTGGGAATCCGAGTTCAGTCAGAAGTTTCCTTAACCAGAGAACTTCAGCCACTCCTTTTGCAATCCCCCGAAATTCTGCTTCGGCACTCGACATTGCAACCACCTTTTGTATCTTGCTTCTCCACGTTACAAGATTACCTCCAACCAGAGTAAAATATCTAGATGTAGACCGTCGGCTATCCCGATCTCTAGCCCAATCAGCATCTGTATAGGCCTGCAGACGTAAGTGACCATTTTTCTTAAACATCACTCCTCTGCCAGGAGTTCTCTTAAGATACTTAGGATCCTATATACAGCTTCCATATAAACTGCTTGTGGCTTATGCATAAATCTGCTCATTACTCCAACAGCATAAGCGATATCTGGTCGAGTATGAGATAAGTATATGAGCTTCCCTACGAGTCTCTGGTATTGACCCTAATCTATTATCTCATCTTTCTCGGTTATCTGTAGCCCATGATTAACTACCATCGGAGAATCAGCGGGTTTACAGTCAATCATTCTTGTTTCTGTTAACAGATCTAAAACATACTTCTTCTAAGAGATAAATATGCCAAACTGCGATTGAAGAACCTCAATTCCAAGGAAATACTTCAGACTCCCCAGGTCTTTCATTTCAAATTCTCGGAACAACTTCTCCCTTAATGATTTTATCTCTTCCTGATCATTTCCTGTGATGACCATATCATCTACATAAATAATGAGACAAGTGATCATTTCCCCTTTTCTTTTTAAGAACAAAGTGTGGTCAGATCCGCTTTGTGTGTATCCAAAATTCTTTATGGCTACTATAAACCTTCCAAACCATGCTCCGAGAGACTGCTTTAGTCCATATAAGGCTTTCCTTAGTCTACAACCTTCTCCTTATGAGAATTCCTAAGAAAAACCTGGTGGAGGGTCCATGTAAACTTCTTTAGTTATCTCACCATGTAAGAAAGCATTTTTTACATTGAATTGATGTAGCGGCCATCCTTCATTTGCTGCTACTGAGAATAATACCCTTATTGTATCAATCTTTGCTACAGGTGAGAAGGTTTCAGAATAGTCTATTCCATAGACTTGAGTGTAGCTTTTAGCTACTAGTCTCGGTTTATATCTTTCAATACTTCCATTTGCTTTATATTTAACTGTAAATACCCACTTACACCCTACAGTCTTCTTCCCTTTAGGAATTGTGCATTTATCCCATGTTTCATTTTTCTTGAGAGCGCTAATTTCACTTTGCATGGCGTGTTTCCATTCTTCTTCCTTTAGTGCTTCTTGTGTTGTTCTTGGGATGCTAGTGGAGTATAGTTTTTCTTTAAAGGCCATAGCAGTTTCTGACATTCTACTGAACTCTTGAGTCTAAATCGGGTACCTTGCTCTCTGGGCCTCAAATTCCGGATCAAATCTTCTGGGAGGTATTCCTCTTGTACTTCTAAAAGGTAACTTGTATCTGTTTTCTTGGGCCTTGTCTGTTTCTGATTCAACTTCTCTTATTTCATGATTAGAAAGAGCATAATCACTAGAGTCAATGGAATCAAGAGGTTGACATGATATTACCTCTTTGCTCGAATCTTCGGACCGGAGTATTGAGCTTGGCAGTGGGACTGATTATATACTAGTGGAAGTCGTCTCGATATTTTTGCTTGTCTGTTCGTGTTGATTAGCATCCACTCCCCCTGAGTAGATTAGCCAGCTTAGACTCTTATTTATACTCTCTCCCTGACATCTAAGGTGGTGATAATAGGACACATCCTCAAAGAAGTCACAGTCCATTGAAGTATACATATGGTTAGTGGTATGATCGTAACACCTATAACCCTTTTGATGTACCCTGTATCCTAAAAAACCGCATTTAAAAGCCCAGGATTAGATTTTATCTCGACTCCATTTTGGGATATGAGCGTACACATTACATCCAAAGACTCGAGGTTGTAAAAAATGGGTTGACGGGATAGGCATGTGTAAGTGAAGGGTGTCAAGTGGTGTTTTATATTGAAGATTTTTTGTAGGAAGGCGATTAGTTAAGTTATTTTCTGTAGCAATCGCCTCAGGCCAGAAATGGGTTGGGACATAAGACTCAAGCATAATTGCTCTTGACATTTCAAGTAGTGTCCGGTTTTTCCTCTCAGCAGTCCCGTTTTGTTGTGGGGTATCGGGGCACGTGGTTTGATGGATAAGGCCATGTGTGTCACAAAAATTTCCCATGAGACTATTCACATACTTTCTACCATTATCAGTTCGGAGGGTACGAATTCGTGTCTAAAATTGGGTGCTAATCATGTTATATAAATTTACAAAAACATTATATACTTCACTTTTATGTTTTAAGAAATATACCCAACTTATCCTAGTACAGTCATCGATAAAATGACATAGTATGCAAAACCATAGGAATTAGAGGTAGGTGCAGGACCCCAAACATAAGAATATACTAACATAAACGGTTTTATAGAACGACTCATACTAGTAGAGTATGTCTGTTTATGGATTTTTGCCAATACACACGATTCACATTCTAACTTTAGGTTTTTACCTTTAAAAGATGGAAAGAGATATTCTAAGTAGCCTATTGATGGATGTCCATGCCGGCGATGCCATTTCCAGATTTTTTCCTCCAAAGACCCGTGGGTCAATACTGTATCCCCTTATTGAAATGCCTCATCCACATAGTATAAACCGTTGTCCTCAGTACAAAGCCCAATAGTCGTCCTGGTCCTACGATCCTGCACAATACAAGAGTTCGATTTTATTAGTACTGTACAATCAAGTTCTTTAGTCATATGACTAATTGATAGTAATTTATGAGATAGACTCGGCACGAAGAGACAATTCTCTAAAATAAGGTTAGACTGTATTTTCACAGTTCCTGGTACACAGTCCCCGTTGGCAGTCTGGATTGTTGTTTTATGAGGTCTTGCCATAGTGACAAAATCTGTCGGGTCATAGGTCATGGTATTCGTTGCCTCGCAATCGAAGATCCACCCCGATTGCTTTGTGTCATGGTTTTCTTGAGCTTGATACCCAACTCCTGGCCCAATGTATGTGAGGCCCAATACTCTGAAATTGGTTCCATGACCCACTAGGGTTTGTTTTCCCTCTTTATTTGCCCTAGGTTTCTCACCCCTTCCAGCTACCTCACTCTGCTCTCCCTTTCTTTTTACCCAAGGTTCAGGGGTCACTTCTGGGCTTTGTGAGGTTGTGCGTCTCAAGGCACCACTTCCTCAGGCTAGTTGTCTCCTCTTTTCCTTCACTCACTCTGCTCTCCCTTATTACTACAACGCTGTCTCCTCTTTTCCTTTGCCTCACTCTGCTCTCCCTTATTATTGTAGCTGTGTCTCCTCTTTTCCTTCGCCTCACTCTACTCTCCCTCAATATTAAGGTCATGCCTTCTCTTTTCCTCCGCCTTACTCTGCTCCCCCTCATTTGGTTTGTTTCCCCATTTCTCTCCATTGCTCCCTGGCCTGTCTTCTTCCTCCCAGATTTCACTCTGCTCTCCCCTATTTATTACTCCGTTTACATTACCTTGTTTGGTGGGTTTTGACCTGGGTTCTTCTGTTACTTGTAGATCTTCAATGGATACTCCGGGCTCTGCTTCTATGAACTCCTTCTCTCTAGTTGGTAAGTCTGCTCCCTTCACATAATATGAACTCCCCTTTGCTTTGTCTTGACCCTTTTTCTGGGATGGGTTTCGATTTGTGCTTTGCTCCTTCTTTCGAGCTTGTAACTCGGCCCACCACTCCGGGTAACCGACGAGCTTGAAACACCCGGCCTTGGTATGTCTCTTGCCCCCACAGTGAGTACACTATAGTTTTGACTTATCATCTTCCTCTCTTCGAGTCTGGGTCTTTCCAGATCTTGATTTTGAGGCTAACCCACTTCCCACTCCCGGCGCATCTGGTACACTGTCTTTCTTGAGGATACTCCTTCTGGATATTTCTCTTCTTATGAAAGCATATGCCTCTTCAACAATAGGTTTGGGTTTCTTGTTTAGTAGTTCCCTCCTATCTGCATCAAACGTGTCATTTATCCCAGACAAGAACTGGTATAGTCTGTTTGTCTGGATCATTTGATTGTATATGTCTATGTCCTCTGTGTGTTTCATTGGGTTTGGGACTTTCCTGTCAATTTCTTTCTAGATCGTAGCCAAATTGCTGTAATAAATTTCTATTGAGTCATTACCTTGTCTTATGGTGTTAGCTTTTACCGTTAAGTCGTATACGTGCAATTCATCGATTCCACTAGTATACAATAATTCGATTCCCCTCCATAGTTCCCTTGCTGTCAGGTAGTCTAAGAATTGATTGACTAATTCTGATGAGATATTTTCTATGATCTAGGAAATCACAGTAGCATCTTGCTGTGTCCATCGAGTGTATTCTAGGCTATCAGTCGTAGGTGGTAGGGCAATGATATGATTGAGCTTCCCCCGCCCGCTGATAGCCAGATGCATAAGTTTGGACCACCGGATGTAATTATGATGGTTGAGTTTTTCACTCAACGTGATGGTTGATTGGCCTCTCATCTCAGAGCCAATCTTGTTGGGTTTTAATTGCTAAAGCAATTGCCACAGTTGGTTTACTGTGACTGGTAGATCGGTCTCTTTCTTCTTAATTTCACTGTCATTGTTCGACATTGTTTAGGTAATGTGCATGGTAAATGATGATGGGCTTGATTCTTGGGTGGTTTCTGATTTAAAGAACACCTTGGCTCTGATACCTTATAATCTTGGAGGATTTGGAATTCTTAGTTGTATTCATTCAAGTTACATACAAAAGCTTTTATATTGTTGCCTTAAACCGACTTTGGTCAAGGATTTCTACTCCTCTTATGTTTGTACTTCCTAGTCTTTCATAATATGTATTTTATTTTATTTATACCACTATTTATACTATATTGTATTATCTACAAAAATATTTGATAAGTTGTTCTGAGCGCATTGACTTTGTTTGTTCTTAAGTTTTATTATAATGTTCAAAATGCTTGTTCAGATGTTCTAATAGTTTAGCTTATTGTTCATAACTTATAACATTCAAAAGTCAAACGGTTTAGGAGCATTAATCATCAAATTGCATTTATGTAATTCCTAGAAAACTGTTTAAAACTAATAGATGTTTTAAATGCAACTTGCCTCTAATATTCAAAATTGCCTTGATTTTCGCCCCCACCATCATAAATACTTAACAATCCAACTTCTATTAAATATTATTATCAAGTTGTTAAATTTCATTCATGAAAATTTCCAAAATTCTCCCTAGATTCTCCCAAATTCTCTTCACGAACTTTTCGAATTCCATAGAGCATTGCATCAATACTAATGGATTCAATTCTGCAAATAATTATCTTAATTCTATAATTCGTAACGAATTCTCCATCAATAATTAAGCAATTATGCATTCATAATATGGATTCTACAACAATTCGTAATGGATTTTAAATGAATTCTGCAACCATCATGTAAGAGTTTTAAATTATTACTGTATGTGTTTCCAGTTTTTATGTATGAATTTCGTTATTAGTACAAAATTTGTTCTAAATCCCTAAAATTTTGACATGAAAATGGTTAGCGAAGACATATCACTTATCATATCTCTACCCCAAATACGTCCGTAACCCTAATTATGGAGAAGTATGTACTTACATGCCTTATGTTCAAAATTACTTAGTAAATTATTTCATGAATTTGTTCTAAATTTTTATTCTAATATTTGAATTCGTGGGCCTATTGTTCCAAAATCATATGTAGGTGATCTAAAATTTAATGCATTTTATTAAAAGATTAAACTACTATTGTAAATCATTGTTATATTGTTCAAAATATTTTTTTTGTATTGTTCCAAACATTAATACTCTGAATTTTTTTTTCAATTGTACTAACTTGGACTATTTACAAGTTGTTGATAAGTTGTTATCTTTGGACTATTATTCTAAACTAAGGTTATACACTACTTCTTAGTGTTCAAAAGTTTATGTCTAATGTTCAAAACTCTGTTTCAATTGTTTTATTTACTAAATTTAATGTTTTGATATATAGTTCTTTTATTTCGAAACCCTATTAAGTGTATTGTTCTTTATATTAAAAACCTAATGTCCATGTTTCGTGTTCATTATTCTAATTGTTACCCCTTATGTTTTACTTGTAACCCTAAAGTCTTTAACTGTAATTCTAATTATGTATACTAATGTTTGAAATACATATTTGATCAGTTGATCTGAACTTTGATTTATAATGTCCATATTTCGTGTTCAGTGTTCTAATGTTCAAATTTTTTTATCTGTTTTTCTAATTGTTAAGCCTATTATTATGTATAATGTTTTCTCAATTGTTCTACAAATATATTATGTTCTTAATATAAGTTCTAAATACTTGTAGGAAAACTGTGAAGAAAAAATGTTTTGAATGAAGGGGCAAAAAGGGGAGTAAGTGGTTTTACTACTCGAAACTGTGATCTTACGAAGGGGAGTGCTGACTGCAAGCAGCTTAAGAAGAGTGTTGAAAAGGTTCAAAAGCAAGAGGCTAATGATGATGTATCTATAGAGATATCATCATTAGCCTCCTGCTCTTGAAATTTTTTAACACTCTTCTTAAGCTGTTTGTTTTCAGCACTTCCCTTCATAAGTTCAGAGCTTTGAGAATTAAACCACATTAGAAGTAATGATAAAACATTAACCAAAAGCAGATATAATAATGATCTAAATTATAGTACTATAGTTATAAACTATATTTTTATTGTTCTGAAGCTTGATATTATTATTATAAGCTATATTAATATTGTTCTAAACATTTATAATATTGTTCAAAAATATAATACTATTGTTCAAAACATTAATAACCATTGTTCTGACCTTTAATATTAGCAGCAAAAGTAACAAAATACTTATGTGTGATCAACTCCTATGAAAGTTCCAAAGACCATATTATATTTGATATAAAGATAAAACAATAGAACAAACCAATGTTTAGTACAATGTAAGAAAATTTCAAAACAGGAGAATTAAACAAAGGTCATATCAAATTTAATGTTAATAACAATGGCACTAATCTTTAAAACAATCGAATTAACATTTTAGAATAATATAACATTATCTTATATTGATGGAATTAAAAATAATATACAAGATCCTCTATACATATAAGAACCCCTTATATATGAGATCACATCTATATCCATCAAAATTATTAATCCAACGGTTTAGGTGCGTTGTCATCAAATATTATGAATGTTATTAATGAGAAACTGATTAAAACCTAACTAGAATATTTACAGCAAATTCCACCATAATATTTGAAATTACCTTGATTTTTGCCCCCACTATCATTAACACTAATAATAAGTATGCTTAATACAAAGTCTTTATATGCTTTCTAAAGGACTATTGATATAAAGTATTGTATAGTTGCTCTAAAATTTTCATCAGTTGTTTAAAGATTAATTAGATTGTTCTAAATCATTGGTATATTGTTCTAGATATTTTTTCATTTGTTCTATAATATGTACCTATTGTTCCATATATAAGATCAATGTTCTAAAATGCTACAACTTACATTCTAATTGTAACCCAATTTTAATGTTCAAAAATATTTGTTTAGTTGTTCTAAATAATTGTTCTATTGTACTAATTTCTTAGCTCATATTCTAACTTTTGTTCTTAATATTGTTGCTAAAACCACGTAATAACTGTAAGGTCCTACATTGCCATAAAATAAATAAAAAAGTAAGTTTCCCTCTAAATTTTGAGAAGTGCCTAAAAATTTGCAACACACTTAGAGTAAAAATTTTGAGACTTTCCAAATTTCTACCAACTTTTCAAATCCATATTACTATCGTTAGTTTCTCTTTTTATCGAATTGCTGAAAAAATCTTTTATTCTCCTCTTGAAATTTTCCTTTAAAAATCTTCACTTTTTATTGGAATTAACAATGGAGACACCAACAAATGTCATGGACCAAGTAAATACTATACCAAAATTTGTTGAATCCAAGAAGAATAACATTGCAAACCTATTGTAAGTTTATATTTTGTATTAGTTTAAACATTGTATAATGATTACAATATTCCATAAAATTTCTTGCATTTTTTCAAGCAAAGGATTAACGAAGAGACTTCCTCGATACTCTCACTGCCCCCATTGGATTCACCAACCGAAGGAATAGAAAAGTAAGGTTTTGTTGGAAATTCTGTACGATAAATTTTTTTATAATTTTCAAAACGTTAATTCTAATATTCAAAAACTTTAAGTAATGAATTTCGTAGAAGATGATAGTGTTCTCTAACTATTCGTAATAGTATTATGTGATGTTCTAAAAAATAATTTAATTGTATTATTTTTTTAGCCTACTGTACTTTAATTCAGTTGTTCAATAATTTTGTTATAATGTTTAAAATGCTTGTTCATTTGTTCTAATTGTTAAGCCCATTGTTCTAAACTAGAATGCTTGTGTTTCAATCCCACATAATGTTCTAAATATTATTATATAATGTTCTAAATATTAAGAACATTATTTTAAACTCGAATACTTGTGTTTCAAACCATAATGTTCTAAATATTATTATATAATGTTCAAAAAATTTATTCATTTGTTATATCCGTACTTACTGAATTCCATTTCTATTTTTGAACCCTAGAGTTCTAAAAATTACAAACCAATGTTCATAATTTTTTTCAGTTTTCTATTTGTTACAATAGTTGACTTAGATGTTCTAAAAATTATTCATATTGTTGTAAACTCTTATGGAGTTAATATATTATTTCACTTTTAATCATACTATCTTGAACTATAATATTATTGTTCTGAAAAGACTCGACTTTAATTCTGAAATACTCAACTATTATTCTAAATTGTAAATATATTGTTCCAAATTGTAAAGCTATTGTTCAAAACCATGAAGTCCCCCCTCCCCCCTATTGTTCTGAATATTCTATTACTTTGTTTGTAACTCTTATTAAGTTGTACCAATATATAGAGGTATTGTCCTATATGATTTACCAATTGTTCTTATTATAATTTATGATCTTACCTATCTTGTAAATATTTATAGGGTTGCTTTGAACAAAAAGAAAAAAAAAAGCAACAAACACTTATCATCCATCCAACTGAGGAAAAACAACAAAAAGCAATTATGAAAAAGGAAACAATTGGACATAGTTGTATCACAATCAAAAGAGAAGAGAAGAAAGGAAACTCATGATGTTAATTTATTAAATTAGAGAGTTCCTCCTAAGCAATTTATGGTCGTTGTTTTAAAGGACATTCTTGAACAACACAAGGAAGCCATTAAAAGAATTGGTTTTAGAGGATTCTTGACACTGGATTAGATGCACATAAATCTAATTTCTGTGATGAGTTGGTCAGGAACATTGACTGGGACGGATCATCATTGGTACTCTCACAAAGGCCAAGAGATACCATTAATTCCTGATGATGTTCACATAGTATATGGACTACCCATTGGAGGTCAGCTCATTAATGAGCAAATTAATGAGGATGAAGAAGCCTAAGGTTTCTTGCGAAGATGGAGGCATATGTTTGGACTAACAAATAGAAGTCCAAACAATCAGCTATAATTTCAAAAATCGAAGAGCAAAAGAAAATTGATGTGTGTGATGAGTTCATATGGAATTTCGTTGTTGATGTCATTAATTGTTGTGTTAGGTCAACAACAAATCAAACAATTAACTTTAAATTTTTACATTGCTTCAAAGACATCAGCAAAAAAACACTTTTGATGGGTGTGCTTTCACTTTCAAGCACATGTTGCGTTCAATATCTGAATGGCAAGAAGGATCTTCATTTTTTACTAGACCTCTCCCATTTTTTTATGGTAATAAACTCCTAAACTAATAATGTTTTATTCTCTATTATATATTATTCTAAAACTTACTTATATTGTTCTAAATATTCAAGAAATTGTTCTAATATGTAAATAATCTCCCAAACACAGATTTCATATTTTGATAGACTAAAAAGGGGAGATGTTCACCCACCAAGACTATTCCCTCTCATATATGTTTAAAATAAGGACCTTATTTAATCTAGAATGATGATTAAGTTAAAGAGGGGCTTTGAAAAGGGAACTATGCTTGAGAGAATGAGCACAAAAGAAGATGAATATGAACTTTCAACATCAAAGGCATCTGCAAACATGCTCTTAATTCAACTTAATATAATAATATTATTGTTCTAAAGTCTATAAATATTGTTTTAGAAAATAAATATATTGTTCAATAGTTTTAAAATGTTGTTATGATAAATACCTCAATAGCACTAAAATTTCACATGGTAAGAATGACCTAAAACGAATATTTATACCTAATGTTTTATATTATATACCTAATGTTCTAAATTACATATGTCATTGTTCTGTATTACACATAACATTGTTCTATGTTATATGCCTAATGTTTTAAATTACACATAGCATTGTTCTATATTATATACTTAATGTTCTAAATTACACATAGCATTGTTCTATACTACACATATCATTGTTCTATATTATATACCTAATGTTTTATATTATATACCTAATGTTCTAAATTACACATAGCATTGTTCTATATTATATACTTAATGTTCTAAATTACACATAGCATTATTCTATACTACACATAACATTGTTCTATATTATATACCTAATGTTTTATATTATATACCTAATGTTCTAAATTACACATAGTATTGTTCTATATTATATACCTAATGTTTTAAATTAAAATAGTATTATTCTATATTATATACCTAATGTTCTAAATTATGTTCGTATTATTCTAAATTTTATTACTAGTGTTTTGATTTATATTTTTTATTGATTTGTTTCTATAGGTTTATTTAGAAAGTTTTGGTAAATTGGCTAAGACTCTTACTTCCAATGTTAATGAGATGTATACTTTGATTGACAAAGCAAACACAATGTTTGAAGAAACTTATGTACAAGAAGAGATGAACAATCTCATTGACAATATTTGGAATAAGTATACGTCAAAGAAACAATCCATGACCCAAGAGGGGAGCAAGAATCCAACAATCCTTAGCCAAGACTAGCATTTGTTTGATCAACTAGCATTTATGGCATAACTCAATGAGGTAATGGGGAAAGCATGGGTAAATTGTCAACAAAAAAGACAAAATCAGTGAAATAATTGTTCTAATTTCTTTCACTCCCCCTAGTTTTAATATCTTCACTGATACACACCAATCTCAACCTTTGACCCCATCCCCCCACCCCCCCCCCCCCCCCCCCCCCCCCATTACCCGGCCCCTATCCCTACCATTGCCTCACCCTCTCTTACTCAACCACTACTCCAACAAGAGGTTGCTGCATCCTCTACTCAAAACCTCTAGCAAGAAGAGCAAGAAATGGAGGAGAATATACATCAACTGACTCAGTCAATTGTAAAAGGCATTGCAAAGGAAGGGTAGGTTATTATATATATAGTATTTCGTAATTATATTGTTTAATTTGTCAATTTCTAATTCTATTGTTCTAAATTTAGTTTGGGTGAACAAGAGGCTGACCAAAAGCGTGAGAAAAGATGCCCACAAAACCTTCTCTGATGGACCAAAAGAGTAATGTTCTTATTTTTATCCCTATTGTTCTAAAACTCAGTATTATTGTTTTGTATATTGTTCTGTATGTTGTTCAGTATCTTCTTATAACTCAAACTTTATTATTCTGGACGAACCTTATAACTTACGTTCTGAATTGTATACCAATTGTTCTAAACAATAAAATTATTGTTATGAACTTCACCTTTTTTTTCAAAACTACAAAACCTACAGTTCTGAATTATAAATATACTATTGTTCCGAATTATAACAAAACTATTGTAACCTACTGTTCTGAATTATAACACTATTGTTATAAAATTATGATATATTATTCTTAATTATGAACTATAAACATGTTGTTCTGATCTATAAAACAATTGTTCTAAACTATAAAATTATTGTTCTGACCTTCAACCTAATATTCTAGAACTACATAACCTATTGTTATGATTTACAAAACTATTGTTCTTATCTATTATTCAAAAATATTATATTATTGTCCTAATATTCCATAACTGCAAAACCTATTGTTATGATCTACAAAACTATTATTCTAAAATATTATATTGTTGTTCTAGATTATAAAACTATTATTCTAAGCTATAATGCTATTGTTCTTACCCAACTATATTAGATGAGTTCTTATATATTGTTTTGAATTAACACAACCAATGTTCTGAATTATATACCAATTGTTCTAAGAATCACATATATGGTTCTAAACTATAATGTTATTGTTTTGAATAAACCCAATGGTATTAGATGAGTTCTTATATATTGTTTTGTATTAACCCAACTAATGTTTTGAATTATATACCAATTGTTCTAAGTATTATATATGTGGTTCTAAATATTGATTGACTGTACTAAATATTATATATTGTTCTTAATTACAATTTTAATGTTTTAAAACAAATTCCTATTGTTTTATACATTGTTATACCTATTGTTATAAATTATTCTATTGTGTTCTAACTTCCGTATTGTTGTTTAAATTTTTGCATGGATGAAGTGAGGATTTGTATAATGACGAATTAAACTTCATCAATAGGGACAACATTGCCCCTTACAAATAACAACTATACTACGAACAATATAATTGATTTATGGGCACATATTTTCTTAATGTTATAAATAGAAGAAGAAGTCCAAAAGCAAAGAACATATTTTATTGTTCCAGTGAAAATTGGGGAAATATTTAAACATCATAGAACAATATCGGCCTTTTTAACTATATTATTATACGAATATCTAAGCTAATATTTTTCCACAATAGATAATTCTTTGCAGTAATACGTACTTCCATGAGAATGCTTCCTTTGAAGACAAATACCAGGCTTATAGTTCAAGAATGGAGGATGAAATGAGACATTCCAAAATTTCTTTTGAGAAAGTTTAATTGGAAAGTAAATGAATATATTTTACAGTTGTTCTATTTAATAATTCAAGTACTCTATAGTTATTCTATTAATGTTTTTAAATAATAATTCCAACTTCTTGTTTACATTTTTAGGTGTTCTTCCCAGTGTGTGCCTATAATCACTAGTACTTATTCTGCTTTAACTTTTTAAATGGAATAGTTGAGGTGATTGACAACAGATTTCTTGAGAAGGTTGTAATGTTAATATCAAAATACAAACACTTTCCCAAGATATTGGTAATTTTTTCTTATTTTATAATTTATTATTATTCTACTAGCCTAATGTTCTAAATAATTTGATCTAAAATTTTCTATTCCTATAATGTTCTAAATTTATACATCTATTTTTAAGAATTTAAATTCTAATGTTCTAAATTTGAATTAAAAAAAACTTCCAATTGTTCTAGTGAAATGTAACTATTGTTCTAAAATATTACCCTAATGTACTAAAATATTATACCGAATGTTACAAATTATAGTGCTAATATTCAAGACAGATCGTATTATTTTCTGCAAATGTCCTTTTGTTTTAAAAAAGTTTCACATAACGTTTCATACTAATCTGATGTTGTTCTAAATTACTGATGTGCAATAAATAATGTTCTAAAAATACAACTCTAATATACTAAATATTACATTTATTATTCTAAATTAAAATTCTAATATGTTCTAAAACAATGAAACTAATGTTCCATACTATACTTATACTGTTATAAATTTGATGTGCTATTGTACTAATTTCTCTTTTTTTTTTGGACTTGATACAAAGGATAAAAAGATAGGGGATGGTGATCTGGTTACTACATTTAAGGCTTCATTGAAAAGAATGAAATGGAGGAACAACACCAATGTAAATGATTGTGGAGTATACATAATGAAGCTTATGGAAACATACCAAGGCCAAAGTGATGAGCAATGGAATATTAGATTTCAACCTAATGATGTAAGTTATTAATTCCTATATAATTTTAGTGATATTGATATACTTTATAATATATCAATTAATATTCTCAACTCTTATGTTTATTGGCTGATATATTGAAGAAATTACGTATTGAGTATTGTGCTAGAATATTAGGAAACAACGAAAATAAGCTCAAGGAAGAAGTAATTTCGAAGTCAAAAGAATGGGCAAAGGAACAACTTTGACAAGAATTGACATATTTCACTTTAGTAAACATTATATTCTAATTATTATATCATGGTCTTATTTGAGCAAGTAGATTTTTTATCCTTTTAAACAATTATGTAAATATGATAGTACAATATCTTTATCTAGTGTTCAAGTTATATATATAGTAATTAGTCTAATTTTGTAATGCTATATACAATGAATTATTATTTAAACTATAAAATATTGTTCTGAATTACAAACCTATTGCTCTAAATTATAAAATTATTGTTCTGAATATCAAAACTATTGTTCTGAATTATAACACTATAGTTCTGAATTATAAAGAACCTATTGATCTGAATTATAACGAAACTATTGTGACCTATTGTTCTGAGTTATAATACTGTTGTTATAAATTGTGACATATTGTTCTCAATTAAAACCCTATTGTTCAAAACTATAAACTATTGTTCAAAACTACAAACCTATTATTTTGAGCTATAAACACAATAGTTTTGAATTACAAACCTATTGTTCTAAATCATAAAATTATTTTTCTGAATTACGAAACTATTATTCTGAATCGTAAAACTATTGTTACGAATAATAACTATTATTTTGAATCATAAAACTATTATTCTTAATCGTAAAACTATTGTTATAAATAATTACAATAAACTATGACTATTTCATTGTTTTGAATTGCAAACTTATTGTTCTAAATTATAAAATTATTGTTCTGAATTATGAAACTATTATTCTAAACTATAAAATAATTGTTCTGAATTACAACACTATTGTTTTAAATTGTGAACTATCGTTCTTAATTGTAAAGCTGTTGTTCATAACTAAACCTATTGTTCATATCTATAAAAAAAATAAATCTGAATCTATAAACGTATTATTCTAAATCATAAAATTATTGTTTAGAATTATGAAACTATTATTCTAAACTATAAAGTAACTGTTATGAATTACAACACTATTGTTCTAAATTATGAACTATTGTTCTTAATTGTAAACCTATTGTTCTTAATTGTAAACCTATTGTTCATAATTACAAAACTATTATTCATAACTATAAACCTATTGTTCTTATCTATAAAACAATTGTTCTGAATCTATATACGTATTATTCTAAATCATAAAATTATTGTTTTGAATTACAAAACTATTATTCTAAACTATAAAATGGTGATCTGAATTGCAACACTATTATTCTAAATTGTGAACTACTATTCTTAATTGTAAACATATTGTTCATAACTATAAAACTATTGTTCTTAAATATAAACCTATTATTCTTCTCTATAAAACAATTGTTCTGAACCTATAGATGTATTGTTCTAAATCATAAAATTATTATTAAAATGGTAAAACTATTGTTCTGAATCTATAAACGTATTGTTTTAAACCATAATATCATTGTATAAATTTTAAAACTACTTTTCTGAATTATATAAGTTTGTTTGGACAATTTGAAATTTTACGATATCCAAGTACCCCACACCCGCTACATAACCTTTTTTCTTTTGGGATTGCTCCACCGCTTTCTCTTTTTCACCTTTAAATCTTTTGAAGATCCTACACCACATTGCTCACTTCCAATATGAACTTCAGTACCCTTATTTTTTGAAATTTTAGGAGGTTTAATAAGAATTTGAGAAGGAGTACTAGATCCAATCAACTTTTCAATAACTTGTTCATTTGTATGAGTATTCTCACTTGCATTAACATTATTTGCTTCCAAGCTTGACCTAAAGACCTAAAGACGCTTAACAAGATCAATCAAGTTTTCTTCGTTTCCTTCTGCCAAACTCATACAATTATGAATCTCAGACCACAACTTATTGAATAACCCCCTGATGTGCTCGTTTAAAAGCACGTTTACAACCCCATTTTAGTGTCAAGTCTCGCGGTTTTAGATTGATTTTATACACATTACACTTGATTTTACCTTGATCTTGTCCTCGAACTGTTTTAAGGTCATTTCAGGTACTTTCGATGATTTCAAGGTAAAATACAACATTTTTGAGGCTTTGACACTATTACCAAGAGTTTAGATACGCATATCATAGCTTGAGCACGTGTTCCAAGTCACCCTCAAAGATTTCACAAAGTTCAAAAGCCATTAGACACTTTAAAGAAGCTGTTCAGCATGGTTTAGGCTCAGATTCGACCGAATATGAGCACCATTCGGTCAAATGGAAGACAGGAACTCAAGCATATGACTCAAGCTCTCGGATATAGCCGAATCCACTCCCATTCGGCCAAATCAAGAACCATTCGGTCGAATGGTGGACAGGTCCCAAATTCACATTGCTCTGCCTTCTGTTTTAAGCGAATCAAGGCATCATTCAGCTGAATCCACATCCCCCTCGACTGAATGACCCTTATTTTTTCAGAAATTGGTTCTTTCTTAGGCCGGCCCTCGAGGGTTTTTCTAGGGTTTTACCCCCTTATGTCCTTAGGGTGAACATCATTTTGTAAGAAAACCCTCATGCCTATTTTGAGAGCTCTTATGCCTCAACTTGGAACATCATTTTCATTGTTTTCATATCATTCATGCTTTAGTTTAGATTTAATGCTTTCATTGCTCTCCTTTTCAAGTAGTGTATTTGGATTTAGAATTTCTTTCGTTCAAGCAATTTAATTCACGTAAGTTATCGTTTCTTTTATTGCTCTATTTCGTTTAATGCTTTTGTTTATCGCTTTTGTTGATTTCATTACTCTTGCTGTTATTATGTCTTCATTTATGCCTATGTGTGAGTAGTTCTCTTAGGGGTTTGATTGGTGAAACCCTAGGTTTGGCTTGTTCTTCATGCGTAGTTTTAGGGTTTGAGATTATCGATGATTGTTTGATTGATATTCGATGCGAATCTTGTCCTGCCACTCCTTAGGAGACATAGGGCGATTATAGGTTGTTCATGTGATTTATAGGATCGCAAACTTCCTCTCGTCATCTTGAGTGTCTTGATTGATTGTTGATTGATTTCCCCTGACCTATTGTATCTGTTAGTTTGATTGTCCTGCCTAGGATGGAGCTAATTTATCCCCGTTTGTCTCTCATTGGTATTTATCATCGTTTATATTCTTGCGTTACTTTTTTGTCATTAGTGTAGTTCAAACAACCGCATCTCAAATAAACGCTTTACATCAAGTCTAGAAACTAGCATCCCTTGTCCTTGAGGTTCGACCCCCGACTTACCGTTACACTAGTTGTAGTAGTATTAGGGTGATTATAAGTATTGTTTGCATAACTAGTCTTTTAGTAAACAAAGATAAAAGCTGGTTATCATTCCCTCCTCTCAACACCAAAAATGAACAACAACCCATCTTTTTGCCATCAAGGTCAAACATTGGTTTTTCCATTGTCATGGTAGTCCACGTATTAACAACAACATATTGCATAGGGATACTCCTAATGTTCTTTGCCTTCCATATCCATATCATATGCCTACATGGAATTTCTTGTTGATAAAACAACTTGTAGAGCAACTGGTTTCATAATTTCTAGGATTCATAACTACTTCATAACTACTTCATAACTTTTTCTCCTATTACGTCACTCACTTTTGCAATCTCCAACCCATTTTCTTTCTTTAACTCTTCCACCCAACATTCGTAACATGCATTATACACTTCATCCTAAAAATCATAGAAAACATTAATGGTATACACCTCAGACCCATGTCATTTTGTACTTGAGTGTGCCTTTGTGCATCCATAGCACTTTTAAACCTTATCAAAAACTCTACAAGTGATACTTGAGGATTGACAAAGGATGTGAAAATTTGTTTTCACTTTCTAATCTTGATATAGTTCTCATAATACCACCCATAAATAAATCTCTAAAATAAGTTGGAATCTACATTCTTCTCATTTTAAACATTACGCGAAGCCACTCATGGTCTTTTAAATGAAACTCAACAAGCATCTTGTTTCATTTCTCTACAAATTCTTTTGGTTCAATCTCTAAATTCCAAACACAATCGCTTATCCTTTTCAAAAAATGAGTATCTTGAGTAATACTTCTTATTTTATTAGGCATCTTTTTTCATAATATGCCACATACAAAACCTATGCTCACACTTCTTAAATACATTATTCACAACAATCTTCATTGTTGGATCTTGATATGTGATTAAACCAGTAGCTTCATTATGAACCATTGCTCTAAGAAAGGTTCTAAATAGCCATTCGAAAGACACTATATCTTCCTTAGCTATAAAACCAACAGCAAAAGTAACACATTTCTTATGATGATCAACTCTTATGAAAGGCCCAAACACCATATTATACCTGATAAAAACATAAAATAATATAACTAATAATTAGAAGAGTTTGAAATACTATTTAGAACAATGTAATAAATTTTCATAACATTGTAATAGTTCTATAAATATTGTTATAAATCTTAATTCTAACCTCCCTACATATATTTCTATTATAACGAACTATAAACCTATTACTCTAAACTATAATATAATGTTTCTATATTATGATACTATTGATCTAAAATATAATGCACTTATTATAAATTGTATGCCTATTGTTATGAATTATGATTATAATGTTCTAATGCATACTATAGTATTTTCCAGTAAGAACTATATACCTGTTAGTCTGATAAGTAGTATCAAATGATATCATATCGCCAAAGAGTCCATAATTCTTCTTACAAATCAGATAAGTCCATAATGCTCTACGTAGATAATCCTCATCAGCTATTTGAAAGTCAAAGAAAAAAGCATACCACATCAACTTCTTTCTCTTGAAATTATCTATAAATATTTGGGCATCTGAACCTTCAATATATGCCTTCAAATCCTTATGGAAAATTTTGAAATCACATTTAGAGACATCTATATTCTCATAACCCCCAACATATTCTTTCATCATTCTATATGTTTTTATAGGATCCACATTTACCTAAAAAACACCAAGCAAAATTTATTCTAACAAAGCAAAACCAAAGAAAAATTTTAGTTTATAACAATACAATTTGTGTCTTTTGAAAATCTACCTTAGAATTATCAACAATCATTTTCTTGTGCAAAATGCTCAAATTTCTTCTTGATTTTTGAAAATGTAGAAACTTGGTAGAAAAAAGTGGATGAGAATGTCCCTCTTGGAAATTTGTAATAACAAAAGCACCATCATCACAAACCTTCATTACAATTTGTGTCTTGCATCCAACACGAGTCATCGATATTCTCCTAAAACTTGGAACAATATCTACATCTTCATTAATAATTCCCTTATCTTGCACGTCCACCTTTCGTTTATACCCCCATCGAGCTTTATTATACACATTATATTGAAAACTAATCATGCCATTCTTCCTTCTTTTGGTAGTAGATTTCCTAGTGTTAAACCCAGCTTCAATTGCATATGACTTATAGAATAAAATACCTTCATCGAGACTTGAGAAATTAGTACCAACATATGGTTTTACCTCACTAGAACAACATGATATCCATTATTTTATTCCCCCAGGAGTACATACGGGTATTACTTCAAAAGCAGCACTATCATTTGAATTAGAAACACTACAGTCCTCGTTGATGCTCATAGCTATAAATAATAGAATAATATTTTAGAACATTAGAATTTTAGTATAGAGCAATAAGTCAATAATTTAGAATAATTAGTATAATACGTATAATAATAAAATAAAAGTTCAAGAATAACATACATAATATTTTAGAAAAATAATATAAAGTTTTAGAACAATAATATAAACTTCTAGAACATACGTAATAAATCTATAACAATACAAATAACAATTTATAAACTTCTTTCTAGAACAAAGTTTTAAGCACTATATGTTGTTCTAAAAAATCTCTGTAGTGTTCTAATGAACTGTGACTATTGTTCTAGTGTTCTAATAATTCGTCTTATTGTTCTACGCATTTCGCAATAGTATCAAACAAGTTCACCTAATGTTTCAAATACTATTGTTCATGTTATACTTATTGTTCTATATTGTAATTCTAATGTTCTATACATCTAAAAATATACAAAATTATAGTGTTTTAAAAATCTATTGCTCAAATTACACCTTTTGTCATATATTCTAATTCTAATATTCTAAAAATTTATACTAATGTTATATAAATATAATTGATCCATAATTATAATTCTAAAATAACTATTGTTCTATATTCTAATTTTAATGCTCAAGAAATCTATACTAATATTCTAAAAATCTATAATTTTGCTCATATAACACCTATTGTCCTATATTCTAATTCAAATGTTCTAAAAATCTATACTAATATTCTATAAATATAATTATTCTATAATTACAATTCTAAAATAACTATTGTTCTATATTCTAATTCTAGTGTTCTAAAAATATATACTATTGTTCTACAAATCTATACTAATGTTCTAAAAATATATAATAATGCTCGTATTATACCTATTATCTTATAGTCTAATTCTAATGTTCAAACAATTTATACTAATGTTCTATAAATATAATTGTTTTATAATTACAATTCTAAAATAAATATTGTTCTATATTGTAAATCTAGTGTTCTTAAAATGTATACTATAGTTCTAAAATAACTATTTTTCTATATTCTAGTTCTAGTATTCTTAAAATGTATACTACTATTCTAAAGATCTATACTAATGTTCTAAAAATATATGATTTTGCTCGTATAATACCTATTGTTCTATATTATAATTCTAATATTCTAAAAATATATACTAATGTTCTATACATATAATTGTTCTATAATTACAATTCTAAAATAACCATTGTTCTATATTCTAGTTCTAGTGTTCTAACAATGTATACTATTATTATAAAAATCTATACTAATATTCTAAAAATCTACACTAATGCTCGTATAATATCTATTGTCTTATAGTCTAATTCTAATGTTCTAAATATATATACTAATATTCTATTAATACATTAAAAATAACACAATAAATTTTTTCGATAATAATACATGCATATGATTCAATATTCTAATAAGATATAAACAAATAAGATATGTTAAATATTACGAAAAAAATTTGAAAAATACTCGTAATTTTGATGTATTAGAACAATCAATAAGATATGCATTTACTTATCATCATATTACACACACTCTACATCTTATTTTTGATGTATTAGAACATTGAATCAATTACGAAAAAAAAGTGAAGCATACCTTATTTTTTAATTCCAAAACAGCAAAAGTAGCCTTCAAATATGATATCTAGCAAAAGAAGCATTCAAATATTACAATTTGAATATAGAGTAGAATGAAGAATATGGAAACTACTAATTTTTAGGGAATATAAACGAATGTCTAGGAAACTACCCAATAATTATGAAAAAAAAATCTTTCTCAACTGTCAATTTATGACTTTATTATAATTATAATTTTCCCCAATCATAGCCATCTAAATACATTAAATAAACGGCTTCAAATGAGTTCTTCTATAAGAAGGGTTCTTATATAACTAAGGTGGTTCACATGATCACATTATATGTGTGTGTGTGTAATAAGCTCAATTTTTATTCATTTGGGCATGCCTTGCTATTAAAGAATTTTAACCCCATTAATATTGACATTCAAGAAGTGTTTAAGAGGTTTAGTAAGTCTATCCTACATCCGGGAGTACATAGAGGATGGTGTTCCCAGAGGTAAATTGAGCAATTTTGAAAAAATAACAATCTTGAGTCAAATGAAAAATTTAGAGGAAATAAACATTTATAAATTATATAAGAGGTTTTGGACAAAATGACTCATTTTATCTCAAAATTGCTCATTCTTTTTATCTGGAGCACCTTTCTTTATGTACTCACGGGACTATAAAAATAATTATATAAGAGGTTTTGGACAAAATGAGTCCATTAATAAATTAAGAATATATTTAACCAGACCTCTTAATTTGAATAATGTAGACAATCAATATAGTTACGTCATTAAAAGGGGAAACACAATTATGTGTTTACATTAATTAGGACTAAATAATATTTATTTTAGAAAATTTCATGCACATTAATAAACTTGCAAGCCTTTTCCCCCCCAAAAAAATTTACTTGATAGGATGTAGGTGAATTTGCACACCATAATGTTTCATATATTGAAGATGTTTAACCTAGCATATGGTCGTAGGGTAAATTGATATTCTAAAACGAGGCTTATTGATGCATTATCAATGTATAATAATATTTTAATGTATTTGAATAAATATATTTTTAAAATATTATAGTGATCGTTACTAACTTTTTTATCACCTAATTAAGCATAAATATGAGCAAATGTGTGTCTTGGAGCAATGGAATGAGCGGGCAATCAGTAATTAGAGAAAAACGGGATAGATAATAGAGAAGATATAGAAGGAACGGAAATTGTGATAGTAAATGTTGATGTACTTGCCCGTCCTAAAAAGTTTCTCATTTTAAAGGAAAATTTACTATGCAAGGTATGATGGGTGGTAAGGGGTGACTACATAGCCTTCCTAATATCTTCTTAAGGTCTTATAGTTCCATGGTTTATTGTTCAAGAGTAAAAAAGCTATCATTAAAAATTAAATATATATAGATAGACTGTTTATATTTTCTATAATAATTGTAGATGTCAACTAGCTTAGTTTGTTAAAGTTTTTTAGGGTAGTATCAAAACATAAGATCAAATCCCGTCTACATCAATTGTTGCATTGGCGCTTACGGTTTCCTTTACAACATTTTCTATAATAGCTTCTAATACCTATGTTTGTCTTTTCTGGAATGTAAAAAAAACAAATATCTAATAAGAGTTGAAGAGCTCCCCAACGCGCGGATTGAAGGTATTGACTCTGCCCATAACCAACACGGCAACACCTCCTATGGAGTATGGACCCTTGCAATAACAACTGCTTGGGCCAACATTCCAGGGTGTGGACATGATTCTAGCCAATACTAATTACTCCACTCATAAATTAATCATGTAATATGTTACACAAAGACTAATTGTCTCAAATGAGCATTTACAGCATCGAGATTTATTAAAGCAAATGAGTATTTCTTTTTACGAGGATATTATTGAGTGATTCAAACGCACACTTACAAGTTACATACAAGCAATGGCGTATAAATAGCACATACATTGTGCAAAATATGAGCATGACAAACATACCATATTAATATTCTATATTATCGACAATATCATTTATCCATGTATTTTTTCTCTTATCACTTGATTTGCACAACTGCACCCCCGAAAATGGTCTCTCAGCCTTATAAATCCATGCAAAAAGGTTAAGCAGTTGCAGTGTTAGAAGTCGAGCCAAAAATGTGTGTAGCTCTAGTTTTAAGAAGTAAGCAAAACCAACCTTATGTCCTTATTCAAGGGATCGAAATCAGAGTACTTTTTCTTATATATTGAAAACTATAATGGGTTCAGATCTCTTTAAATGAGAGAAGACCCATTTAGGGTCCTTGACCGGCCCATTTATAAAAGGGTTTAATTAATTATAGGCTTAATAAAGTCGGTCTTTTAAAGAGTCATATTTTATTGGGTCTTTAAAGGATCAAGTTAGATCAATAACGGGTTAATAATTTTCATGCTAGGCTTTTAAACACTATAAAGTAATGAATATTTTCTATTTACTTGTCACTAGTCTGCTGCCAAAGATTGGGGTTGATACTACTGGTGTCAATTCGGGTTGTCGATACGGGTTTCGTTCGATACTAATAATCGGATCATGTTCAATCGGTTATTTACTTAATCGGTTTGGTTCGGATTCGATTCAGGTTTGAATGGTTGGGGTTTAAATGAGTTTAGGCAGTTTATTTTGGGTATGACTCGACTTTGGGCCGAGTCGAATTTGGACGGGTTAAGACAGTTTATTCCAGGTCATTTCAAGACTATTCGTTCGATTCTTGATTATTTTACAATTATGATGTAAATCACATTTTACAAGTTAGTTTAAATTCATGATTATTTAGTTTTTATTATGCATTTGTCAATTCTTTGACAATAACCAGTGTTATTAAGATTGTGATTTTATTTTGATATCATGGGCTTGATATATTTTGATATATGTAATTGATGCTTCTAACTTGGAATTTTGCGAAATAATAGGTCGTTTGTTAAGAATCCTAATAATTTGCAAGAAATGTGAATTGAGAATGATAGCTTTACTATTGGGTTTCTAACAGATTAATTTTAAACATGTCATCTTAAATTGGGTTAAGGGTCACTATCAATTAGGTCTTATTGATTTCTTATCAGTTTGAATCGGGTCTAGGTTATTACTAATTGGTTTACTATCAAGTGGGTTGTTAACGGATCTAGTCATTTTTGGAATCGTCGGGTTGAGTTTATTTCGAATTAAATCGGTTTCTAGATTGGATTTGGGTTGGGTCGATTTGGGTTGTAAAGCAGTTCAGATTAAACCAGATCGGGTCGATACAGTCAGGTTCACAATTCGGGTTGAAAATTGACAGCTCTAGTTGATACAGACAGACGATCACCCTCCATTACTAGAACTAAACTATCTTTGAACCGGCTTGACCTGGCCCAACCCGTTTCGCATTTCTTTTGGCTTGGCCTAGCCCGATCTGACTCATAAGATGTGCGACCTAGTCTGGCCCTAGCCCGACCCAATGCACAAGTCTAAATGGTTTACCATGTTGATAGATAATAGGTTTTATTATCTTGTGCATATCCTTGTAAAGATAAGTTTTTAGTATATGTTTTGGTTTTCTTGGAGTCTCTTGTATTTACCTATTTATACATGACTAATGAGAAGTCTCCAACCAAGGGAGAATAATACTATTCTACATGATGATATCAGAGCCTCTTTAGGGTTTTCTTTTTCTTCTCCCCTATAACCCTTCTTGATCCCGTTGACAGATCTATCAAGCTCAAATTCATCGGATAGCCTACTTTTATGGCTGTCAAATTTATGGACTAAAAGATACAATAATTAAAGTACGGATCTTTACGGTACACAATATCTTTAACGAAAACACAGATATTTATTTAGGATATTCATCATTCGACGATATATGTTGGACGCAATGCATACTATTTATCTCCTAAATACTCCGTCTATTGGTTTGTGTTTTGTGCTAGTTTACCAACCACAATATAAGCGTAAGTTGCAGTGTTGCACACAGAACTCTCAACTAATGTAACAGAATACTCTGAGCTTTTCATTGAGTTATTGTATTGAAGGACTCTCTTATATCAAAAGAGTCTCATACTCAAAGAGTTACAATACCTAATGAAGACAAAAGTGTACAGTAACTAATGAAGACCATAGTGTACAAAAAAATGACCAAAATATTTAGTATAGCAAAAATTACAAGGTTTGCAGTTAAGCAAATCCCGAAGAAAGCAAAGCTTCAAAGTACTACTTAGTGAAGCCAGTGTTGGCAGCTGCAAAGGAAGACCTCTTAACAAACCTTCCCTTCATTCTTGGCCTCTTCTCTGCATTTAGTTTCCTAACTTCATACCTTATTTTCTTCGAGAACAATCTAGTCCTTCTCTTCTCCCTGTACCTCGATACTCGTGCTTCCCTCCCTCCATCTCCAATCCCTCCATTCCCTACCATTTCCCCCATTTGATGGTCTCCAAATAATTGATGATGCCCTTCTAGCCCACATGTTCCCTGTTGCACAGCACAAACAATGTAACAAAAACACCCCAAGACATGAACAAGACTAGTTTGGTCACACTGAAATCACGTAAAAATAATTTTAATTAGAGTTGGCATATATTAGATAAGAAGAATAAGTATACCATGCAATGAGGCCAGCAATCGTCGGGACTAATTTCGGGGCGCTGTCCGTTCACCCAAGGGGAACAACCTTGACTATCCCATGCGTCGCTTATTGCTTCGTAATCAAGCCTCAACGCAATCCTGCTTCTCTTAATATTCTGTGTTTCAACATTTTCTTCTGTTTTGCATGATTCACTATTAACCATTGCTTGGTCAATCATCATAATATGTTTATGATCTTGTTCATCCTCCCATGTCGTACCAAAATCGTGGTCGTCGTAGTTGAAACTCAACTCGAACGGGTCCTTGATCACTACTATATTTCTGTCCGACTCTACCTGATCACATCCCCTTATCATATCTCCATCACACAACTCATTTTCTTCTTTTACAAGTTTACGAATGTCATTTTTATTCGTATTCATAATGCTAGGACTGCAATCTAACAGTCCTAGTTCTTCTATCCCGTACAACTCATCATCTAAACCTTTGCCTAGCAAGGTCTCAACATCAGCAGCAAATTCCTCAAGATCCATATCCGACGGCATGTAACTGTCAGGTGATAGTTTGGAGTTGCTTAACGTGCTCCTTGCCACATCTGATCCTACCTCCAGCTCCAACGGTCGAATTTCGCCTTCAACAGTAGTTGAGGAGTGAAAATCGGTTGCAAACGGGTCGTAGATAGGGACGCGGTACAGAAGCTGCTCCTCGGTCTCGCCGTCTTGAGACGAAGTTGTATCCTCCATCCCGAACTCGGGGACTATTACATGGAGGGGGTTACGCTCCTCGGATTTCGATTGGTGCTTCCCATGGCGGGGCGTGCGGGGTTTCCTATGCCACGAGGGCAAATCGAGCCGGTGGTAATCATGACCGGCTCGCTTGAGCGAGGCTGTCTTAAGACGGACTCGTTCATGCCTCCTGGCCAAGGAGTTGGCCGAGTGGACAATCCCGTCACACGGTTGGCACAAGAAAGCATCATCGGACGGGCAATACCATCGCGCCCGTCTCTGTATGCAACAATCACAAGCCCTGGCGGTCTTCCCACTGACCGCGTTGGCAATCTTTTTATCGGATATCATCCTAGCAATCTTGCTATTGCAATTGTGAACTCAATGTGAGATTTTCTTGGGATGTGAGGGGGTATTTGAGTAGTTGCAAAACTTAAGAGCCAAAAAAAGTTTTAATGTACTATGAATATCGTGATTCGTGAGTAGGAGCGGACAGTAGTGTAAATGTGTGTAATGTACAATAATTGCTAGACTTTTGGGAGAGTTTAAGGGGCTATTTTTTTTGGGGTAGGGACCAAATGCTCCTAATACTATGCTCTATGCGCTTTTACAGTTTGAAAAGCGCAACCGTTAAATTACAAAATTTGGTGAGGTGGCCTGTGAATGTGAGTGAAACTTACACTTTTGGGGACCAAACCATAAGGCCAAGGCCTTATCTCGTACCTCATTGGCTAGCCTTTAAAAGTTGATCCTAAACGAAGGCTCCTCATTGGTCACAACTCTATTAAAGGGATTTCTTGTGGGTCCCCCTTGTGAATTATTTTTCCGATGAGGATGAGCATACGATTTTTTTTTCTGATATTCAACCGAAATAATATCTCACTTTCAATTTATGTCTAAAAGTGGGCATATATTATATGTTTGTGATTAAATTTTGAGAGAGACTGTTTTGTTGGTATGGTCTATTTCAAGTAAACCTGTAATTTTCAATGGCATGGAGTCCCTCACTTACTTGCTTCACTGTTTTCCCTCCCCACATCGCATTGGTTTTCAGCGTTTGGAAAGGATGTATTCGTGTGTAGTTGTATAGTTGCTACTTATGTGACAATATTGTCTTGTTGGGTTGTTTTAATTTGTTATTTCTTCAAGTTGTTATCGACTAAGATCTTAAAATCTTTCTTTCCGACTTCCAAGTGGTGCAAATAAATTTTGGGGATTTAATCTTGTTATAGTCCTTTTGTAATCTCGTTTTTTATTGCACTTTTATACCAATAACTTTATGTGTTATTTTTCATGGTTTGAGTTCAAAATAGGTATTCTTAGTTAATTTGATGTATAGAGGGCCTGAAGTCCAAAGAGAAATGGGGTGGTTGTGTCGAGGTTTTATTATTGCTTGTCATGGTTTTAATTCTAGTTAGGGCCTAGCTAGAATGAGCCCATATAATCTTATCTACTTGTGGAAGTTTGCTTTGGGTGATAGGAGCCCCCAAGATATATGACGAGTGAGAATTCGTGTTGCATTGATGGGCATCTTGTATCACCATACTGTGAAAAGTTTTATTAATTAAGGATCTCAGACGAAGACCCCTAAAGTGAAGTTTAAGGTTATATACATCGGTGTGAAGTTTGGTGTGGTATAGATGACACTTAATTGAGAAGATATGGTTGTAGCTTCGAATGATTGAGGTTAACACCCTAAAGTAACGCTCAAAGGGTTAAGGATTATAGATGAAATGGTGAATGATGGAGTTTAAATGATCTGACTTAGAGTGGCTTGGAACCATGATAAAGATTATTTAATGATATGATCACGTAGTGCATAGCGTTTGATAATATATGTAACTATTAATGTTGTTCATGAGATGAAAGGAATCAAAATTGAGACGACAAAAGTACGAAAATGTAAGTGTCCCTTTATAGAAGGGACTCATTTAACTAGCCTAGTTCGGGTGGATAATTCAATGATTGAACTATAACTAAAGGCTTAGGTTTTTTACAACCTAACCCACTCATTATCCTTGTGAAGGAATGAGTAGGAACATTTTCCACAGCTATTTCTATTATCTGCACGAATCAATTAGGGTTAGCATCAAGGTTTACTGACTATCCTCGTATTAATTGAGGCTGAAGGGTCATGGTTCAGTTAAGGAGTCAACCACCAAACACAAAAGGTACTTTGGACACCTACTTAGGTTGAAATAATCCCAAGTCACTCACAAATAGTTCTCGAAATACCAAAGATAGTTTTGGGAATGAACAACCAATCTCGATTTGTATATGACGTGGTAAAGATTTGATTATGATGGAATAACATAATATTAATAGTTTATAGGCATATGCACAACACAAGAATAAAAATTTAGATTAAGCAAGTTTCCATATTTAAAATTATGTAAAAATCCAGATTAAAGTAACCATTTCTTCTTAATGTCCTCGAGATCAAGAGATTCTAAAATCGGTTTTATCTTATTACGTGTGATGCACTTCAATAGAAAATAGAGGTGAAATGCCAATTTTACAATAAGACAAGGTTTTGTGTAAATGAATTGTAGGAATTTAAATAAGAAATAAAGTTGTAATATTTAAAGGTATAAAATTGAAAGATACATGTAACACAGAAAAAGTTTCTCCCTATGACTTGCTTCAACATTGACAATATAGTGAAAAATAATCTAGTTAAGAGGACACATGTGGATTGTTTTTAAAACATTGATCATTGATTGATGAACGTAAAAATAAAATTGGAAGGATAAAAGTAAAATATCAAAGTATTGACTATGATATGCCAGCAAAAATGAGTTTTGGGTGCATTTAAATAGTCATTCAAGGATGATAATTTTTCTAAGTGTGCTCATAAAATGTAAGTAATGAGATTTAAAAAAAATCTGGAGTATGAGAAGTGATTCTACGTAACACATCATTGATAAATGTAAAAGATAATTAAAGAAAAAAATAAGACATAATTAAAAATGTAAGGGGAAGGAGATTGATTGATTAAGAAGGAGACTATGTTAGAATGATGATTCCTTCAATTTAGATACTCAAAGTTAGAATCATCATGCTTTGATTAATTCAATGTTGAAAGGAATTTGCTCATTTTCCATCACCTCATCAATTTTCATGAAAATAAATAGATGTATGTGAGTTGATTAAAAGATGAACATCAAAGATAATGCTTCTTTGAATGATCATCAACTCAAGATAGAAAATGAAAGAAGATTATTATTATGGATAGATTGTCATCTTTAACACATAATTGACAATAAAAGTCTTAATTGTACTTATTTGAGTGAAGGATAAATAATGATTATAGAAACAAAGAAATAAAGAGAGAGAAGAAAAAAACAAGTAAATATTGGATTGAATAGGATCCTCAATTTGGTTATTGGTGAAGATATTACTTTTGGGCTCTTGATTAAGGGGGAAGAGTACTTAAGGACCTAATTTTCCTTGCTTAGGAAAGACTAGATTGGCTTATAAATTCCTTATTATGGTTGAAGGATATTTAAGAGGGTAAGTAGATAGAAAAATATTTGAGAGTTGAAAAACATTGGACCTTTTTCTCATAAAAATTATGGGTATCTATATAGCAAATGTGGTCTAAGGTTTGAAGTGTTAAACACTAGGTTTGAGTGCTCAACTTTGGCCAGTGTATTGATCTCTCAGTTCTAGAGTTAGACATTAGGCTCAACATTCAACACTAAAGACCAATGTTGGACGCTCTAAGAAGTTGAGTGTTAAACACTAGATATTTGAGAGTTCAACGATGAGTTTCAGTGTTCGATGCATGACACTTCATTGTTGAACGCTTAGCTTGAGAATTGTATACTTTGCACTTGAGTTGAATGCTTAGAAGCTCCAAGCATTTGAGTTTGCAAGGTTAGTTTTAAGATCTTTGAGGTTAAATACATGTGTTTAGGGCTAATTTAGGTTTAGGTCTTGTGATTGTGGGCAATTTTAAGTTTAGGGCTTTTTCTATTTGGGCTTTCAAAGGTGGTTCGAGTTTTGATATACTGGTTCATCATCAGATCACTAGGCGGGGAGACACAAATTGGTGTCTATAGCCTTTTAATTTTCTTTTTCAACTTACTTGAATTTTGGAATTTTTTTTAATTACATTGCCTCATTTGAACACTTCACTTTTTTTTTTACTTGTAAACTTTTCACATTTGTTATTTTTCATTTTGCACAACACCTTATACATGGTTAGATAGATGTAGGTACAAAATATTATGCTAAGATGTATAAGGTTCAAAGTGTTTACAAAGTGGAAATGTTGATAAAAGGATCATGGATAATATTGAGGGTGCCAAAAAGAATTCCTCTTATCTTAAGTATGTCAAATTTCTCTCCATTTTCACTTATTCTTTTTGTTTCCTTTGCATTGAGGCCATAAATGGGTTAGAATTTCATCATAAACTTTTAAGAACCGACTAAAATAGAAAATAGAAAAACAAGATAGAAGAACTCTTGCTTTATTAATGGAAAAAAGGTTACATGACAAGACAAAGACATATCACTAGACATAGATTCGAATAGGAAGAATGAGGAAATGTTTAGAGGAGACTTATTTGACTTAAAAGAAACAAAAAAACTCATATGGAATCAAGGAAGAACTCGTCTCAAACCTAGTGTGTTGCAATATAGATGTTTGTCTTTGTAATAGCCCTACTTTTTAGACTGTAATTAATTTTCTAATTATAAATAATCAAATAAATTTAATATTTTTTAATTATTGTAGTTAAATAGTTATTTTAATTCTATAAGTTAATATCTTTTTTCATTAATGATTGTTTTATTAGTTTTTGATTCGATTTCATTAAAATGTCTTAGGGTCGTGTGTTCAAATTAAGTTTTCATCTCAACTAAGATATTTTAAATTTTAATAATTTAATATTTAAAGGTGTATAAAGTCAATTTTCGTGTACTCTTATACCATAATTCCATGCTACCTAGGCTATACCCAATCTATTTTCCTATATATGTAATTGTGTCTTCGATAGTTTACTAAAGGATTTTATATGTGAATTAGGTATTAATGGAGCATGCTTAGTTGAATTTGGGAAGTTTGAGTGAAGTATGTATATTTATTTTTACTTGTGTTTATGTTGATACACTTGCTGTGATTGGTTGGTTAATTGACTTAATCTAACTAAGTGACCTTAGGTTGAGTACTTGATTATAGTAGAGAGCTTATCTAATCTTGGCTAAGTACGTATATTGATTGTCTAGCCTTAAAATAGTTTAAGAAAGTTAACAAAAAAAAAAACCTATGAATTTAGTAACTTGGCAGACTCACAGGAAAGCAAATGTTCTCTAAGTACAACAATCTAATTCAATAATTTATGAATAAGAAGGAAAAGAGAACGTATACCAAATTGAGTAATCATAAACTTTAACTCATGAATAGGAAGGACTCGCAAAAGATTATTTTTAAGTCCAGCCACTAGTATGCAAGGGCTACCATGAATTTTCTTAGCTTTTATTACTCGATTAGGCTTTCCAATGAGTTAGATTTATGATGATTGAGGTGACACCTAATGAGAACGGATTAGCAAAGCATTTCTAGTGAACACAAATATGAAATTGCCCTCTACGGACCCAGTCCAAACCCAACTTAGTGCAACATGAAACCGAAATTAAATTGGATTCGAATTGGATGAACCGGACCTGAACCATACCCAAAAGAGTAAATAATCTGATATGATTTAAATCGAGCTAAACCCGAACTTACTTAATAAAGACTTGACTCAACATACTCAACCCAAATATAACCTAAAACCATACATTATCTAACTAGAATCAAACTAGAGCATCAAAATTGACAACGAA
This sequence comes from Dysphania ambrosioides, assembly GCA_026401315.1. Taxonomy (NCBI): domain Eukaryota; kingdom Viridiplantae; phylum Streptophyta; class Magnoliopsida; order Caryophyllales; family Amaranthaceae; genus Dysphania; species Dysphania ambrosioides. The sequence continues at coordinate 12,804,420 of CM048658.1, forward strand.
TTACAAGATATATTGAATAGTGCGATATTTGTCGTAGTAGTGGTACTGGACCGTTACTTGTTAGAAAGGTAACAAATCGAATTGATTGGAATAAGACGAAAAATGGTTACAAGAGAATCGAAGTTCATGTCTATCAATTATCAAACAAAAGTAAAGTTGTCGAGAAAACTTGTTTACGTGGGCTCGCGACTCTCACACATTTATGTTTTGTTTCCTTCAATCAATTACTCCAAAACAAATTTGACATTTACGTATCTTTTCGTACTTATCTACAAAAGATATTTGAAACTTATTTATTTTATTAGAAGTTTGCCTCCATCCTAGTGTGTCTTAATTCATTATTAAATTAGTTGATAGGTTATTTATTTTTTTGATTGTAAACCACTCTTACGATAAAAGTAAATTAGTTGTTCATATTGAATTCAAATGAAGCTCTATCTGTTCCATTTCTATTTCTCTTTTCCATTAGAAAAATGTTCACAAGAGTCAAGCCAACATATGGTGTCAAGTGTACGTGGAATTAGGCCAAGAGTTAAGCAAGAACAAGCATGTATATAAAGGATTGATGCACCCAAATAAATTATAAAGGATAAAAATTTCAGAAAAATCTTGAACTTTCTTTCTAAATCCTTACTTCAATCATTCTATCTGTCTTCTACTACGGTTGTAATTATAGGCAAAATTATTATTATTCGTACAAAGATTAATATATTAGGCAGTGGTGGATCCTCTTGAGATTATGTCAATCCAATTTATATAAATGTTGATGTGACTGTTTTACAAGATTAGATGTTGCCTTGATGGCATTGCCTTGGGCTTGCAAGATTCCACTAAGTTCAACGGGTTTGGGGTTTAAATCCTCCACCCTGCAAAATCCCCTTCTTTTATTTCTAATTTCTTTCACCCTTTTGTTCTTTTTAAACTCGTGACAACTCATTCATTAAAGAAGATCAACTTTCACAAACTCAGTTATTCCCCGTGGGAAATTGGACTTGTTATATTGTTCATGGCTATTATATATTTATCAATTTTTTAACACAATTGAATTAACCTCGTGATGTTGAATTTGAAAAAAATCAGGTTATGGGTATTGATATAAAAATTATATTGACACTAATGATATGCCTAAGAGAATGAAGATCAAGATGATAAATCTAATTTATCTATTCAACTTTTATGCATGGTTCATTCTACCACAAAAGGTTATGATCAACAAGATAGTACATAGGGAAAAATTCGATTCTTATCAAGTGCTCCTTGGGAAAGGAACGTGCATTACACTTCAAGCTCATGACCTGGTGCCTTGCTTTGACCAAACTTGAGGACAATTTTTGTAAGAGGCAGAGGACAATGAAAAAGTGTTTAAGGTTGAATTGTACTTTTAATGCTTTATTAATTTTGCCTATTTTTGTTATTTTGTGTCTAGAATTCTGCTTATATGTTTTTACCTTTCACTTGAAAGGGTTTTTCATGTTTTAAGTTTTAGGATGTTTGGGCAAATTTTATGGTTCTTAGTTGTAATGTTAATTAGTTTAATAAATAGGCCAAATTATGGTTCCAAATTTTGTTAGTTGGTTAAGTCAAGTATGGGCCGAAATTAAATTAGTTAATTGGTTCCAAATTGTAATTAGCTAAGTCCGAAAGTTATGATAATGTTAGATAAATTTTCGGACTTTAGGATAATGTTTGGGTTATATTAGGATTAATTCTATCCTAATCTTATCCTAAGTTAGTTATATATTATCATAAGATAATTATATATTTTAGGAGGCTTAGATAGAGTCAAATAAGGAATCCTAGTTGGAGATAAACTCAACTAGACCTATGTATAAATAACAGTAGGGGGTTGCCAGTTTTTAGCAAGTTGAGAAGAATAAACATTAAAGTTTTAAGTTAAGCTTTCTGGTTAAGATTGGTTTTAAGTATAGTGATAGCCTTAAAGCTAGGAATCTAGGTTGTATGTCTACTTTCTCTAGGTTTTATCAAAATCCCACCAGCTTTCCACATTAGGGTCATTATCAAATGGAGCGCATCAGTTAGTTGCTAGGTTGAATCGAATATGGGTTATGTATGGATCAGGTTGCTTGCAAGGTGAGTCGATTTAGGATCGAGCTATCTCTGAGTTTAGTGTAGATCAGGCTTGGGTTTTAGGTTTACAAATTTCCATTAACTTGATTTTCGAGTTGAATTCATGTCAGGCTATTAATATCTAATCCAAGTTGTTAAAAGAAGTCAGATTCACCTCTAATCCGAGTTGTTAAAAGAAGTCAAATTCACCTTTACTCCGAGTTGTTCAAAGAAGTCAGATTCACCTCAATACGAATTATATCACACAAGTTAGTAGTTCAGGTTAAAAACTAGTGGCTTTATTCAAGAGTGAAATTCATTTCAACTATGGTGCATTCGTACTATCATGGACATGTATACTTACTACTTGGCCCAAAAGGTAGGCATGTGCCATAAATCGATTATAAACAATAACATTGCACAATATGGATGAACCCTTCAAGCCCAAACCATTTTCAAGAGCTCTTTGAATACTAGATTTCAGATACATCTACAAAACCACAAAGTGCTCCAAGAAAAAACTTCATTGATATCTTATAAGCAAAAGAGACTAAGTAAAGGCGTCCTTAGAGATTACTATAAGACCCAACTTTCCTCCTTCCTTCCTCTCTCTCTCTCCGCCATCCTTATCCTCCTTCTCTCCTCCTTCCCTCCTAGCCGCACCAGTTGCCATCAACCACCACTTTCAGCCTCCGCTGATAATGCCACCAATAAATGGTTGCCATCATGCCTCGATGCGAGGGAAAACAACCAGCTATGAAGGGGAGTTTGCTGGAAATTCGCCCACTACACTACTTTATAAAATACTATGATGAAAGGGGGGCGTATAAAAAGTATGAGCGCGCACCTTTAAAGGGGCGTCTAAGTTAAACATTCATTCCCAGGGAACATAATTTAGGCACCACTTTTAGATTATTATTATTTATTGTTATTATTATTTAATTATTGTATTTATATTAAGATATTAATAGTACATGAGTTTTATTGTTAATTCATAATACTACTTAGTATTAATAGTAAAAGTAAATAATAATAATAATAATTTAAGATTAATAATTAATAATATAAGTTAGTATTAACAATAGTAGCAATAACAATAATTTTAAATATGAAAAGTAACAATATTAGTTAGTATTAATAATATTAATTATAATAAATAATAATATTAATAAAATTAATAATAATTTTAAGAGTAATAATTAGTAGTTAGAGTTAATAATTTTAATAATAATAAATAATACTCCCTCCTTCTTTTTTGTTTGTCCTATTTTGAATATGTCATTCAGTGAGTGAGAAACTTAAATATGATTTTTTGTTGATATATATAAATTAAAATATATCTCTAATGAATCTTGTTATATTCATCTCAAAGTATAATATTTTAATATGCAAATTTATATTTTTATATTATATATTTATAAATATATTAAAATTATGATATATGTTTTTAAAATTGTGCAAAAAAATGTAACAAATAAAAGGGAACGGATGCTTAATGGAAACCATTAATTGCTAGCATTTTCAGCGAATTCTATTGAATTATGAGGATTAGCTCATGTAATGGGCAATGTCAGGTGGGGCACTAGATGATTGTGTCATTCCTAACTATAAGGTCCATATCACCTAGAGAATTAGGTTAGGGAGGCTACACGATGTTTGAAGTGTCACTCTAAGGACATGTTTGGATTGAGGGAGATATATTAAGGGGGTGATAAAAGTCAAACTAATAAAAAATAAAGATAAATAGAGGTGGTGATAAGGGATGAGGTGGAAAGGAAAATATTTTAGTGGTTGTATAACGAAGAAGAAGAAGAAGAAGAAATTGCGAGATTGATTATTACCCTCATTATGGTGGTAATAACTATCTTAAGGGTGTGGTGTGTATCTATTACCCTTTAAATGAGGGTATTAGTTCTCCTTTCATCATAATACAAACACTCTATTTATCGTACAATTCACTTCCACTAACCTTGTTTTTCATTACTTTGACTTTTATTACTCCCCTAGCGTATTACCTCCAATCCAAGCATGCCCTAAAGAACTTACTTATGGTGTCCTATGAGCACGAAGAGCAAACTTCATTTCAAAGGAGTTGAGGAGACTTATTGATTTCATTAGACTGTCGCACTTGCTGTATATCATATATGAGCACATTGACATGCCTTGGAATTTTACATCTGTTGGTCAGTGGCTGCCTAACATGCCTTGGACAAATAGGGTTTGGAAGAGTTGAGGCACAAACATGCCTAAATGGTAATTTCAACGCAGGAACACAATGGCTGGTTTTCTAGGAAGGCACAGATGTGCCTCTCTGAGACACGAACGTGCTTGATATCATTATTCAGGGGGTGGGGTCTAGGAGCTCCCAGATGAGGCACAGATGTGCGTCTGTCCATTTTCAATGTATGAGGCATAGGCATGCTTCCTTGGGCACAGAGTTGCTTGACTCTATATGTGCTTTCTTTGGCCCTTACTCCCCATTGATCACTTTGGCATGTTTCTTTTGAGCTCGATGGTACGACTTAAGGTCTTAAAGTCATCGATATGGATATGGATACGGATGTCGAGGCTCTACAAATTGCCGCCATGATGTCCAACTACCAGTGTAAAGTGGCTTCATACATTCTTGAAATACATCAAAATAAGAAAATCACTCATAAAAGTATCTTGGAACACAAAGGAATCGATTCAATATAAATCTACTCTAAAGCAATTAACTATATGTAAATTACCCTAAAAATTAAACACCTCTAAAACACGCATAAAGTAGGACTTATCAGGGAGGTACATGTAAAAACCTTGATATTATAAAGTAATTATATTTGTGAGTATTTGCATCTTTTTTATAATTAGCTTATGAGTATTTTCTTACTCACACTTTGCATAAATAGATATGACTCTTAAAGAGCACAAAACTTGTAGTGTGTTTCTATTGATCACCTGATTTTCATTTTACAGTATTGAGACTTATTTGGTCTGATTTAAATATATTAGAAATTTTTTTAGTTAGAAGTTAATATTAAAATAGCTTTTTATTTTTTATTAGAACTTTAATCTAAACATGTCTAATCTTATTTGATTTTGTCCAAACTTATCTTATTTAATTTTATCTAAACTTGAATAATATCTATAAAAAAATGCTTAAAAATGTCAAATTCCATAAATACTTTCTTTTTTTATAAAAAAATCCCTCCATATCCACGTTAGTAGTGCTCTCTCTTTGAAAAGTAAAACCGCTAATTAAACTAGTGGTTTTACTTTTAAATTTTACCAAATTAAATTACTTTATAATTTAAAAAAGAGGTAAATTGCTAATTGAATTAGCAGTTTTAATAAAAGTAGAACTGTTAATTTAATTGGTGATTATTTTTGTTAAATTAGGGAAAAAAATCAATTAATCAATATTACATGTACGGTATGATGAAAATTATTTATAAAACTGAAATTTTGATATTTTAAAAAATATCAATTGAAAGTTCCATATAGTAAAAACAAAATGAACATATTAAAAGCTTAGCCGTAGATCAGTCCATTCTTTATTTATATTGCTATAACTATTAGCTACGTTTATTGGTACCATTCCAAGCTTTTGCTTATTGAGATTTGAGTGGGCTTTTGTCTTAATTCACCGACTTCGAGTCTCGCTTGACACTTACACAGTACTGGATTTGGTAATTGGTGACCTGATGCTCTTGGTGGCATCACATTCCTAGTCAGTTTGTCTCTAGCCACAACCTCACAACCTTCACTAGACGAACGTCAGTGCTTCGGCTATCAATTATAGGATGCATTTTGAATCTAGGACTTGGAAAACTTGTGTTAAGCTAATTTAACACATTGAAAATTAAATCATTTTCCTACTCTATACTCAATCTTTCTACATGTGTATGTCCTAAGTTGTTCAGGTTTGAATTTCTAGAAGTTTGGTCTAGATCTATCGAATTCTATATAAGACTTCCTACTCTAACTGAAATTTAATAACATCTATTTGATAATTTCTAAGATTAATGATTATTATGTTGAATATTATCAAATTTTAAAATATGTGTTCTTCAAATATCTAATTTTAATATATAATTAAATATATAATACAAAATAATTGGATGAGAGATCATAATGTGACTTGGTTAGGTCTCATATGTCTGAGTTTTTCTAATTTTGTTTAACTAAGTGTGACCGAATAAAAATAATAAATATTACTTAAGTCGGTAAAGAAATCACGTAAGTTTTTAAATAGGATGAAAAGAACTACATGCCTCACAGTAGAGGTGGCCATGGGGGCTAGGCCAAACTAGCCTGAGGTGGGATAAGTTGGGCCAGGTAGGAGCAAGTCAAGTTAGGAATTCTTGATTCGTAATTGACCTACCTTTTAAGTGGGTTGGGCTAGACCAGCCCAACCCATTGTCCATCTCTACCTAACAGGTCACTTAGTTCCACTTTAATTTAGACCATTCGATTTCGTAAAGACTCAAGTTGCTACCAAGATTATTGTTTTTTTTTTATAATTTTAAGCTGTTTTTTAAATAATTATAAAAATAAGGTCCAAACCAAAAATAAGCTTATTTTCGTTTGGATAAAAATCGCCGTATGAGGCAGCGATTTTACTTAGTTGAAGGGCAAAGATTTCTTATGGGCAGAATTCTTAGTTAGAATTCAGCCTATTGGAAATCGTTGCCCAGGGCAGCAACTTCTAATGGGCAAAATTTTGGGAGTGGAAATCAGCCTAATGGAATCGCTGCCTCAAGCAGCGATTTTGCTTCCCCTATTTCAATAATAATAAAAAAGTTTAATCAAAATTTCTGCCTATGGCGGCTATTTTTTATTAAACTTTTTGTTTTGAGCCAACTAAATTCTGACAGACCCAAAATCACTGCCTGTGGTGGCAATTTTGCTCCAGTGAAATCGCTGTGTCGGATAGCGATTCTTACCCGAACCAAAATATGTTTATTTTTGAAATTATATTGATTTAGAGCTTATTTTTGTAATTATATTTTTTTTTAAAAAAATTTAAAAAAATTCTCCGTCAATTTTGCCAAGCCCCATATCAATTGTGAAATCATAAATATTGCCTGGTTGAACTTTCCTATACTCAGCATTAGACCTGTGCATTGGGGCGGGTCAGGGCCGAGATGAGTCACAAGCAAAACAGGCCGGGCCGGGTCGGCCCAAAGAAGATATATAACGGTACGAGTCGGACCGAGCCGTCCAAAGAGAGTATAATTTTTATCCATAGAGGGGATAGTTTACGTGTATCACCTCCAATCTTTGGTAGTGGATCATCGACAAGTAAGTGAAAATAATTTGTTACCTTATAGTGTTTAAAAGTTTTGGAAACTATAGGCTCATTATTGACCCGACTTGACCCATTAAAAACCCAATTAAACATGACTTTTTAAGAGACCGACTCATTAAGCCTATTATTGATTAGGCCCTTTTACAAACGGGTCGATCAATGGCCCTTAACGGGCCCCCACCCATTTGAACAAGTCTACTCAGCATAGCTTCTACCGGAGTACAAGCTGAGAACAACCCTTATTTATATAACGATCTAACACGCACGGTTCAATCTAACACACAATTATAAGTTATTGTATGTCACCCACGTATAATTGCGCTACTTTTGATTTCTCAAATTTATATCGAAAGTGTTTTTTTTTTCTTTCTGGGCAATGATATCGAAAGAGTTAGTCATTGATTGTTGGCCATTGGCGTTGCCAGATAACCAACCTTTGTTTCACGTTGTTAGGAAAAAAGCAAGGAGTGCATTGATTGTTGCTTTTGATAGAGACCAGTAAGTGTCTTGGGTAGTTGAAAAATTAATGTCATAAGTTTAAAATAAACATTTATGACAATTTTCATTCTTTATGATGCAATCATATTCATCAGTCGAGTTATTTCGGATAAAAATATGAAATAGTACTCCGTAGTAGATTTGATTGTAAATTATTAAAATTATTTTATTTTTCTTTTGAATTTTCTATATGTAAATCTATTACAATTGACTATATTATATTAAAACACATATAACATAAATGGATTTGTCTTAAAATGTTACCTTTTATATGAATTTGATGATATTAAAGGAGAGTTTCTACCTACTCTATACGTGTGCCACTTGACATCACCTTTATATGACACATGTTGTATCATATAGGATGACAATTTTGAAAAATTAATATATAAGCAAAAGGGTATAAAATAAAAAAATAATTCTTTTTACAAATAATCATACATCTCTACTTAGATAGGAAAAACAATAATTTCCTTGAATTAGGAAATAATAATTAGAGTATTAAATACAAATAATTTGAATAAGTAAAATTAAAATCAACTTTTATATTAAATATTATAAAAATTAATTTCTATATTTATTTTATTCTTCTTAAAAGTAGTACAAACAAGATGTACTTTTAATAAGTTACGTTAAACTTTATTTTAGTTTATCACTTCTTCTTTAATAATAAATTTTTTTAAAAAAATCACTTTTCATTTGCTTTTACTTGTCATATTTAGTAGGAAGAACATAAAAAGCTGAAGGGATAATTCGTAGACAGAAATTTATTAATCTAATTTTTTTAGTAAAGTTTTTATTAAGAAATCACTATTTTGTATACGTCTTACTAAAATTTGGAGTAAAGTATTATTATTAATTAGATTCATGAAGCATAGTCATGTAAAAGATATATACATCAAGATCTCTTTTCTCCAATATCATCCATCATATACTAATACAATGTATTATGCTTAATTTATTTGTTCCTTTGACCATAAATAAAACATCCATTTACTTTATTTTTATGTTCCTCTGACCATCATTACTACAAAAGTACTAGTACAATATCCATCATATACCACTACAAAAGTACGAAGTACTATGGAGCGAGTACCATGTTTGTACATTTTTAATTTATCAATAAATTAAAATCAACATCATAAAACTAAAAGTTATATAAATGACCATGTAAGAGTTATAAATAAATTTATAAAGAAAGCAATGATATTGAGTTTTATATCTATTTTTATTTCCATATGATCAAGTTGACCGTCATAACCATTATTCATTCAACAACCAAGGAGTTAACTTGTGTATCACACTAGTATGATTAAAATTAAAAGTACTTTTTTTTTTTTTAATGTAGTTTTACTATTTGACTAGGATCAAAACTCTATATATTTATCTATCTTATAAAACTTTATCAATTTTCTCTTGTGCAATGTCAAAAGTAGCATGTATACCCTTAGTTGGATCCCAAGTGGCATGACACTTGGAGAAAATTTATGCTGCCAAATGTCACTCTCTCACATAAGGTTATATAGGATCAAACGTTATACGTAGGCATATGATAGAAAATTATTAGTGATAGTTATTTAATGGTTTTGCTTTCTCCACTTATCCCTCTTAAGATCCTAGTTTTTATGTGTTTTATTGCTATATAGTACGTGTGCCTAGGTTTCTTTGATTGATTGTTATAACTTATAAGCCATATGGCCTATAGAAGGTAACGCTATTATAAGTAGAGTATTAAGTAAAGTTGGTTGTTATTGTATGCTTTTCATTTGCTCTCTGAGAGTTTGTTTTTGGCAGCAGAAACAAACAGCTAAAATCTTATCCTTCCATCCGAGCCTTAATAGCTAGATTATGAGCTAAACTAACAGAAGATTTAGACACTTTAAAACACGTAAAAAATTGAGACGAATATGTTTCGCCCCTTATGTCCTTAGCTCTAGAGTTGTTGCTTATTAGATTACCTCATCTGTCGGATTGTCCAAGGAATAACAATGTGAAACGGAGTACCTGTTATTCTTAATTGGATAAACATAATTACAGTCAATTCAGCTCTCTAACTTGTCACGCAGTGGTAGATTAACCTTTCCGAAGATTCGGATGAATGATGAGCAGTATTATTCAGAAGTGCGTACAGGAGACACATGTCGTGATCGGCCTACACATTGCGGATCCCGAAACTATAGGTAGCTGGTGCCACGAGTTGCCTGTAAAGTGCTCCAAATGTCGACTACAGGACCTTCTTTGACAAGTAATCACCATGTATTTGGCACAATGACAACGTTTATATAGATGTTCAAACAACAATGTGCATGAGCCAGCTCTGCCATTTGTTCATTCTCTTCTGTACTTGAACGTACCACCAAAATCATCACATGATAATTGCACACCAACATAAATAACTACGGAGTAATTGGTAAGTTGTAACGCACCCAGAGTTGCGGAAATCACAAAATTAAAGAAACCTCAAAAATAATACGTTAGCATATCTTTCACGCACGAAACACGTTTGATAAAAATTGTTCCGTTTGTGACTTGTCCTTCGTTTTGAGCCGTCAAAACATCCACGTGACACACACATGAATCACCATAGCAACATTATTAATTTTTTTTTAATGTGAATCCCCGTCAGTCCTCACACTTATGCCAAGCCCGGCCCAGCCCAGCCCGACTGAATCGGTCCCGTAACCACCTCTAATGCCACCTTCTTCGTATGCCTCTTCTTTTTCTCTCATGAGAATTTATTGGAAATTATTAAATGACAAAATTTATATGTTCATTAATACAGCTACGGAGTATATATTATAAATAGTACATACGATGAGTATGTACTTATTCAATTAGTAATGCATTTCGTCGTACTTATGGAAGCCCAAAGTAAGGTCCAAATGCACCTCGCTACTCTCATCCGTTGTCTGACAAGCGAATGACCCGTCAGTCGACTCTCCGGAAAACATACTCAGCTTCTCAGTACTATGGTCATCCTCGGCTTCATCATTGCCATTAACACCATTTATTGAAAGCTGATCAGCGGGGACCCGAGGCCGCCTCTTGAGGCGGGGCCCAGTAGGGACCAATGTGGGTAGGGTGGGACTAGGAGAGTCCTTAGAAGAAGAAGACATGTGGCGGATGTCGTACAGCTTAAGGGGAGGCAGAAGAATCTGCTGAGGTGGGAGAGGTGGACCGTCGGATGAAACAATAAGATCAGACGGAGGAGAAAGTTGCATGATAGGCAGACCCTTGAGAACCGCATCAACGGCCAGCTGACAGTGGTGCCACTGACCAGAGTATAATAAGCCCACTGAACCGTAAATTGGGTCTACCACTCTCCCACATGCCTCGTATAGGAGGGACTGGAATATTGCTGCCAAATGCAACAACAACGTAACATATATTAATAAGTGCACCAACAGTCCAAACACAGTGCACGTCTTTCTTTAGCTAACGACAATTAGTAAGTATCAACATGCACAAACTAGTCAGGATCCTCTCCATTTTCTTTGGCCCGTTTTTCAGATTAACGGGTGGAATTGCATGAACGAGTATTATATTGCGTTAATTACTCCTTTCGTTTTATTTTGATTACTACGTTTGATTTTTCAATGTTTTCATTACACAATTTAAAACGTTTTTTCTTTAACTTTGGAAGACAAAAAATTATGAAAACTTAATATTCTCAAAATTTACATCGAAATGCTCTAATAAAATCTCATTTGAATATATTATTTGTTATAATATAATTAGAACTTATGGTTAAAATTCTTAAACTTTGACTCCAAAAATGAAAATGTAACAATTAAAATGGGACGAAGGGAGTATTTTTTAACACTGTAAAAGAAATGGAGAGGATCCTTGAACCAAATCAGGCTATTAATCATACTTAATAAGTGTATAATACTGTAGAGGGATAAAGGGAAAAAAACGGTCTTTTGTAATAGTATTAATCAACACTTTTGTAAAAAAGATGTCTTTTACAAAAGGTCTCAATGCATAATTGTATCGATTCTCTGTTATACAATGATACTAATCATAGTCAATTATACTTAGTTTATTGATACAAAACTATTTTTACTATCAAGGAGTATTGATTATGTAGAAAATCCCATACAAAAATGAATTAATTGTTAAAACAATTTGGATAATTAAGATGAAGTATTATATAGTGATAATGAAATGTTTACATATACATGCAAGAAATCAATTATATAGTTTTATGATTAAATACTACGTACCTAAAAGTAGTACTGCGTATGAAGTGTTTGCTAATTGAAATTTATTCATTCACCTATATGCTTCAACTTAATTATGCTGAATTTAAATTATTTTTGCTTAGTTAAAACTATTTTTTCAGTTCATTGTTGTATTTGTACTCCTTCAATTTACTCATTTTTACTCAGGGATTTATACATATAATATCATACCGAAGATGATTTTCATGTGAAACAGATTTCCATGAGCTAGAAAATGTATTGCCTAAACTTTAAACGTAACCTAAACACCTAAGACACGACATCCTGTCGGTGACGGTTGCTAACCACCTAAGCCACGATATCGTTACAGTGCATATACTTCATGCCAAAATTTTCGAATAGAGCTATATATGATGGAAGATTATGTAGATACAAAATTGAATATGTTTAAATTAAAAGAAAAGAAATAGTCTCTTTGATTTCATCATTATTTATATGTTGATTTTTTTATATAAAGAGAGCCGCAAGCAGTAAAATAATAATTGATGTAGATAAGATTTGATCTCATTTTTTATATATTAATGATATGCATTGGCCTGGTCTCTAATGCACAAACCATAGTTCAAATGAAAAACAAATTAAATTATAATCATGAAAGTACAAATTAAAAATAATTCTATACATGATAATATTTTTTTCTTATATTATACATATGGAGTATAATTACCAAGCTTCAATCAAGTTAAGAAATTATTATTACATCTCATCCAATATGTTAAGTAAAATGATGAAAGAAATATGTAGACTCAAGTACTAACAATAAAAAGTTTACGTGGAAGAATTAATATTATTTAAACATCAAAACGAAATAGCACTACTAAACACGTGATTTTATTATAAAACTTAAATTTTTAAGTGGTCTTACAAAGAGTAATGCTTAGAAATTTAAAACTGATCAGTCCAAATGTTCGGAAGATAGTTGTTTAAAATCTCGTATTTGGATAAGTAACATTTTAGGCTAAATTGGCATTGAAAAATAAAACGTTTCAAAAAAAAAAAAAATTCAGCAAAACTAAAGGGTCTTAATGAGTAACTTTTTTTTCTAAATTAAACTCTATTAAGACTAGATTTCCATGAGATTCTGTCCCTATACCTATCAAAGTGTGACACACTAATCAAAAGATAATTAGTACTATATTTGTCTAAATGTAATTGTCACACGCAACACATTACACAATTAAGGATTCATTACTTTCACTTAATTGAGATTCTTTCAATTATATTGCACCCAAATAAGAGCATTAAATCCCTCAAATCTAGTTGTATCCACAGAATCATTAATCAATTTCCTTGAATTCCAAAATCATGGACTCTTTGTTTTGGGGCTTTTGCCCAAAATGTTATTACTGTCTAAATCTTTTTCTTTTTTTATTTTTGTATGGACAAGCTTATTAACCTAACTAGAAGCACAAATTTATCCCTCACATAGATAATATTACTTTATATTTTAGGGTTTCTCCAATTCCTTTATAGAAAAATTTCCTACCCCCTTTCCTTTTTTTTTACATGAAGCCTTTGTTTTTTTATATATGTATTTCCTCTATTCCTAAATGTTTGTCCCATTTTGACAAAAAAAAAAAAAAAAAAACTCTCATAAAAAGTGATAGAATGAAACAAACATTAAAAATTAGAGATTCTCTTTAACCTTATTAAAACATACGCTAATTAAATTTTTGTGAATGGGCTTAAAAATTACTGGTGTACACTTGTACAAGGGTAAAAAAAAAGTGTTGAGACAAAATTGTACATGACTTCGATAAACTTTTCCCAAACTCCAAGAAATTCCATATAAAACTACCCAACAATTTCTCTAATTTGGTTTGCCCCCTAAATGTCCCCTCGGACAGAAAAAAAAAAAAAGCATTCACAACGGTTATGAACTAGACAGTCCTGATGGAATTGAACATGCAAGTGACAAACTTGAGAAAATTTCGAGGAATTTTACCGGGACGAAGGTGGTCCGGGCCAGCATTGAGGAGGTTGATTAGACCAGCTCGGCCGTAGAATTTAGCAAGGAAGACAGTGGCATTGGCTTGGGCATCAGGAGACTTCATCCATTGAAGGCAAGGCCGAATAACGCAATCGTCGCTACACCCTTTACGGAGCACTCTACACCCATTGCAGCTAGTTCTCATTATTACTACAAAACTCTACAAAAAAAAAAAAGGAGAGACGATATATGAGATCAACAAAGAGGTGTAAAGATGAAGCACAAGATTGGGGGATGATAAGTTGGATGGAATGGGGTATGTGAAGGGTTTTATTTATATATGAGGGGGGGAGAGAGTTGTGGTTTTTTGGTATAAGCTCATAGCCCACAGGAAGGATGTGTTTTTGTGGAGGAAAACCTGGTTAAAAGTCTTGAAGCTTTACTAGTTTTTGTTGTTTCCTACAAAAATTTCTTTTCTAATTGTGCTTATATGGAAAGTTTTAAGGTTTGTCTACCTTCATACTTCCAAGTGTACAAGCCTCAATGTTGGGGGGACTGTCTTCGTAATTCGTATTCAATTGCCCTTCAAATTAAATACTATTACATGGTACAACTTTTCACATATAGTACAGTACTGTAGTTTGTGACTGTGTCGTCTTCTTGTGGTATCTTCTTCCCTCAATACAAGGATTCATATATAAGAGGCCTTATTCAGCCTTTTTTTTTGGATATATTTATTCAGCCTCTTAGATAAAGAAATGGTGGCATTATATATTCCTTAGAGGTATTTGATCAATCTCTTTATTTTTATCCTATTTTTTATTTATACGGTCAAGTTTAAAAAGTTTTATCACAAATTTTTATTATATTATAAGAAATAATATATTCAGTTGAGATGTAGTTTGTACATTGGAAGCATGTCAATGTAAATTTTTAAAATATTAAGATTTTATAATTTTTTTTCTTACAAATTTAAAGATAAAACGTTTTAAAATGTGTGTTAAAGATCGTAAAAAGACAAATAGGCAAAAATTTAGGGACAGATGTAGTTGTATCTATTATGATATCAAATACCTTACCTAGTGACTAGTGTTGATTGTATAAGCTACTTGACTGAAATAATTTATTGAAAAAAAATAGGTTGTCTTACGGAAATTTACTACTTTGTTAATGATATGAAGCTTACGCCTATGTACTTTTCTTGGCTTTGATTTCATACTAGCATGAGTTATATTGGTGTAAATATGTGCATTGGGTCGAGTTAGAGTCGAGATGGGTTATAAGTAAATTGGGTCGGACCGGACCAAAAGAGATATATAATGGGCCGAGTCGAGCCGGACTATCTAAAGAAAGTATAGTTTTTATTTACGGAGGGTGATAGTTTACATGTATCACCTCCAATCTTTAGTAGTGGACTCTCAACAAGTAAGTGAATATAATTCATTACCTAATAGTGTTTAAAAGTTTTGAAAACTATTGGCCCATTATTAACCCGACTTCACCTATTAAAAACCCAATAAAATATGACATTTAATTTTAAAAGAATGACCCATTAGGCCCATAATTGATTAGACCATTTTACAAACAGGCCGGTCAAAGGCCCTTACTGGGGCACCATCTATTTGAACAGGTCTACATTGGTGTAATTGTTAAAACAAATAATGAAATCCACCCAAAAATTATTTCAGAATGATATAAGATATGAAACCACAAATATTAATGGTGAATATAATTTTAGAATGAGTACTACATGTGAGAATTTTGAGGTACAAGAGCAGGAACGCTGGAAACCCAGGGAATAAATTTATAAATTTATGAAATTATGTAAAACCGTAACTAACAAAAACGATTTACATTAAATGTGTAGAATTGAAGATAAAAAGAGGGAAAAATACGAGGTATTAGATATGGATATATGCCTTTAAAAAAAAAGCATAAGAATAGACAACATTTCCAACAAATTAAGACTAAATCAAGCACTAGTTTGATCGCATATGCCTAGGAAGTATGATTTCGTATGAGATTTATTTGCCCACAACATTACTTGTCATTTCTTTGGAAGCGCATCAAGTTATCTAATTGATCGATCATGGAAAGAAGTAGGAATGACAATGGATCGGAGTTGGAGCGGATCTAACAAAATTCAAATCCGATCCATAAAGTTTGCGGACTTTAATTTTGGATCCGAATCCGACTCCGAATCCGTCGGACCTCTTAATCCAATCCGATCCGTTGGACCTCGGAATCTGATCCGTCAGACCTTCGAATTCGATCCAAAATTTAATATTTTCTTACCTATTTTTTTGTTAATTTCATTACTAATACTATGATATCTTTATAACATATTAAGTAAATTAAAAAAATTTATACAACATAAGAAAATACAACATGGTTTATTTTTATTTTTTTGGTTATTATATTTGGTCTTTTTTTAATACTAGCCTTAATATTGCTCATTCGAATCAGACTACCGGACTCAGATCACAATCGAGTCTGATATGATACAATATCCGAATCTGATCCATCTCCTATTTGAAGTCGGAGTTTTTTAATCGGATTCGAAGTCGGAGTGTTTTGAAACGGGTTTGGATTGGACTTTTTCCTTCAGATCGGATTGGACTCGATTCATATTCGAATTGGATTGCCATCCCTCGAAAGAAGCAACTGTCTCTAATTCACTTTGTGAGAAACGCAACTTCGTGAGTAGTGCAAGTTCCAAGTAGACCTGTGCATTGGGTCGAGATAGGGTTGGGATGTGTCACATGCAAAATGGATCGGGCCGAAACAGGCCAAAAAAGATGCAAAATGGGCTAGACCAAAGGAGATACATGACGGCCCAAGCTAGGCTTGCCCGTCTAAAGAGAGTATAATTTTTATCTATAAAGGATAATAGTTTACATGTATGGCCTCCAATTTTTGGTAGTGGACTATAGGCAAGTAAGTGGAAATAATTCATTACCTAATAGTTTTTAAAATTTTTTGAAACTATTGGTCTATTATTGATTCGACTTGACCTATTAAATACCCAATAAAACATGACCCTTTAAGAGACCGATTCTTTTAACCCACTATTGATTAGACCCTTTTACAAACAGGCTGGTTATGGGTCCTTAATACGGCCCCTCGCATTTGAACAGGTCTAGTTCCAATGTATTTTGGTAAACAAATAACTTCCCCTTTTTCCACTTTTTAGGTAGAAAATTCGACTTTCATGCTATTACATGTTAGTCAAACAAGTATTAGAGCACACATTATTATAAAGGTTAATATTCATTATTGTATTTTATTAATGATTATAATAATATCACATTGAATCATATCATAGCTAGGGGTGTCAAATCGGGTCAACGGGTCAGCTCTGGTTGACCTATTGCGGGTTAGTTCTTATCGGGTCAATTTTTCCTATCGGGTCGGGTTAAATTGGTTATTTTCTTGGTCGAGTTCGGATTGTATTCGGTTCAGGTCAAGGTTGGTTTGGGTTGTATTCTGTTCGGGTCAAGGTCGGTTCTAGTACAATCGGGTCGGTTCCTAAACAAGTTATTTCAGATTTGGGTCAAGGTTAGTTCTGGTAAAATCGGGTCGATTCCTGAATGGGTTATAGCGTGTTATTTCAGGTTTGGGTCAAGGTTAGTTCTGGTAAAATCAGATCGATTTTAAACGAGTTATAGCGGGTTATTTCGAGTCAAGGTTAGTTTTGATAAAATCGGACAATGATGATGGTTAATTCATAAATTGGACAATGATGATGTCGATATGTCATTTAAAAACAAAATATTAATGAGGTAATGATTATTAAATGTGTTTTATCCTATCAAACTAGTCCATAACATACGATGTTAAATTTATATAGACATAAAAACTTGTAATATGTTTAGTTTAAATTGACGATGACAAGTTCGTAAAAGTGAATTAAGTTAAATCATATTAATCTAGACTAGTTAAAATAAATTGTATGGGTTTGAATCAAATATGATCTTATTATCATTGATTACTAGTCCTTGAATGATATAAACTATGATGACAATGAATTAATGAGTTTTGTATTTCACTATTTCATGACTGATTTTAGTTAGTGACTTATAGAAAGCAGAAAAATATTGGTAGAGTTACAAATGCCGAAATGTGGAATCATTTGTTAATAAATACTTATAAGTTATAACTTATAAGTTTATAACAGAAGATGTGAAGTCGTTACATAAGTCGCAATATAGACACATAACATAGTTACAACTTTACAACTCGCAATTAAAATAATTCAAAAATTACATTTTTAAAATATGTTTGCGATTGAATTAGAGTTAATATTTTTCAAAAACAAAATAGAATTAGTATGTTTATACATGGAATCAAAATTTTCAAAAATACTTAATATTTCAAAATATTTGAAAGCATTTTGAATTTAGAAAATCGCTCATTTAAATTTTAAAACAACCGTTTTTTTTGTTTTTTCAACTGTTATATTGCTCAAACAGACCATTTGTTCAATGGGCTTGAAAAGTATATTGGGCTATAACCCTAACTATATATGCTGCCAAAAAATAAACCTAGCTATATATCTATCATCTTAGGCTCTTAGCTAACCCTAATATATCAAACTTTCATCCGCCTCTCACTCTCCCATGATAGTCTCTCACACTCACTCTCCAATGGCAGTCTCTCACACTCTCACTCTCATCTAAATCTCTCACACTCTCACTCTCATCCGACGACAAGTCTCACTCTCACTGTCTCACCCACTCATAGTCATGATCTCTCTTTATCCTCTCTTGCTTTGGTCACTCATCCTCCATTTCCTTTTCTCTCTCGCCATTTTTTCATAATCTTATTGCTTAATTGTTTACGTCTCATTTTTTTTAAATCATATTGCTTAATTTTAAGATCTTATTGCTTATGTCTCTCGCTTTTTAGATTGTTGCTTACTTCTCTCTTTTTTCTTGTTTAATTGTTGATATGTTGTATTATTACGAGATTTGATTTCAAATATTCTACTTTCTTATTTATCTTTAGAGATCTTAAGTTTTTTTTTTAAAAAAAATTAATTTAAAGAGTAAAATATTACACAGTGAGATGTAATTTCAAGATTAATATGTAATTCCTAATTAACAACGTTAACAAAGAACATAAAGTTTTGTAATTTTATGCGTCTATTAGGCTTAAAGGGAGTTACAAATAGTAAATTGACAAATAATTTAGACGAGATTCAATTTTAAATATCTAGATCTGTAGTTCCCTATGCTTTGCATCTAGTTGCTTATTGTTGTACATTGTTGTGTAGGAAATATTTTAGATGTTATCTCACTGGTCAGAATTGTAATAAAAGTAGTAGGTGTGACTCACGCTTATGTAAATGCTTTGTATTCACTTTGGCTCTCTACTTTGTGCATTCTTCTCTCTGCATTCACTTTGGCTCTATTGTGTTGTTTTATAGTGCTCATTGTGACTCACTTTATTTTTTATGGTGTTTGATATTGTTGTCCTTAGTTTGTTCATTGTTCTCTATCAACCAAATTTCTAGTGATGAAGGAACACAACAATTAGGGATTTCATTGTGAGAGATGCTCTTCAAATTTTTATATCCTTTTAATTTTGTATTCGTAATTCATATTTTGAATTTTTTATGGTAGCAACATTTGAGGAAAATTATTCTCAAACTATGGAGAATGAGCCCAATCCTCAGTCTTGTGAGGAGTCTCTTGCTAAGACAGCTCTTAAACATAAACAGACTACTGAAGTTTGGAATCACTATACCTTGTTTTATAAGGACATTAATGGGAAAAAGTTGAAGTATGCTATGTCAAGTATTGCAAGGTAAGTACCTACAAAGTTGAAAGTCATTTGGGTACTTCTACCCCTGCTAAGCATCTAAAAACTTGTGAGTCATATTTATCATCTTTAAGAGCTTATTATAGTGAAAATGATTGTGTTTTCGATCAAAAGACTTATTGCCATATGTTTGCTCAAGCTATAATTGTTCATGCATATCCATTACGAATTGTTGAGCAGGATTATCTTAGAAAGTTGCTTTTGTATTTGAATCCAAATGTGAAGCATGTTTCTAGGAATACCATCCTTAAGTATTGTATTTTAGAGCATGAAAAGTTTAAAAAATTATTGTTGGATTCTTTATGTGATGTTGCTGGTAGGGTTTGTTTCACTTGCAATTTATGGTCCACTTGTACTTCCTGTGGATATCTTACACTAATCGCCCATTATGTGGACAATAGTTGGACCCTCAAATCCAAAATCTTGAACTTCAGGTATTGTCCAACACCCCATAGTGGTCAAGAAATTTTTCGTTTCGTTCTTAGGTAAAGTAATGACTATGACGGTTGATAATGCTAGTAGTATGGATGTCATGATAAATTATCTTAAGGATGATTTACAAATTATTTCTCCCTTTCCTTTTGAAGGTAAATTTTTTCATTTAGATGTTGTGCGTATGTTTTGAATTTGATTGTTCAAAGTGGTTTAAAAACAATTGATGATAGCATTTTTAAGTTGCGTGAGATTGTAAAGTTTGTTGATGGCTCTGATTCTAGACTTACTTTATTTGAGCAAGTTGTGGTGGATACCCATTCTTCTTTTTCTGGTAAGTTGAGGATTGATGTTCCAACTCGATGGAATGCAACTTATTCAATGCTTCGTAGAGCATTGGACACTAAAGTACCTTTATCTCAATTTTCTACTAGAGAAGTTCCTTTTGAACTTAGACTTATAGATGAAAAATGGTTTACCATTTAAAATATTTGTGACTTTCTTGAACCTTTTCATAATATAATTGTCTTGTTTTTTTGGTTCAGAGTATCCTACTGCTTATACTTTGCCAACATTATTGCTATTGAAAAATTGTTATATGATGCTCACAGTAATCCATCACTTCTTAACATGGAAAATTCTATGTATAATAAGTTTGATAAGTATTGGGGTGATTATTCTGTTATACTTTCTCTTACTGTTGTACTTGACCCTCGTTTTAAACTACAACTTGTGCGTAATATGTTTGGATTTCTTTATACTCCGGAAGAGGTTGATAGAAGGGTAAGATTAATCATGAATGCATTTACTAATATGTATAATTTTTATGGGAAAACTTTGTCTACTTCTACTACCTCTACTCCTTCTAGTACATCTGGTCACAGCAATTCGTCAAATCAAAGTGTTTCAAGGTCTTTTCCACCTCGTCCATTTAGTCATCAAATTTTTTTTCATGTTTGTATGGTTTAAAACCATTTATTGTTATGTTAAATTCAGTATTAATTGGCTATGACTTTTTTCTGATTGTAGGCTTTTAAAGCCAACGTTACTGCCACTAGATATACAAAAACTGATATTGAATCGTATTTGAATGCCCCTGTTTTGCAATATGAAAAAGGTGATGATTTCAATGTTCTTAAGTTTTGGAAAAATCATGCTCCTCTTTATCCAATATTAGCATCTATGGCTAGAGATATTTTGGCTATTCCCATAAGATCGGTTGCCTCCGAATCCAGCTTTAGTATGGGAGGTCGTATTTTGAGTAAGTTTTGTTCCTCTCTTTTGCCCAAAAATGTTGAGGTTTTGGTTACAACCCAAATGGATAAATGGTTATGATAATATTGAGGAAGATGTTCTTGAGATTTGTAGAGATCTTGAAGGTAATGACTTTTAGTAACTTTCTACCATGGCCTCTGCTCTCTATTGTGTTGTTTGATGGTTTAAATGTTGTCTTTTTGTTTATCTATTTTAAATGTTTCCCTTGTATTCTATGTGGGAACTCTTCATTTTGACAAGAAATGAAGGTGGTGCCTTTAGATACTTGTTGGTAGCACTTTGATAATTAACAAAATAGACAACAAAATGTTGTGCTTGATGATGATCCTTTTCTCTTAATAAAGTAGGGTTTTTGCCTAATACTTTATTATGAGATCTAAAAGCTAGCTCTTTGCTCTCTGCTGGCTCTCTGCTCTCTTCAGGTATTGTCCCTGTTGATTGTTGGCTCCTTGTTAATTATTGGCTTTTGCTCTATGCTCCCTGTTGGTTGTTGGTTGTTGGTTGTTGGTTGTTGGCTTTTGCTCTCTGCTCTTTGTTGGTTGTTGGATTTTGCTCTCTGCTCTCTATTGGTTGTTGGCTTTTGCTCTCTTCTCTATGCTAACTGTTGGCTCTCTGCTCACTGTTGGCTCTTCGGCTCTCTGGCGCTCTGCTGACTATTGGCTCTTTGTTGGTTGTTGGCTTTTGCTCTTTACTCTCTATTGACTGTTGACTCTGTTTGTTGTTGGCTCTCTATTGGTTGTTGGCTCTCTGTTCTCGCTGATTGTTGGCTCTTTGTTGGTTGTTGACTTTTGCTCTCTGTTCTCTGCCGACTGCTGGCTTTTGCTCTTTGCTCTCTATTGACTATTGACTCTGTTTGTTGTTGGCTCTCTATTGGTTGTTTGCTCTCTGTTCTCTGCTGATTGTTGGCTCTTTGTTGGTTGTTGGCTTTTGCTCTCTGTTCTCTGCCGACTGTTGGCTATCTGCTCTCTATATGCTCTCTGTTGGTTGCTGACTCTCTATATGTTTTTTTCCCTCTGTCTTGCTCTCTGTTGTCTTTTATTTATCTATTTTAAGCGTTGCCCTTGTATTCTACATTGGAAATCTTCTTTTTCTCAAAAATTGAAGGTGATGCCCATAGATACTTGTTGGTAGCGCTTTACTAGTTTACCCAGTTGACGACCAAGTCCTTTGTCGTGCTCTCTATTGTCTCTTGTTTATCTATTTCAATCATTGCCCTTGTATTCTATGCATGAACCCTTTGTTTTTGTAAAAAATCAAAGTTGATGTCCATAGATACTTGTTTGTAGTGCTTTAATAGTTTACATAATCGACAACCAAGTGCTTGATGATGATCATTATTATAAGATCTGAGAGCCCTCTTTTACAAATAAAATACCTGTGAGATTGTATTAGTGAAGAGCCCCAACGAGGATGGTAACTGTGAGATTTGTATTGGTGAAGAGCCCCGATGATCTGTGCAATGAGATCTCTCAAGATGTCTATGCCAAGTGAGCTAACTAAACATTTGATTTAAGTGTACTATTTTTTTGTTTGAAAACGTACAACCATTATAAGAATATGACACTTATACAAAAAGGTGGTGTCTTCCCTTGTAATGTGAGTTTATTGTTTATTATTTTTTATTGCTCCCCTTTTGTAATTAGTATTGAGTTTCATATATGGAATGTCACTGGGGAGTAAGATTTTGTAATATCTTTGTTTTATCTTTTTTAATTACTTTGATAGTTGAAATACCCCCAAAAAAATTTACCTTCATACATTGATTAAAATAGTGTATATTATAAGTCTATATGCTCACTATTTAGTTGTCGGATATAGATGATAGATGATTAGGAAAGAATTTGATTTTTTAAAAGAATAAGAGATTAACTTTCAAAAGTAGAGATAAGTAAATATTTAGCAATTTAACATATAAACGATCATATATTCACATTGGTATAAATAGAGGAATTCTATGAAAACTATATTTTAGTTTTTTTATTTAATGTTATTCAAAGAGTGGGTTGTAGGAAAATTATTATCATTTTGGAAAGAGAAGGACGTCAATAAGATTTATGAAACAATGAAACCCCAAATTAAAAGGATATAATCTTACTTTCCATAGGCATATACATGATGGTTTTTCTTTTGCTTTTATTTGAATATTTAGTAGATCTTTTCAAATTTTTATTTTCACAAATGTAGTTATTAAATAATAAAATTAATAAAAATGTTTGGTTTCAAATTTATTAGATATTAGGTAAAAATATAGGTCTGTCAAGATTAGATCATATTCACGTATATTCAGATTATTAACACATCTGGTGAATTCGAATAACGAATTGTTATAAATCGGTTTATATCGGTTATGTGTCGGTTTCAATTGGTTTCGGGTTCTTTTCGGGTCGAGTCTACAAAGGGTCAGGTTTGTAACCGGTCGGGTCTGTAACGGGTCTAGTCCCTAACGGGTCGGACACGGATTGGGTTTGGATTTTTGAATATCGGGTCAAATCGGTTTTGGGTTAACTTCAGGTCGGGTTGAGTCGGTTTTCGGGTCTCACTTTTCGGGTCATAATCAGGTCGGGTCCGAATCGGTTTCGGGTAACTTAACGGATCGGGTCTAATTCCAACTGCTCTAAGCATAGCCGGTTACTAATTGGTTGGAAGGGTAAGTGGGAGGTCACATGTTCAATATTTGTTACTTATTTTAGAGAAAAGCTACTGCATAAAGTGTGTCGTTCATCGTATGTCACTTGAGCTATAATGACAAAAGGTTTTGACATGCAACGTTAACTTGCTATAGTAAAAAAATACGACACATAAAATGATGACATATAATGGAATTGAGTTTAATAATGTCATAAATTACTCTTCAAATCAATGTAAGAATGTCAAGAAAATAAATTCCGTCTTACTTAAATTTAAATTTAAATTATTCGACCTATTCCCTTGATTTGTTCACTATTATTTTTCATACTTTTCATTTAAGGTTTTTTTTTTATTGTTCTTCTTACTATTACTTTATTCATGATTTGTTCTTCTTACGATTATTTTAATTTATTGGAAGTTCAAGAGAAGATTATATTTTAAAATGAAGCAAACAACAATGATATAAAATAGTAGGGAGTAATAGTAAAATGTTGTTGGAGTATGAAGCACATTTGAATGAATGAATATTAAATGTGAGCTTGCCATCTTTGTTTAGGTTCTCAACTTGGGCTGGAAGGCTTTCATAGACCTTTGTAATTTGTACTGTGAAGTCACTGACATATTCGTATGTGCTAAGGCCTTCCATTGGGAACTGCATGGGATTGGATGATCGAATTTACATAGTGGCATATTTTCCTTGGGCCATCTTTTGAATCTACATATATATTGTGGCATATTTTCCTTGGGCCATCTATGGACGGGTGCGTCGCATTAAGGCAACATGTATTTCAAGATCCATCTATAACTTGTAGGTTGTAGCTATGTTGATTTTGCCTAATAGCCTCAGTGATGTGAGATCCACTTTTACAATCAAATTGGATTTAGTTAGGCTAATTGTTAGATTAACACACAAGTATTATATGTTAATCATTTTTTTCTCAATCTTTATTGTGGGATAATTTATGTGTTTCTTGTGTTCCAAATGGATCTTTAAAGTCTTCTCTATTTTGCGTGCTTCATGTGCTTGGGCCCTCCCAATTTGAGAGTGGATAGTGGTCAGGATCATCAATGCTTATACTTGTGAAACTCCATTTCTCAAAGGATAGATTGACTAGTCACAAGCCTGACAATGATTCATCCTAAAATCAGTTGGCAAAGAGAGGATTAGGCCACTAATCTTATATGTTGGTTATCCTACTTTTCAATCTTTAACGTGAAATAACTTATCACGTAATTCACATGTGTGGTATATTGTAACACCTCATATTCCTTCATAGAAAATACTCATAATTTTAATCAAAATATATGGAGAAATACAAGGATATTACTATCGCGTGTTAATGCAAAACAATAATGTATACTTTCAACCAATACTCAATTTAAATAAGAAAATGAAGAATAAAGTGTACACTTTAATTTAATCAAACTCAATTAAAAAGATAAATAGATATTTATGACATTATTTTCCAAAACTATTTACTAAAACAATTATCCAAGACATTGAGAATGTGAACTCTCTCCCCACAAATCTCTTCATGAAGATTTTCACTTTATTGGAGTGCAATCCAACCACTCAAATATCAATATAAATGAATAGGGCAAGCCATAAATAAAAAAAATACGCAAAAATAAAATACATTCATTCGCATGATAAATAAAATAATTTATCAATATTCTATTCTCTTCGAATATGCTTAATTCCATAAACTTTCAAACAACTTTAATAGATAAAAAGATTACAAATAATGAGAATATTTGGATAATCCATCTAAAGGTTCATGACCAAATCCAATCTCAACAAAATAAATAATAAAATAATAAAATTGTCAAATTAATTTATTTCTAAAACTTTCCTAAATGTGCATACCCCTTCATTCTAGTAACTCTTTTACATATCTATGTTTGAGAA
The DNA here is from genome assembly GCA_026401315.1 of Dysphania ambrosioides. Lineage (NCBI taxonomy): Eukaryota > Viridiplantae > Streptophyta > Magnoliopsida > Caryophyllales > Amaranthaceae > Dysphania > Dysphania ambrosioides. The sequence continues at coordinate 12,830,519 of CM048658.1, forward strand.
AAAATATTAGATCACACATAGTTCATAATTTTTTAAAACCAACTTTCACATAATTGAAAGCAAATAGTTCCATTAGACATAATAATGTCAATTTAATATATTTCCTTGATAAAAATAAGATGAGTATAAATCATTCATAGTAATAATAATTACAAAGTCCAAGATAATTCTAAATAGCCTTAATAACATTAATCCTTCATAGTACAATGTAGTACAACTTATTTTCATAATTGACCAATTTCATAAAGTTATAAAATAATTCAAAAATGATTATTTTTCAACACCAAATCAATTTTTCCAGTAGGGAAATAAACTCCAAATAGTCTCAAATAGGTATAGCCATCATTTTTATTTCATCCAATATAATTTCAACCATTTCCAATAATTAAATCATAATTAAAGCAATAATAACTAATTATTTAATTAATTATCCAAACAATTATAAAAAATACCAAATTAATTTATTATGCATTTGGCCTCATGAGCATAACCCTTGAAAATGAAAAACATACATTCAAAAAATTTGACTATATAATAATATTAATCCATCACAAAATATTCACATGACATTCATATTTCATAAAAATCTTAATTATCAAAACTTCATAAGCAACTCCCTCTTGCTAACTTCCTTCCAAATATAAAAGACACAATCAATGAGCATATAACCAAGAATTCCAATAAAATACCAAGCCCTATTTTTTTTTCAACCATAATTATTATAAATTTATTTTATAGAATCCTATGATATTTTTAAAGGAGTCATATAATATGACTTTTAGGTCAAAGTAAAAAATTTGATAATTAATAAAAAAGAAGAAAGAAAAAAATAGTCATGCCAAGGGTGGCATGTGTGGTTCACGTGGGTCGACATGTTACAGTGGCTGCACATATGGTGGCTATGTGGTGGTAGTGGATTAGGAGAAGTGGCTAGCGTTGTCGGGAGAAAAAGGGTGAGTGTTTGAGAATCGTGATAAATAATACTCCCTTTGTTCCTTTTTGTTTGTCACGTTTGGAATGTTTGGCAAAAAATGAAGATGGAATTCATAAGAATCTAATGTATACTATGCAATTATTGCTATGTTAGTGGAGTATTTTTTTTTAATGATAACCAAAATGTTAGTGGAAAATGATGTGTCATTTGGGATTGTTTGTTAATGGGAAAAGTAAGTGGAATTTCAAGTGTACAAATATGAAAGTGTTACACATTTCCAGCTCATTGGTTCTCAATAATTCATCACGGATTACTAGGGGAGACAACCAAATGGAGGTTGAAAAATTTTGGACGAAAAAAATTAAAAATTTTCAGTAATGCCAACATGCGAATTGCTACATATATGGCAGCATTGTGTCAAAATACACACGGTTCATCAGAAGCAACGATAAAAGGCAAGACCAACTCTTCCTCAACAAAAATAAATACAAATTTCCCACATCATTGCCTACAATAGCATCAATTGAAGAATATGGAGATGGAGAAGACATGGGTGCAGTGTGGTACTTTGGCAACCAAAATGTAGAACCGATTCCCCATCAACCTCTGAAATACCATTGCAACATCCCATTTCTCAACCCATTCTAGTTCCCAATCATCATATGCCCAGACTTAGGGAAGAAAAAAGGCAAGTCATTTTTCAGACTTTGCTAGACATGAAAGTTGGTGGCATCTTACCTCATGGAGCAATAAAGAAGTTTCGAAGATTATAGATACCATAAAAGAACAATCAACATGTTATGGAGCAAAGTAGTGAACAACAAAGAAGCAAACAAACCATATATAGTGAGCAGCCAGTTCAAGAATTATGGAAGAAAGAGGATGGTAGTCCCAAAAAACTTATTGGAATCACAACCAATGAGTATTAGGACATGCATTAGAGATGTTGCTAGTTGTCTAAATCTAGCACCAACAACGGTTTGGAGATTATTGAACAGAGGTGAGATCAGAGTTCATTCCAATCCTCTCTATCCTACTCTCACAAATCAAAACAAAATTAGGAGGCTTGAGTGGATTCTCAACCTCCTTAATGATTCACACCCAACCAAACCGAAGTACATTCCAATGTTTGATTTTATTCATGTAGAAGAAAAGCGGTTCTACTTAAGAAATAAAATACAGAGGGTTTACGTAGAAGATAAACAACCAACACCATACAAAGCTAGAAAATCCTCAAAGTACATACCCAAAGTTATGTTCCTAGCTATTGTGACTAGGCCAAGGTGGAACCCAAATGGCTAATGCACATTTGATGGGAAATTTGGAATTTTTTCATTTATCACAAAGGTGGCAGCAAAGAAGAATTCAAAGAACAGACAGAGGGGCACAATAGAAATTAAGCCAGTTGATTCAGTGAATCAAGAAGTATATAGGGAGATGTTAATCACATGATTAATCCCAATGATTATCAATAAATGGCCAGTAGAAGACCCAAGAATTATATTCATTCTAGAAGATAATGCAAAGACTCATATTACTAATGAAGATTCATTATGGTAGTAGCATAAGAAGCAGGGGGGTTCACATTCATACTCACATAACAACCTCCTAATAGTCTAGATATTAACATTTTGGACTTGGGGTTCTTTAGGATTATATAGTCCCTTATGTATAATTAAATGCCAAAGAATATAGAGCATCTAATCAAAGTAGTTGAAGAAGTATTCTCATTACAACACTATCTCAATGAAATACTCAAAGAAAAGGGTTTCAATGACTATATACAGTCACATGTCAACAAAAAAAGTTTTTGAAGACAATGGCAGGCTTAGAATACAAGTAAAGGCACCAACAAAAGCTGTAAAGGAAGCTCTAGCCATAATAGGCACACAGGCAAGTCAGGAAATAGAACATGCAGAAAAAGGTGAAGAAGCATCACATGATCAAGAGGTGGATGCAAAAACGGTGGCTTTGGAAGAAACACAAGACTACTAGTGCTGCAAATGTATGAAATATGATGATGTGTTAAATCTGTCGTTTGTATTCCAATTTTACTCTTAAAATATAAGTATTTCACATTAAGGTACACATATAACAAACTGTAGGAGCAAAAAATACATTTGACTGCCAAATTAATGAGATGGTCAACATTAGAGTAGCTGTAGGATTGATTTTCCTAATATAAAACCCGTGATTCATCATTGAAAGCTAGAGAAGCTGACCCTCTTAATTTCCAAGTTTAAGATCCATTTACCCTAAAATACTCTAATACTAACAACGGCCTCATAATTATTCTGCCAATATGTTGCTACTCAGGGAAAAAAATGTAACACCACTCTCATAACATTTGTTATAAAAATATAGATGAGAAGTGACAAATTTTTTAGGGACAAACTCATCAGCTAGAAATTCATGAAGTTCAACTTAGTAGGGACTAAATGTCTAGAATATACACAATAACCACTTTAAACAAACGCATAAAATCCTCCAAAAAAAATCAGACCATCATCAAACCATCAGGCATTAAATCCTCCAATGTCATCATAGTAAACCCTCCAAAAAAACATCTAAAAACATATCAAACCCTCTAAAGGACACATCACACCATCCAAAAACACATAAAACCATCCAAAAACAAATCAAATCCTCCAAAAAACACATCAGACCACTCAAATCCATCAGGCAGTAAACCCTCTAATGTCACCAAACCATCCAATGCCAACAGACCATTAAATGTCATCAAGGAGTTAACAGTAAACCGTCCAAGAAACACATCAGACAAATGATAAGTGCATTTATTTATACTTTTTGGTGTTAATTTAAACTCCTTTGTGGATGAATTTCGGGTAATTTCAGGTTTATTTTGGCTCATTTATGCTAAAAGCCCATAATCCTAGCTTAGCCATAATCATTTCGGTTATTGCTAATTTTTAAGGCTTTTAGTAAATGCATATTGGTGGAAAAAATATGGTGGAGCTAGTATTGGGTTGTTGGTGAAATTTGGGCCAAGAAAGACAAATAAGAAATTAGCCCAAAAGAGTTGAAAAGAAAAAAGAAAAGAAAAGAAAAGAAAAATAAAATTAAATACAAAGTGAGTTGGAAACCTCCATGGCACAAAAAGGGGAATTGGAGGGCAAGGCATTGACGGCACAATTGAAGAAAAGAAAAGGATTTATTTTTCTTTTTAAGTTTTTTGATATTTCTTTTTTATTTTTTATTAGCAATTAGTTAGCAATTAGAGAAAAGGGAGTTTTTGGCTAGGTTCTTGGGATTCTTAAGCAGTTTTTATTTTTCATTATTCTCAATTCTCCTCTTGATCTTCTTCTATCTTCTTCCTCTCTTCTCTCTTCTTCTAGGGTTTTTGCTTATAGTAATTTTTTAGATTATCTCTCTTAAAATTATTGTTTACTCTTCAATACTCTAAATTTATTCCTAATTTAATTATCAACCTAAATTTCGATTAAGTTTCTTTATTTTTATTTAGTTGATTATGTTTTTTCTTATTTATTCATGCTTCTTTGTTATTTAATTTAAATTTCCTTATAGTCTTATGATTTTTATGTTTATGTTTAATTTTATTGTTATTTCTATGGCTTTTTTATGAGTAGTGAGTAGTTTCTTCTCTAGAATGTTAATATATAAACTCTAGCATGTGTTAAGTGGATTCTAATATCAACTCAATGTCAAATTAAGGTTGGTTTATTAGGTTGTTAAAATTGATCATTGGGTTAAATTCATTGATTTCATTAGTCAAGAAGCGACGGTTGAGATTAATTACTTCCTTTGTCTTAATGATATTTGCTAATTTATTAAGAAGTGAAAGCTAAGATTAAGAGGGCTACACCTAATACAATTAGATTAATCAAGAAGCAAAAGCTGAGGTTAGGATAATTGAAGGGTTGTTTGATTTGATCATTGATGTTGGTGTATTTGATGATGGTTAATGCATATTAGTGTGGATTTATTAATATCCTAGGTCTTTTTCTTATTGATATCACATTTTAAACTTGCAATTTTAGCTCTTAGTTTCATTAAACAACTCTTTTCTAGCGTAATCTAGTTAAATTGAGCTAAGTTCACCCTTTATTAGATTCCTTGAGGACGACTCGTAATTGTACTGTAATAGCCGTACACTTGCGGTTATAATTAGTGACTAAAAATCAGTCATCAACAAACATGACACCTCCGAGAAACATATAAGACAAACATGACCCTCCAAAAAGCATCGGGCAATACGTGCAAAACTCAACAAGGAGTTCTAGGACTATGCAAACCCGAAGGCATCAATGGACAAAACTCAACACACATTAGAAGGGAGTCCAAAACCAATGATATCCAACAATAATAGACAATAACCAACAATAACAAACAATAATCATCAAAGAAGTACACCTTGTTAATCCAACAACACATACCAACATGAAGTGCACATCAACTTGCAACACATTTTTAAGAAGCAAACAACTAGTGAATAACTTGGTTATTGAAAGTAAAGATCAAATAACTCAGCTTTCCCCTTTTTGTTTGTTTTTTCTTCTTTTTCAATTGTGCCAGCACTTTGAGTGCTTAATTCATTTCGTTTAGAGGCAAGAGCAACATCCTCCAGTGCTCCAAGTTTATGCAAAACATCAATGATAAAAAGTAATGGATCTTAACAATATTATAAGAAACATGAGTGTATAAGTGCAAGATTTTGCAATTTCAGAGAAAGTAAGAGATTATCAAATGCCCTAGAAGTGCGATCCACAAAAGTATGACCCACTTTGATGGTGTTTCCTCGGGTTTTCTTGGTCTTTGGTGGCCAAAATATGCTCCCGCGTATCAGAGACGAACAAATTAACAAGGGGTGCCTTATTAACAAGAGAGGTAGGAGGTGAACAAAGGGGATCATAGTAAGGGAGATCCAACAAATCTTGCTTCAAGTTTTGAGATTTGATGGCTACTTCGGAACAAATCAGACCATAGTAAGGTCTTTCTTTAGATATGGTATCGTCTCTCAGATCTTCTTGGTAAAGCTTTTTAGCTTCAAGTGATTTGGTGCTTAATCGAAGGAGAGAAGTAATATACACGTGGAATATGCCATGTTCTTCACAAGAACACTCGTGGCCATATAAGCAATGACCATCACCACTTTGTGATGGTCGGTAAGGGTGGTAGTGGTGCATACTCGCCGGAGAGTAGTAATAGGGGGTGTAGAATGTGTAGCAAACCAGACTGAACTCCAATCACCACGCAGATCTCGCAAAAACCACACAAACCCAACGAAGATGAAGGTAGAGGAAACCGAGAAATTGAGAGAGTAATTGGTAAAAAAAAATGGGTCCCAAAGTGTGTGTGGTGATGAGGAGATTATTTTGATGTGATTTCGAGAGACAAACAAAGCAGAACAAGATCAAGATCTTGAAAATATGCAATCAAGAAAGAGGTCATTGGAGAAGGAGAGAAGATGAACAGGTGTGCAGAAAATTCTAGAGAAGCAAGTACTAAGGTGTATTGGAGAATGCAATGGAGTGGCCATGTTTTACATAAACTCAACACATTCACACGATTCCTTAGCCATGTAGCACAACAAACATTGGAATCCAAGGATACATTAGGAATTCTACGTGAGCTAGGAGGACAATTTTTTCAATTAAAGTTGCTAAATATAGTAAAGATCCCAAATATGACAAACATTTGGAACATACCATAAAAGGAATATGTGACAAATAAAAGAAAATGGTGGGAGTAATAATAATTCTTATGAGTTGGGTATTTGAATTAAGGACTAAAAATAATTCAAATGGTTTAGAAATATTAATAATAGAAAGCCTATTTTCATTAAAAAGAAATAAAGAATTAGTCATGGAAGGAATGGGAGAAAAAAGAAGAAGATAAGTCATTATTAAATAAAAGAGATTTAATTTAGTAAACTTCTTTAAGATCAATCCAAATACTCTTTGAAAAGATTTTTTAAGACTAAAGATTTATTTTTGTACCTTGAATTACTCCAAAAATTTCGGTCAACACCTAAGATACCTCAAAATATTAATTTTTTAAAATACCATTTCCAGTTTCAATCAAAAAAACTGATTTTTTTATTAAATTTTTGGAGTTTATGTGGAAAACATAGATTCATATGGTTTTATAAATTAAAGTAGTATGGTAATAAATTTTAAAATTTAAATATAATTTTTTTCTAAAATCATATAAGTTAGCTCATGTCATAGTTAAATGGATAATTAATTGATTAAAATAGTTTAGAAAATATGTTTTAATTTAATAACTTTTACAAAAATAAATATTTTAAAAATAGGGGTATTATATATATATATATATATATATATATATATATATATATATATATATATATATATATATATATATATATATATATAATTAGTAATACTTATGATGTTGTATGTAGTTCGAACTTAACTTTTCTTCAAAATAAAGGATATCTTACATTACTTTTATTTTATTATGTATAGTTTGACATTCAAATTAGTCGCATATAATATGAGATTTATATATAAGTTAAAAATCCCTAAAAAACATTTCATCAAGTATAACGCTTTTTTTGGTATAAAATTAATTAAAAAAAAAAGGAAAGAAAGAGAAGGAACGAAAATAAATTTAATTTTCTAACGCTGATGAAAGTGAAGGCAAAATGATATTGTTTGACATTAATTTTCTGTTTCTCCCAAGTTCGATCCTCCAATTTTGGGAGGAAGGGAAAGTGAAGATATATGAAAAGATCACTTCTCTCCCTTTTTCTCTCATTTTCCATATCATTTATTAATCCAACAAATTAAAGGAATTTTATTTTCGTGTTTTCCTTTCCTTTTTTTTCCTTCCAGCTTTGATCTACTAAAATGGGTGTAAGTAAAACTAGTTTTATATTTTTTTTTGTTTGATTAATAATAATAAAAAAACTAGATTTTTAACTATTTAACTAATTCTTACATTGTAAGAAATTCCTTAAACTTCAAAAAACTGTGATAATATTACAATTTTTAATTCCTTTATTTTACGGTTTTAAACAAATTAATTATTTTTAATAGACGGTTTAAATTTTTTTTTTTACATTTTAAAGTTCTAAACAAAAAAAAAAGGTACACTTTAAAAGGTAGTTTTGCAAGTTTGAGTGAAAGGGAGGCAAAGGCATAGCACAAAGAAGGTAGACAAAGCCACAATAGTGCATTGGGAGTGTAAATAGTCATAATAATTAATAATGAGAGAGCAAAAGAGTCAATCATAGGCTAAATCAGTGGCAAGTCAATTTGATTCCTTTCCAAATTGCTAATAGACAAACCTCTATCACTTATTCATTTCTACTCTTTCTTAACTTTTTTCGCCGCATTAAACGTTTGAGTTTTTGTCCTTTTTTAGTCTTCCTTGTCAATTTTCCTCTTCCTCCAATCTCCTTTTGGCCCTAAGTATCACTCCAGAAAACGAGACACACCCTCTCTTTTTTTTTTTTTTTTAATTAAATCTATTGCCTCAACAAAATTTCATAGGAATTTCTTATTATGTGCCAATGATATAGGGCATATCAAATACTATAATTGTATCTCACATTAACAAAACCTTCCGTACTATATTCTAAAAAAATATCAAGAGTATATAGTGATTTTTGATACTCCCTCTGTCCCCCCAAATACTGCCTTATTTGTCTTTTCGCGGTCTCCAAGATACGGCTTTAAACCTTTTTATCTTCAAATCCGTAAGACAAAAATTATAAAAATTTGATATTCTAAAAATTTACATTAAGATGCATCCAACAAGATCTCACTTGAATATATTATTTCTTATAACATGATGAGAATTTGTAGTCAAAATTTTTGAACTTTGACTCTATAAATAGAAATGGAGCAATTTTTGGGATGGAGGGAGTACCTAGGTTTGAACACATTCATACTCTGAAGTCTGAACTTTAATGCATGCAAAACAATTTCTCCTATATATGGTTGGTATTTTAATCTATACCAACACTTGTTTAGTGTTTTTGTTAGTTGTTCCCGTCGTTTGTCTGTCTATATAATATGTTCAAAAGGGTATAAAACATATTCAGGAAGCTTAAACCCAAACGTTCTTTACTTGGTACAGAGCATTTCTTATTTCTATTTTGAAAACAGAGAATTGTATTTTTTTTTTTCCCAATTGTATGCAGTAGTACTTCCCTAATCAAGCAAGCATATCAGGAAATCCAGCCATCGAAATATTTGATTATATGAGTTAATATTGAACATAAATACGATAAAAGTATTATATGATAAAACCTCTCTACATTTTCTTGTAATAATTTATTTATTTATTTAATATGATAAAAGTATTATCTCAATTAATTTTTTTTACTTTACCTTAAAAGATACGGAGTATTATATGTAATTCCATAAAAAAAAATCTATAAATTTCATTAATAAATACAATATAATTAAAATATTTAATAAATAAACTTATTATAAAACTATGCACCACATAACACAACCACCATTCCTAATAATATCTATACTTGGATTTTTAACACCAAAATACTTCATTCGAATATAACAAGGAACAATATAAAGAGGGGAATGAAAGTAGAGAAGTGATTGAGTTTGTATCAAATAAACATTTGACAAAATAGATTTGAATTTTCTAGCATTCATCCATCATATGCTTGTTCAAACCTTTCAATGCTACCTATAAAAAAATCCAAAGCACTTGTATGCTTTAATGCTTCGATTCTTAATTAATCGAAGCACTTAAGAATTTAATTATATTGGTAATATTCAAGTGCTTCGATTTTTTTCAAACCGAAGCAATTAAGGGAAATCAATTAAATCATTTTCTACATATGGTTAGATGATTAACATAGCATGGAAGATTTAACCAAAAAGGTCAAGATAGGCGCGTATCTCATTCTAATCTTGCGGCAATATCGATTTGTCAACTTTTGTGTACCTTTTCATGCATACAGACAAATAAACAATAAATCAAGAGCAAGAAACAAAAATTAAGAATTTAAATTTAGACTCGTCGTTCTTAGTTGGTTGTAGCTGCAGTTTCCTCAACTTCGCTAACTCCCATACTTTTGACTCTGTAGGAATCTTTTGGTGCTTCATCACCATGGAGTGATATCTCCATTCCTTTATACCCTCCATCAGAAATGAACATGCATTTAAAAATTGCAAAGGAATTATACCACTACTTTAAAAAAAAAAATAGTAATCGGATTCTCCTAATTATGTATGTGGTCATTTCGTTTGGTAATTAGGAAAGTATACATGGAATGGTACGACATACTCCATGAAAGATAAGAGATTGCACTTTCTATTTGTGTAGACCTAATTTTCTAATTATAGAGTGTCATGAATTATCGTCCGTACGATATATATAAAATAGCTTTATTTTATACAAGGTCGTGTGGTATATTAGGTCTTATTTGACAATTGACTGTTAGCTGGTTTGATTGATTGTTTGGTTGTTGGCTTATAAAAAATAGCTTAATAATTTTCATTTGTATGACTTTGAATTTCCTTCAAATATAAATTTTATGATAGGATGGCATAGAGCCATAGATAGTTAACATTTGTGAGCAATGTGACGTGTAGCTAGCCTCATTACTAGCAGTCAAGCACAGCAAAATTTAGGTGGCTGCTGTTCAACATTTGAACTCAAAAAAAGGCACAGGACTCATAGGTGTCGATTTGCAAAATAATGGATACATTTAGCATTGGTTGGTTTAGTTCAAGAGCTCCACTTTGTTATCAAAGCATTAAGTTGATATATGAGCCCTCCGTCTCTGCGTGAGCATCATCAATGCTCGTTATCTCCCTCAACAGTAGTCCACACTCCACACCACCGTTTTCTCGCGATACACACACTCTCATGATTGCCCAACAATCTCTTTTTTTCCGAACTAATTTCTGACCAAAATAAAATGGATGGTCATTTGAAATCATTTTGCTGTTGGCATGATTTGTTTTTATTGGAGTATGTAGCCTAAAATAATTACTTTTACTTAATTTTATTGATATTATTATTATTATTATTAATATTATCAATAATATTATTATTACCATTTTTATTATTTAAACTAGTTATATTATTATTAGTGTTGGTGTTTTTATCTTGTAAAAATTTAATTTAATTATTGTTATTTTAAGTATGTAATTATTGTTATTTTCACTTATTATTGTTAAAAACTTTATTATTTTACTACTTTATCAACTTATGGATCCTAACAACCCTAATTTCTATAATTATTTTTCTGATTTAGGTGATGATTTTGTTAATAATCTTCGATTTCAGCTTTTCCTACAAAGATTAGGAAAATACTAATTTGCAAAATTTACCACAACAAACATCTCCTGAAATTCCTTTCGAAAGCAATACATATGAATAACATTCACCTCCTGTTTATCAAGGGAGTAATTCTCAATATGATGATGAAATGGAAGAAATTGTTCCAGAAACACCATAATACCCACCACCTCCTCCAAGAATGTCGGTCAATCAAAATCAACCACTTGCAAAAGGGAATCGAATGTGATATGTTGCAGAGGATGAAGCTCTAATTGATTTGTATCTGCAATTCAATGAAGATGCAATTGTTGGTACAAACCAAAACGCAGCTGTGCTTTGGCGAAAAATTTCTGCGGCATATGATCAAGCCTAGGCTGAAAAGCCCCTTATCCTACCACCAAGACCTTTGAGGAGTTTGAAAAGTCGTTGGAGAAGGATGGAAACTGGTTTAATACAATGGAGTAGTTGCTATGACGAAGCTGGAAGGGCAACATGAAGTGGTTATAGCTAAGCAGACTGAATCAATAACGCAAGTAAGTTATTCTACATTTCCTCTAAGCCTACTCCACATAATTTTAATTGTCACCATGGTTGGGAAATGGTTAAAAATGACCCAAAGTGGAGGATAAAACTGAGATGGTCGTTGTCAAGAGAGAAAAGATTAGCTTGTGGTGATGCTATTGAAGATGATAGCAGTGAAAGTGATAAGAGGTGTAGGACTAAAGATGAAGGTCATGTTCCCTCCACCGATTTCTCTTCTAAAGGTCTTTCTCGGGCCGATGGTGTTAAAAAGGCAAAGGTCAAACATAATAAGGGCAATCATGTGGCTTCTGAAATTTCAACCATTGTTGAGCAAATGAAGCAGAATAATGCAAGTAGGGAAATTGAGGCACAACTACATTTGAAAAAGTTGGATTTTGACATGGAAAGGGAAAGGAGGAAACAAAAATAAGTCAAAATTCACCTAAGACAAGTAGACATACAAGAGAGAAGGCTTAACTTTGAAATGCTGCAAGGTCTAATTGCAAAAGGTACAGATCTAACTCCTGATAAAAATGCCTATAAAGAAGAATTAAGTGCACTACTCTATGGTAGAAGGAACATGTAACTACTATTATTGCATATGTTTATTTATGTTTTATTTAGTTGATGTTAAATCTATGTTTTATTTACTTAATGTAATTGTTTTTATTTTAAGTAATGTTTAATGTAATCCATTTTATTTAAATCAATGTTAGATGTAATCCTTTTTATTTAAATCAATGTTTATGGTAAATCATAAATCTGATAAAAGCTATTTACATGCAAATCTCAATAAAATCTTCACATGTATCAATAAAACAACTGTACAATTTGATTCAGAGCATCAATAAAGCAACTCATTGAAGAGTCATATCAATTTCAATAAAATTTGCTTTAGAGTATCAATAAAGCAACTCAATAAATCTGCTTCAGAGCATCAATAAAGCAACTCATTGAAGAGTCATATCAGCTTTACATGCATCAATAAGTCAATTGCAATTCAGAGCTATGTATTGCAGTGTCCCACATCACATGCATTGATATATCAATTTCATTTCAGAGATTTGCATTAAAGTGTCATATATCACATGTATTGATAAGTCAATTTCAATTAAGAGTTACTCACATGCACTTCTAGAGCTACTCACATGCATTGCTAGTCACTTGTACTATATACATGTGTTATACTGAATAAAAACAAGCACTCAAAACACCCCAAACACACCAACTACCAAAATATGTCTTTCACTTCCTCCACCTCCACCTCAAGCTCAAGTTATTCTGATTTCTCAAATAATGTTAGCTTAGTTTATGATTTTGTAGCAAACCACCTTCCTTGTATTATAATTCCCCAACATTCACCACAAGAATCTCAACTTAATAATGATATTGAATGTGTCCCGGAGCCTAAAAGAGATAGGGAAAGAGAAAAAGGGCATGTGCAACTATATAACGATTATTTTGTGAATAATGCAGCGTAAATGTTGTATGCAACGGTCTTTGTTCTATCGCATTATGAATAAGGTGGTTGAAGGGGATCAAATCTTCCAGCAACTTCGAAATGCAGCTGGAAAGCTTGGTTTATCACAATTGCAGAAATGCACCATTGCAATAAGAATGTTAGCATATGGCGTAGCCCCAGATGTTGTTGATGAATATTTACGTATCAGCCAAACAACCTCTAGGAGGGCATTGTAACATTTTTGTCAAGGGGTTATTTCACAATTTGAAAGTGAATATTTAAGAAAACCTACAGATGAAGATTTAAGGAGAATCCTTCATTAAAATGATTTGCGTGGTTTTCCAGGCATGATTGGTAGTATAGAATGACATGGGGAGTGGAAGAATTATCCTACGTCTTGGAAAGCACAATATGCTGGTCGTAGCAAGAGTGTAACCCTTATTCTTAAAGCAATTGTTGATCAAGATTTATGGATTTAACATGTGTTCTTTGGAATGCCTGAATCATGTAACGATCTTAATGTCTTATACCGATCACCGTTGTTTGATGATGTACTACAAGGTCGTGCACCACCCATAAATTTTACGGTAAATGAACATCATTATGAATTGGGCTACTACTTGGACGATGAAATTTACCCGAAATGGCCAACTTTTATAAAAAGTATAACACATCCTCATGTTCAGAAAGACAAGTTGTTTGCTGATCAATAAGCAGCAGTCGGAAAGATGTTGAATGGGCTTTCGGAGTTTTACAAGCTAGGTTTGCTATACTGCGACAACTACACTTGCATTCGATGAAGATATTTTGTGTGACATTATGAAAGCCTGTATAATAATGCACAACCTGTTTGTCAAGGGTGAACGACACAACTACACACGTGTAGAAGTTTTGAGACGATACTACAAAGAAGATCGACCACAACGTACATCAGCACGGGCGGGAATGAGTAGAAGTGCCACAGTGAACAACAATGAGCCATTTGAATTCAATGTTGGGCGGCCACCTAACATTGATTTCAACGCATATTTTCAGAGAAGGATTGCCCTTCATGATAGAGAAATTCATTCGTCTTTCAAACATGATTTAGTAGAGCACATATGGCAGAACTTTCGTCATAATACAACCGAATAAATAAATTTGTAGTTTGTAATCATATTGTTATTTAAGTTTTAGTACTCTTGTTTGTTTTTATTTTAGGTAAAACCACTTTTATCTATTTTTTAATCGTACCTTTTATTTAAGATCCAATATATTTGTGTATCAATTTTTTTAGTGAATAATGTATGTGTCATATATTTCAAAAATATGCTTCTGATTAAACATTGAAGTTAAAAAATGTAGCTTTTGTAGAATATATAATTTTAAATTATTAAATTATAATTAAAATATAATTAATTAGATAGTTTAATTGTATTGAAAAGTTAAATAAAAAATTAATTAAAAATATAATTATTATTTTTAAGCATAATATTTTTTTTCAAATTATAAAAAATTATTAAATCATTAAATTAAAATATAAATAATAATTAAAAAATAAAATATTATGAATTTTAAGCCATTTTGATTGTATTGAAAAGTTAAATAGGTAGCATAAATATTATTAAAAAAATAAAGAGAAAATAAATAAGGTAATGTGTATTATGGTGAGGTATAGAAAATAGTGGAGGAAAGAGTGATGAGGAGTTTTTTTTTAAGCATTGGTGTGGTAAAAAATCCCTCTCATAAGAGGAATTGGATGAAAAGAGTAAGAAAGCGGGTAGAGAGAGATTGAAATTTTTTTTCTTCTCACTGCTGTCAATGGTCTAAGACATGCTTTAAATGTTTTAATATCTAAATCCATAAGGGAAAAAATTATAAAAATTTGATATTTTAAAAATTTACATTGAAATACATCTAGCAAGATATCATTTGAATATATTATTTCTTATAACATGATAATAATTTATGGTCAAATTTTTTAAACTTTGACTCAATAAATAAAACATGACTTTTTTAGAGGGACGGAAAGAGTACATTTTTTTTGACAAGATATCTTCACATGCAGCTAACCTATGTTATGGTTTATCTTCATAATGTTTGTTCTAAAACCTTAAGTCTAGTTTAAATCTATTTTCAACCGACAATTAAGTTTATATGTATTACGCAGTATCAATTAAGCTTCAAACAAATTTAAAATTTGAAAATTTGACAAAACAATCATCCTTGTTACAAATTTCACAGCTTTATAGAGTTACTAAGCATTGCTCACAAATAACCATTGATTGTCCATAATTTGAACTTGAAATTCCATTTTTATCGTTTACTCCCAAACTCCTTCTTTATCTCATTTCTCTAATTATCATCACTACCATTGTCCTCAATCATTAGCAGCACGACCGTCAACACCACGCATTTCCTGGGTGCAAACCAAAACTGTGATACACTGACTTTTTCACCAACCGAGGTGTCAAAATTGTCCGACGAATATTCAATGCCGCCATAAAATCAAGTAAACTCCCTGCTGTCTCCTCCTAACATGGCGAGGCGTTTGTGGAAGACACCCCAGTCATAGCATAGGCATCTCCGCCGGACGCCTCTACCATGACTTGGGTATCTTTTCCAGACACCTCCTTAAATTTATATCTTCAAAAAAATTAATATTTGAACTATATTTTGTGTAATTAAGTAAATAATTAGAAAAATGCTTAATTTTCATAAAGATTTCGATGGTGAAAGAGTTTATAACAATTAGATTTTCCAGCACGATGAAGAATTGTGTGATCAATATGCCATCTTTGAAGATGAAAAAGAGGACGGTTATCATTAGGCGTTGTAGAAGTTGAAGAATTATATATACTCTGATATCAACGTACCCTTTAGCGATTATAATAGATTGCAAGGGGGTCTTTTTACCTGATTAGAGATTCGTTTTGTGATATTTCTCATTTGCTTTGTACGTGGTATATCACCAAGTATGTGGTCACTAAGGTATACCTTCTTTTCGATAAGAAAATGTCGTTAGATAAATTTTAATAGGGAATATACAGTAACGTCATGTATTATGCTATAAGAACAATAATGCTTTGATCATGTTCAAGGATAGTTATAAATAATATAACCTTTCAATAGTGAAATATGTGGAGAAATAATGACTGCCTCATATAAAGAAGTTCGTCCATCATTAGGCAAACCAATTAAGTCGTTAATTTTTAGAACACTACGACTTGGAAGTGGAGAATGTACATAATGACTCGAAGGACCAACACCTTGGTGTTAGACAAGCTTTTCGAGCGTAGTTTCAATCAAGGGGTACTACCTATAAAAGATCCATCCTCTCTGGGAATCATTTGTCGTTGTAGTAAGTGTGGACATAGAGCTTGTTGATCGATCCTCATAAGGCATGCAACACTTTTGGTAACTCGAAGATCTTGTTACATGTAGACCTGTTCAAATGGGTGATGGGCTCTTAACTTACCCGTTTGTAAGAGGGCCTAATCAATAATGAGCTTAATGGGTCGGTTTCTTAAAGGGTTATGTTTTATTGGGTTTTAAATGGGTCAAGTCGGGTCAATAGGTAATGAATTATTTTCACTTACTTATTGATGGTCCACTATTAAAGATTGAAGGTGATACATGTAAACTATCACCCTTTATAGATAAAAATATACTTTCTTTAGACGGCCCGGCCCGACTCGGCCCATTATGTATCTCCTTTGGTTCGACCCGACCCAACCCGTTTTGCATCTTTTTTAACCCTATCCGACCCGTTTTACTTATAACCCATCCCGGCCTTAATCCGACCCTATACACAGGTCTAGTTACATGTAGTCATCCTTCATTACATGATGTCATTGAAACGTTCTCTCAAAATAGGATCAAGATTCCAATGTTGACGTGTATGTAGTCATATCACGATCATAACCCTTTTCCTCATAGTCCTCCTCATTATCCCAACTATAACCATCGTCATCCTCCTTCTCGGCATGGAGACTCATGATGTTATGCAATCTCCCTCTGCCTCCTAATAAAGGCAGAAACACCACGAGCACGTGTATGCCTAAAATTTGAATCATCTTTCACATCACGTCTCATCATGTGAACATAAATCAACTTTCCTTTTCCTCCGCGATATTACGGTCCACAATTTCATTAGTAAATTAAAATTGCGTAATATAGTATTTATTAATAAATACTATTACCATGTTAATAGAATTTCTAGTTTTCACTAAGCTAATGACAATAACACATTAACGCAAAAATTACTAAGCACTAACAATTATAAACCAGTAGACCACTGGAGTTCTCTGATTTGTAAACTTAAAATGGACTTAATATTTTTAAAAATAGTTAACTTAGCTATATAAAAACATTAACAATAGTATACATATTTATATTTACTAATAATAATTATCAATCAATAACTCATTACAAATATGCACAAAGTAACAACAATAATAACACTAAATAATATTAACAATAAAAATTATTATGAACCAAAAAATTAGTAATAATACTAATTAATACTATTATTAATTTTTATATGTAATATTTATTTATTTAATTACATACTTTTACTAATAAATTATAAATTTTATTTTACAAGTAAAAATCTCAATTTTAATTTTTTAAAAATTACAAATGCAAGGACATTTGATAGTGATGCCCCTACCATAGGGAGTGCGTCAGATGCCTCAGCCATGGCATGGGTGTCTCCTCTAAATGCCTAGCAGTGTTTTCGTGCCGACTAAGTTTTTCCGATCACATACGTCGCAAACATATATACACCTTGTTAACATACATAATATTGAATATTGTCCATCAAGGGGTCGTTTTCATAAATGATATCATGTTGGCGCCTCCTTGCGCGACCTTATCATCTTGCGTGGTGGTGGTTTTGTATGGATGGTAGATGGAAATGTGATTGAATGAAAAGAGTCGAGGAAAGTTTAGTAAAGCACATCATTGTCATTTGTCAAACACAACCCTAACAACGCAACCCAAACTATTTCTTCGTTCCGTAATAATTGTTACACTTTAACTTTTACGTAAAATTTAACTTTAACCTTATTTTTTGAATAAAATTCAATTTTTATACTTTGCATATTGAATGTTGTTGTCTTAATAATAATGTATATTGTTATAGTATTAATTTTTTTTAGTAACTTTAACTAATAGATAATGTATATAACAAGAAATACTACCCATCAAATTTGTGTATTATAAAATATACTGGTCAAAAGTGTATATTTTGAAATGAAAGCAGCGGGGATTACCAGTAGATCTGTGCATTGGGTCCGGTTAAGGCCCGTATGAGTCACATACAAAACGGGCCGAGCCGAGCCAAAGGAGATGTTAAACGGGTCGGGCCGGGTTAAAGAAGATGTTAAACGGGTCGGGCCGATCAAAGGAGATAAATAACAGGCCAAGTCGGGTCGGGTCGTCCAAAGAGAGTATAATTTTTATCTATAGAGAGTGATAGTTTATATGTATCACCTCAAATCTTTGGTAGTGGCCTATCGGTAAGTATATGGAAATAATTCATTACCTAATAGTGTTTAAAAGTCTTGAAAACTATAGGCCCATTATTGACCCAACTAGACTCATTAAAAACCCAATAAAATATGACTCATTAAGTGAACGAATATTTAAACTCATTATTGATTAAACTCTTTTACAAACGGGACAGTTAAGGGCTTTTAACGGGATCACTCTCATTTGAACACCTCTAATTACCATTAGAATTTATAGCCTAACCATAATATACCCCCGTCTGAGACTAAAAGTTAAAATATATACTACTTGATAATAATGAATTAGTAGCTCACCAATATCATTCGCACCAAATAATAAACACCAATATAATCATAAGAGCAAAATCTGATGACCAAACACCTTAAAAGTAAAATTTCCCAATTTCCATATGACCAACATAACCCACATCAAATCCGACGAACAAGTAGCTAAACGAAGTGTATTGTATCATTTGTATGACATAATATCCATCCAACTTCTTCGCTCGTGCAAGAGGTAAAAAGGTACCACTGTACTAGTCTATTTTGCACACAATCCTCCAAAAGATAAGCATTTCCATATTTACACGTTAAGTAGTGTAAACTTTTTTCTAAGTTTGATACTTCTATTGTTGTACAGTACCTTCAATACATAAAAGTACACATTGATTTTTCAAATTTTGGCCAGTGACGTATCAAAACCAAATCTTGTTCATCAATACTTACTCCGTATCTTACACGACTTTAAACATTTTTATCTTTAAATTTTTAAGGTAAAAAATTATGAAAGCTTGATATTCTAAAAATGTTAATTGAAATGCATCTAATAGAATTTAATCTAAAGATATTGTTTCTTATAACATAATAAGAATTTATGGACAAACTTTTTAAACTCTACTCTATAAATACAAACTTTGGCTCTAATATGAGACAACTTTGGCTCTAATATGAGACTAACCAATGTTAGGGAGAGACTGCACATGCAACTGCAACTGCCACTTTTCAGTAAATAACACCAAATGCTTAGCTTGAACACAAACATCAGCAAGATTGTCCAACCATTACATTTTTATTCATAACACCAAAACACCGTAGGATTACTCCCTGAACTCTCCCAGTAGAGTGTACCAAGACAAAAGATATTTCTAATAGTCCATCAAAGAACTTAATCTAATTAAACTAATAGCAGGTCGATCGAACTTGTTGTATACGATAAGTGTATAGTCTACAACAGATTCAGTCCCCAGACATTAAAAAGAAAAGACAACCGGGTGACTAAACATGTTGTATACAATAAACTCGACGTATACGTACGAGCTTTCGATAAAAAAAAAAAAAGGAAGATTAGCTAGTATTACTTGTTGTGGAGAGGATCCGGGCAGCTGGGCACTCTTCTCTTATTATCATCCAATGTACTCGATAAACTACTATTACTACTACTGAATTGCAAAGCAGTGCCGTTGAAGTTGAAATACTTGGCGAATAACACATCATTCATATCACTTCCTTTAGCACTGTCGCCCGGGAAATGCCGTATAGCCCTGACGGAGTGACAAACAACCATAAAGACGGTGAGCATTATTAGAATTCCGGCAGCCATTACAGATGATTTAGTCTTGCCGCTGGCAAACCACATCGCCGGTTGACCCACATAAAGTTGCTGTCTAGCTTACAGCCCCCCTCCAAATCCGCTTCAGTAGCGCAGCTAGCTTAGCTAGTACTGATGGCAGCGCAGCAGTAACGCAACAAAAACATAGTTTATGGCCTTGAAGCGTTGAGCAGACGGACAGACAACTCGTAGAAGGGGTAAGGTGAGGACTGAGGAGAGGTATTAACGTTAGTTTTGGAGAGAGGGGAAGGGAAGCTAAGGTCGGATTATTGGGGTTCTCAACTTACATGGTATTGGGCCCACGTGATGAGGAGACAACCGTCATTCACTTGCTACGTACTCATTGTTTATTAATTCTGTTTTTGCTAGTTTTTATTATTATGCTATTATTGGTTCCATTACTTCATTTAGTCTAAATTATTTGACTCATTTTTACACGGTTTAATTTATTGTCACCTATATATTTGTTCATTAGAGTATTACAAAGCGTGATCGAAAATTTTGTTGAACTTGTTTTATGGGAGTTTTTATGCTGTGGTTTCTACTTATTACTTCAAGGGACTACTAATGGGATCGAATTTTACTAGGCGCTCGTTAAAAGCGTGGGATTTTCTTATTCCACCCCTATCAGTCCCACAAATAAAAAGTGTAATTCGTATAGCTAAAGTGCAAGATATCGATTTAATAGGGTCCTTCTTTCCTACCTAAAAAAGACGGAAAGCCATATGACACCATAAGGATATGAATTGAACTCGAGACATTATAAAAAAAAAAAAAAAACACTTAAGAAATAAACTAAAGCTTACTCACATCAAAATATATAAATTTAAGTTTGAATAATATATGTGCAAATAAAATAGAGTATTAGTAATTTAAGTTTGAATGAAGTCCCATGATATATAGAGTATGAGATTTGATAAATACATACATAATTTCAATCAATTTTTTTTTTTTGGTGAAGTCGATAAATAATAATACTACGTGTAGTTATTACTATAATAACAATAAGTTTAATTTGTTTCAAAAAAAAATCAGGTGCAGTGAATTGATCCAACAAGTTAATAAATCAGTTCCACGATGGAACCTCCAAATCATAACTTGGGGTATGGCATAAAATATATGTTTCTCTGCTGCAAGTATAGCAATCGGGTCCTGCATGCTGGATGCTGGATGTTCATAGCTACAATGTCGCTGACTACACTTGCAGATCATATGCTTCGGTTTTAATGTCGGTGGTTATTATTAAGGAGATCGAGCGTTTGGCAGACATTCCATCTCTCCTCCCCCAACAGTTTTTCAGTTTCTCCACTTTTTAAGGTGAGTAAGAGGTTGCATTGCATGTATGTTTTCTCCTGACTCTACTATAGCTATAAAGATATAAATATTTTAATATAATTAAAATTAATTTATATGATAGGGTAAGTGATAAGAAGATAGTTATATTTTGTTGCCATAAGAAAATAAAGTAAAAGGAAAAAAAAACTATACAAAAACTTTAAATGAAAAATAAGAAGAATTTGTGAAATGAAGGGAGTACTCGATTACTACAAGATTTCAAGAAGTTAAGCTTCAATAATTGTTATAAATAAAATACAGAAGTATATAATATAACATTTTGGCATTTTTTTTTATTAATATTTAATTTTCTAGGCATTATATGAGTTTTATTCGGTGATTTCAAATTTCTTACATACGGATCGGAGTAATATCCACTGTCCATCTCTACCAATAATATTCTCAAAGTTCAATGCTTGGCATTCTCAATATGAATAATACACTCTTCTAACAGCTAGCAAAGAGTGTTTTAATTAAACAATAATGGCAAAATCAATTAGTTCGTATCAATATATTACACAACTTTGACATGCGAAGTTGTACGTATAACCAAATATGTCCAGATTTTTTGAGAGAACAAATTTGAGATATGTACCACTTATAAAATAACTAAGCCATAAACTTTGCAATATGAGTGTATGTCCTATGTAATCCCATGTTCTCCAGTTGCATCCAGCCATCAGCTGTTCAAGTTGGTACCTTGTTGATTATTAAATCCCCCACCTTAAGCAATGTAATCACGATGTAGAATAGTAGATTAGTAGGTAAGCTTATTAGTGAAGATTGATTAAGAAAACTAGAGGCGGTGAAGTAGGGGAGCGAGGGGGGCACGGATGACCGGGAATCTCGCCTTGGTTCTAATAACTCTGCGCAATAGGGTACGTGTTAATGCGTTTCTCCTCTTTGTGTCCTAATGGAGCTCACTCTACCTATTCGTACACTTCAGTGTATCACTGTGTGTCACCAATTGTCTCACAATGTTAGTGAATGCGAATCAAAATATATTTAGAAGAGAGTAATTTTGTCTCAATGGATGACTGATTAATTAAGAGCTCAGTCAACTGGCATATGTAGTAGTGTATCCAAAGAGCATTAGTCCTCCTTTTTCTTGATTAAGGTACCCGGCCTAGTTGGCCTAGATTCATTAGTTTTTTTTCCTATCGGGAAAAACAGTTATGAAAAGAAATTAAAATACGTCTATTAATTTATTATTTTTGGATGACATGAATTATTCACTACGAATGAATTTAGACTTCTCTGGGAAACTAGTTATTAGAACACAATTTATTCAAATTATACTTGTTCCATCGTTCTAATAATAGGAGCCCATATAGCTATTTTCAAGTAAACTTGATACCACTATACATAGAAGACTACCAAACAAAATTCAAGCTGATAAAATTAATTAGTTACAATAATGAAAAACTTATGGTATGATTAGCATGCTTTTGGCAATAACCAGTAGCTAAAAGATGGTTTATGAGCTTGAATTACTAAGCATATCATGCTCATGTTAATGAGTAGAAGATTTACAAAGCTTATCGATTCATATGTCACAAGAATTATAACAAAATAATTAACACAAGCTGCCGCACTATATTATGTACAAAGTAATATGACACCACAAGAAAGTAACACATTACTTATGTTTAAAAAGAAAAAACTTGTACCCTTCATTGTGTGCGAGCTGAGATCAAAGCCTTAACAAATTACAGACACTTTGGTTGGTACCTAAAATCAATCAACTTTATTCTCACTGTTTTAAATCTTAGTATTATTTACCCGATATATACTATGGTTAGTCCAACATCCTTTAAATATTACTAAATTTTATGAAAGTCCACCATGACGTACGCTATCTATATTCTATAGGGCTTCACACGTCAACTTCTATGCTGCTATTTGCAAAATTTTAGATTTGTCGTTTGTTATTGTCAGCATATATAACGCTAAATTCTTACTAAATTTATTATCATCGAATGTACGACTTCTTTTCAGTTTATATTATATACAGCAGAGTACTCCAGTTCGTAGTTACTCCTAATAACTGGCACGTTAAGCGGCTACCACTGTCAGCTAGATTATTTGAAATATTAGTTGAGAATTAATTTTAATTTCTACTAACAACGTTAATGAATTGATATCTCAAAGGAATGAAAATAAATTATTATTTTACTAGTACTATAGTTTTTTGAATATATAGAGGCTTTTCGATGTTAGAGCATTGATTTTACTATTGTATTAGTGGTTAAAATCATACTTTACGAGGATAAAGTCACTTTATGCTTATGTATAAGACATAATATTTGAATAATTTATATATACCAAATTATATGGTCACATGAATTGGTAAACCTTCTTGTAATTAGGTACTCGTATACATCAATCATTCCTTAACTCAAACAATAAAAATCATTGCGACACTTTTCATTTTTATATATCTTCACTGCTTTTTAAAAATGACATTACGTTTGAACTTTAAAACTAACTTTACTACTCTATGTTCCGTAATCTTTGCCCCATATCTATTTATAAAGTCAAAGTTTAAAATTTTGACTATAAATTTTCATCATGTTATAAGAAATAATATATTCAAGTAGAATCTTGTTAAATGCATCTCAATGTAAATAATTTTTAGAATATCTAGTTTTCATAATATTTTCCCACACAGAGTTAGAGATAAAAACATTTAAAATCTTATTTTAAAAATCGGAAAAAATCAAATAGGACAAACAATTAGGAACATAGAGAGTATTATATTTCAAATTATACGGAGTAATAAACAATTTTTGCTACTATCTGAAAGGTAAAAAGTCGTCCACATTCGACAACATTACGCATAGAGAAGTCACTCCATGTACGAGTGTATGACTATATAAAACACAACTACGGAGTATTATTTAGTGTAGATGTATTTAACAAGTATATATTTGACGGTAGGGCAGGAGGATGCAATGCCATGGACAATATACTCCGTATTTGGTTTGGACAGTGAGTAGATTATTTTCGACAAGGTACATAGGTCAAATTTGGAGTATGTTGTGTAACATAGAAAGTGAAGAAAATTATGAAAAAGGTGTGTTTTGTTCATGAAAAGATCTGCCACATTTTGCCACTTCTCCTTGTATTTCCATTAAGTTCTATTTGAACTCTTATGCTTATTATATAAAGACCTAATTAGAAGTCATGCTTGTGTATCTCTTACGTCATAAAAGATAAAGTAAATTGTTAACTATTCCGTGTCATGGAATTTATCCATAAAATTGAAATTTCACTTGGGCTCAACACAAGCCCACATCGATAAATATAAACGCAATAAAGTTCAATTATAAAATCAATTGGTAATAAGACTTTGTTATTCTTCCTCTATTTCTTCAAGGCAACTAATTCTAACTCTATATCTAACCGTCCTTTTTATATTTCACTTGTTATGATGATCCGAAGAGGTATCCTCTCCCTTGAAACTTTTATTACATGACATCTTCGCCTTCTAGGATTATCATGCGTCGGTCTTACTGCCACACTTTCAATGGCAATGTAAATGTTTTGATTTATGCTGTCATGCTATGAACATCCCCATGCTTAAGAGATTAACTATGGTTTTCAAGAGATAATTGCATGTAATACGCACTTAATTACTTGTGATTAGACAATGCACCAGCTTGTGTAGTTGTACTTTCTATTCGGTAATGATCGAGCCCCAAAACCCCCCACTTATCAATGTTGATCACATCAATTCGCAGCAATGAAATCACTCTTAGATTTTGCCATTACTAGTTTGCTAGTGCAATCACATACAACCATTGTCGACTTACCTAACAAAGTTTTAACAATGGACAAAAGATTAAAAATTTCCCTTGCCTTTCTTTCTCGTTTTGTCTTGATCACGTCTATAACTAGTTGTGTGCTACGTCCTAGAACAAGAATTAGCCCGACACAACTTGGCTAAAATAATAAAATAAAGCAGCCTGTTGATCTTCAAACGCTAACTTTGAACATATACATATAGGCTCATTTGCAGGCCCAGCCAAATTGGATTTCAAACATCAAGTTTTGAACGTGTAAGGGAAGGACTAGCCAGCCAAAATCATTGTTATTGTAAGGGATGAAGCACTTTCACGAAAATTAATTATGAGTTATACCGTGTTGTGTTTTGTGCTGAGCCTGTTTGCCTTATGGTAAGCTATAATCAACCGACATCATGGAGTTATGAACCATTTGCTAGATGATATGCTAAACGAATCGAGCCTACGTGCTCATTGTGTTATGTTGTGCAATGTAGTAGTAAGTTCAAATTTCACTTATTTCGTTGTACTTTTCTAACAAAAATGTGGTTTTGGCATAGCCCATAATCCAACACGCATATTTAATGTGCATGTGTTGTGCTTTTTTCATGCGATGCAGGACATGGTCCAACGCAATATTTGATTATCACCTCATTAACTTAATAGTTCAAGGTGTGAAATTGGATTACCGAATATAATTTTATGTAGGATGTACATGGCTACTTTGATATCCATGAATTAAACTCACCCTTTCTGTCAGGAAATGCTACTAGCACATCTGTATATGAAAAACAAGGTTTCTAGGCTATACACTCACAATAAAAAGTGCCAATATCCATATAAGTATATCAGTAGTAATTCCCCTTTTCACAAGTTTTAGGTTATTTCAACAAGAAGAATCATAGAATAAACATTGGGCCATTACTTTTGATTAAATTTTTTTAAGCTTCTTTTTAAAATTATTTTTAAAACATAAAATCTTGTATTTTAAAATTATATTGTATCCCAACAAAAGTCATTCCTTAATATAACACAAGTTACCCTTTAAATTTGATCAAGATGAGATATGATGTGTAGAGTGATAACTTTTGTTTTAGATACAATAATCTTATTGTATCGCAGCAGCCATTTTAACTCGCACCCGTTTATAAAAATTATCAGTACTGATTATGAATTTAAAAACCATCGACCGACCAACAGAATAAAAGGATTAGAACATACATTAAAAGAAAACGGTATTAGTAGAACATACGAGAAAATAAGTAAAACATAGGAGCAAAAACGTAGAACATACAAGCAAATAAGAACATAACATACGAGCAAAAAGTACGTAGAACATACGAGTAAATAAGTAGAACATACAAGCGAATAAGTAGAATATAAGACCAAATAATATGACAAAAAGTAGAATAAACGAGCAAAAAAGTAGATCATACGAGTAAACTTGTAGAACATATATATGAGCAAAGAAGTAAAACATATGGAAATAAGCAAAGTAATAGAACACATGAAAATAAGCTACGAAATAGAACATATGGAAATAAGCAAATAAGTAAATAAGTAGAACATTGAAAATAAGCAAAGAAAATGGTATTAGTAGAACATACGAGAAAAAACGTAGAATATATGAGAAAATAAGTAGAATATACTTGCCAAGAAGAAGAACATACGATAGTAGAAGTAGAACAAGATAGATACAATTAAAGCAAATAACAAAATTAAAAGACTTACACAAGGCATTATTGTTGTGAACAAAAATATGTCGGTCACTTATTGAGGACTTTTGCAAAAGTATCAACAATATCATTAAACAAGTGGCTTGCTATACCACTTCCAGGAAAACAATCTATTTGCTCTTTGGAAATATATGCTGAGCCGTCAGAGTAAAGAACATCACTACATTTATATAAAAAAAAAAAAAAAAAAACATGGATAAACTCTTTTCTATGTTGTTCTTTGGAAATATATGCCGTTCGGGACTTTTTTTGCTTCTCCTCCAACTCATGCTCATCATGTGTCGGAGAAGTTGGAGGAGTTCTAATACATTTACACAATGAAAATGAAGTATATGACATGTGAAAAAACTATAACATAAAATAATCTAGAAACTAACTTAAGGGAAGAGCTTACTCGTTCACGTACATTCTTTTGAATGAGTGAGTTCACAGCCAACTAGAACACAAACACACCAATTCAGAACATACCTTTTAATAAATAGAACATATAGCAATAATGCGACCACCAAATATTCACAAGAGTGTTTGTGATGAGATTGATAAGAAAACAAGGAGGAACTACCTAAACTTGTAATGTCCTAGCTTTTCATCAGTCCTTGCGCACAGGTTTAGGACAAGAGCTCAACATAGTAAAAAAGGCAGGTACTTTGCTTTAGGTCTCACTTAACCCCTAGCATTGGCTCATTTTTCCACTCAGCTGCCTAGGATTCTAAGCTCAATAAAAGAACAAAAGTGCCTTCTGCTTGACTCACATCTAGACTAATAAAATTGTCATAGTGCAAGAAGTGATTCACACAATGAAAACACATTAAAAGAAGATCTTACTTCTTAGGACAGTCTTGATAAATACATCATATCAGTGCACAAGCAAAAGAATCAACCTAGAACATAAAAGAAAATGGTCAGAACATATCAGAAAATAAGTTCCCTTGCCTTTGAAATGTACCTATTCATGTTCAAGACAACATTGTTGTCCCGAACAACTGGATCAAGGACCCGCCCTCTTCCAAAACCCCTCTTCAATTCTATTTTCATTCTTTTATCAGTCCTTTTCTTTTCCCACATTGAAAGGAGATGGCATATTTTGGGAGCCATTGACATTCCTTGCTCTAAGTGATCAAAATAGAATACCTATTTTTGATCATGGTTAGATTTTTTAGTCTGTTAGGTATATAGTAGTAAAAGTTATTATATACAAGTAATTGATATAGATGATGAAATGCACCAACAAGAAAGGTAGTGGACCGGTGAAATAGCTGTTATCATTATGCCAGTCATGAACGGATTCTACTAAGTGTTAGTATGCAAAGCCACTCCAATCGAACTCATTAATTTTATTTGTATTCATGTAGCTATACATGAACCTCAAATACAGTTGATTGTTGTTTGTTGATCTCATGCAATAGTTTATAGCACAAACAACATAGTGCCAAATAAACTCATCGCACACCTCTCTCTTATTCAGCTTGTCTATTTCATTGATCACTTGAGAATTGATTGGACTTCCCTTCTTTTGGTTGAACAACTTCCTCCATTTGGCCAACCAATCAATCTAATCTTTACTCTCTTCAGTTTTAGGCTCCACAATTTCTACATCTCCTAATGGCAACCCATTGATAACATGAATATCGTGAGGTAAGATCAACAACACTTGGCCATCATCAAGAACAATTCAGCGTCTATCATCGTCAAAATGTCAAACCAAATATCTGGCCAAAATAGAATTATAATGTATCATATCAATGTAAAAAACCATCAAAACCTATTCTTCGGATGGCCTTCTTATGAATTTCAGGTAGATCCTTAATAATATTCATGAATAGGTCGATGGAACTCTTTGAAGTAAATCACATTTCTTCTTTTTTATAAGAGGGTCCTGAAGAACAAAAAACAAAAAGGAAAACACTTTAGAACACAAATAAAGAGAAGAGGAACATATAGAGATATAGTTAGAAAATAGAAGAAAAAGGTGCAGAATATACAAGAAGAGAAGTAGAACATATAGATATATATATTTAGAACATAGAAAGGTGCAGAATATCAACAAGGATAAGGGCGGATTCCTTGTACATCCGGAATAGTTGAGTATAGCAACCTGTAAACTATTTGTCATCACGACTGACGAGGATATTTGGCCAACAAGGTGCACAATACACTAGAAAAGAAGTAGGACATATAGAAACATATTTAACAACATAGAAGAAAAAGGTGTAGAATATACAAGAGGAGAAGCAGAACATATAGAGATATAATTAGAACATAGAAGAAAAAGATGTAGAATATACAAGAAAAGAAGTAAAACACAAGATTGTTTATCTATAGTATGTGCTGCTTCAGGGCAAAGGGTGAGTTTGTCGAAGTTAAATGTCTTATTCTCACAAAATGTGTAGGTGTTGAATATGGGGAAAACAGTTGACTTGGGGATGTACCTTGGCATGCCTTCATTCTCTTAATGAGTCACTAAATAAACTAAAAACTTCTCACTAGCTAGTAGAATCACCCTTACTAAATCAACCATTAACTCCTTGGCTTCCTACTCAATGCAAGCAGCAAGTATTCCAAAAAGTGTTTGTGATGAGATTGATAAGAAAACTATGAGGAAGTGAGGATGCTAAGTACTAAGTAACTAAACTACCTAAACTTGTACTACCCAAGCCTTTCATTAGCCATCGCGCACAAGTTTAGGACAAGAGCTCAACACAGTAAAAAAGCAAGTACTTTGCGATAGATCTCACTTCTCAACCCCTAGCACTGGCTCGTTTTTCCACTTAACTGCCTAAGACTCTAAGCTCAATAAAAGAAGAACAAAAATGCCTTCTTCTTGTCTTGCATCTTGACTAATAGGGCTTATAGTAGGGCTAGGATGATTTAATAAAGGAATGAACCAATAAAGTCTTATAGTTGTGGCAAAGATTGATAGGAAAGCTTATTTAGGGAGGAAGTAAGGATGTTAGGAAAGCTATCCAATTACCCATTAACCAAAGAGCTATAGGATTCAACTCGTCTAAATAATCTAAGAAGCTTTCCTATCAAGACTTGGTTGGAGGCTCTTGAAAAATCCTAATGCATTTTGGGCAAGGGTCGGTAGGTAAGCAAGCTTCTTCTGATTACTAATAATATTATCATAGTGCATAAAGTAATTCACACATTAAAAAAAAGCGTTATAACATATTTATAGAGTAGTATGACATATAGAGATAAAATTAAAATATATTTACAGTGTAGTAGGACATATAGAGATTAGGATTGAACTCCTTGGCTTCCTATTCAATGCAAAAACAAAGATTCCCAGAAGCGTTTGTGATGAGAATGATAAGAAAACTAGCTAGGAGGAAGTGAGGATGCAAAGTATTAAGTAACTAAACTACCTAAAATTGTAACCCTAGCCTTTCATCAGCCCTCGCGCACAAGTCTAGGATAAGAGATCAACACAGTAAAAAAGAAGAACAAAAAGTGCCTTCTTCTTGACTCGCATCTTGACTTTTCCTGCTTCCTAGTTTCACTCCTACTCCTAATAGGCCTCTTAGCATGAGAGGAATCAACCCAAGGTAGTTTACTTGCTTAAGCTATTACATTCCATACAGTCTTTACAGGATATATTCGTTGGTAGATTCCATATAGGTTTAGTTAGGTACTTACCTTTGGTATAGGATTATAGATTCTTATATGGGAGAAGATAGGAGTACTCAAGCGGGGATAACGGTGGATCCCATCTCTTTTCTAAAACCAACTGTACACACAAAATTGTCAAGTTTACAAGACTTTCTTTCCACTGTTAGAAAGGCTAAAGGGTTAGAGATAACAACCTGAAGGGGATTAGGATTAAGGTCGTATAGTTCGGTAAGAAGTGGTAGAGATTAAGTGTGAATTCTAATCTTCCTCTATAAATTACTTTTGAATAGTTCAAAACTAATAAGGCTTATATAGTAGGACTAGGATGATTTAATAAAGGAATGAACCAATAAAGTCTTATAGTTGTGGCAAAGATTGATTAGAAAACTTATTTAGGGAGGAAATAAGGATGCTAGGAAAGCTATCCAAATACCTATGAATCAAGAGGACTATGAATCAACTCGTCTAGATAATTCCAATGCAGCTTTCCTATCAATGCTTAGTTGAAGGCTCTTGACAAAATTTGAATGAAGAAATGGATAGTGAATTTCCCACAAACTCTAAAATATTTTCAAGTCTTAATATGCATGTATTCACAACATCCCAACACATAAACTCCAGCCAATAAACCACAAATTGCATCACAGAATCACAACCAAAATCTCGCTGAATGGATGAAGTTTTAGCAACACTTTCTTGATTTAATAAGCCATGAATTTAAGCCAAATTCTTCTAGATTTCAAGCAAATTATATTAATATATATTAGGCTAATTCACGAGGCTTAAAATCAATCCACTAACAAATCCAAACAAGCAATGATTTAACCAAAAAGTAGCAAAATAACCGGATAAAACAAAGGTTTGATTATTTTACAAAAATCACCAAATAATCTTACCTTTAGACAACCCTTCATGGCTTAGGATATAGATTTACCGCCTATGTTCTTAAGGTGTCCAAGATCACCTTTCAACTTGCCAAAGTTGAAATAGCATGGAACCACACTCAAAGCCTCACACGTTCTAGTGCAAAAACTCAAAGCAAAGAAACACATTTTCTTAACTTCTTTAACCTATTTTTTATTTAACTTGCTGCCTATTCAAATGATACTAATTTATTAGTTTAAGCTAAATAAAATACCTAAGAAAAGCCTTATAAGTTAGTCTAAATAATGGGGACATTGATGTCCAATAATTAGACTTAAACACGCCTTGATAAGTGCATAAAAGAGCCCTAACTAAGCTAGAGACTTATGCTAAGAAAACTTGAACAGAAAGATTACATATTTAGCTCCTAATACACGTTTTTATCTAGTAGAATTTGAAAAAGAAACAAACTCTAACTAAGCTAAATAAAAATCAAAAAATTAAGGTTTCTTGATGCAATTGGATTCTTCAATCTCCTAGTAAGTTAGGAGTCTTCTAATTCAGCCTTTGCTTCACCAAAACCCACGCCACTAATTTCCTTAAATCAGCCAATCTTTCATGCTATTTGGGTCTTGGATCTCCACGCCATTTGGTCTTCAACTCACACCAACTCTTGGATCCATCAAAGCCTATGTCTTCAATTTCCATGCCCTTGGACTTCCATAGACTTGACTTGGACTCAAAGTCAAAGTCCAAGTCAAGTCTATGGAAGTCAAAGTCCAACCCATAAAAGTCAAAGTCATGGTCCAACCCATGGAAATCAACTTCAAACTCAAATCCAACTTTGACCAAGC
Organism: Dysphania ambrosioides; assembly: GCA_026401315.1. NCBI lineage: Eukaryota > Viridiplantae > Streptophyta > Magnoliopsida > Caryophyllales > Amaranthaceae > Dysphania > Dysphania ambrosioides. Next base: position 12,862,993 of record CM048658.1, read on the forward strand.
CGAAGTCAAAACCCAAGTCAATGGATCTAATCCCAAGCCCATTTTTAAGGGAACCTAGGTTGATGGCTTGCAAATTAGATTTTCAAGTAACGTGTCCGTCAATCCACATATAACATAAAGGGTTAGAGATATCTAGTTTTTTTATCGAGTACATCTCTATAAAAAAAAAAGTCCCTTGTCTAGAATTCTAATTTTCTTAGCAAATTCATTGCTTAAGCTGTTTTTTTTTTTTTGTTCATTTGTATAAATCTAATAATTGGAAGTTCATCTAGCAACCCCAATTATCTTCCATCAAGACTAAAGGGGATTAGGATTGAGGTCGTGTAGTTCGGTAAGACATGGTAGAGTTAAGTATGAATTCTAATCTTCCTCTAGAAATTACTTATGAATAGTTCAAAACTAATAAGGCTTATAGTAGGACTAGGATGATTTAATAAAGAAATGAACCAATAAAGTCTTATAGTTGTGGCAAAGATTGATAAGAAAGCATATTTGGGGAGGAAGTGAGGATGCTAGAAAAGATATCCAATTACCCATGAATCAAGGTCTAAGAATCAACTCGTCAACACAATCCAATGCAGCTTTCCTATCAAGGCTTGGTTAGAGGTTCTTGACAAATCCTAATGCACCATGGCAAGGGTTCTAGCCTCCTATATTCATGATGGAAATCAAATTGCGGATATTTTTTACCAAGTTCATGGGTAGATCATAATTTACTACCCTACTTCGCAAGTTGGAAATTTGTGATCTTCATGCTCCAACTTGAAGAGGAGTATTAGAGGATATATTTTAGTAAATACAATATTAAAGGATATTCTTAGTTGTACATATATTCAACAATATCATTTGAGTTTTATAGGTTACTTAGGAGATCTTGAAACCTAATTGAGTTGTATATATGGCTTGCTACCTCCTCGCAAAAATATATATCAAATAATTATCTAATCAACAAAGTCCAAACTGCCTATATATACCCATTTCCATTCAGCAACCCATATAGTTAGTAGATTTGCTGCTATTGCATTAGTATTATTGAATTGACTTATTCACTCACTTTACGCTTTAAATATTAACGAAATCAACATAGTGAGATTAGTGACATACAATACTAGTAAATAAATCAACATAGTGACATTTTACCTATTTCTTAGTGCCTTTTCTTATCCTTTGCCACCGCTTTTTGGGGAACCATCGACTCTTTGGGAACCACGATCTCTTGGGGAACCATCGACTCTTTTGACTTGTTGTTTCTATGCCACTAGTATGACACAATTAAAGCAGACATTGTAGTAGAAATTAAAGTATAGGTTCGGGCAAAATGTCAAGCACAGTTGGAGCAAAATATAGAGCACGATTGGAGAAAAATATCGAGCAAAATTTGAATAGGGTTATGTTATGAACAAAGTGGAAATTCTGATAGTGGTATAGTGTAACGATTTTCCCGCCTCTTCAAATAAAGTGTATGTTAGAAACCAATAAAAACTTACCTAATCTGTTAACCTGACCCAAACCCAACCAATTTATAACGGGTTGGGTTGGAATTTTCAACCCAAATATAGAAATGGGTCAAGCCAACCCAACCCGATAAAAAAACAAGTTGGGTTGGGTTAAAATTTTCAACCTGCCTAACCTGAATTTTTTTCAATTTTGCTCGATTTTGCTTTATGGGTTAGGTCAAACTCAAAATATATAGTGTAAAAGTAAAATTGTCTTTGCATCATCACTAAATTGTGTTTTTTGCTAGATTTTGCTCTATGTTAATGTCTTTACCTTTTATTATGTTAAAACATTGCCTTGTCACAAATCTCTTATAAAAGTGTTCCGGTTATGACCCAGCACCACCCTAGAGGAATGATACATGTCCAGGGTCAGTGCTAGGAGTTTAAGCAGGAGTTTGGAAGAGTGGATCTTTAGGTATTTGCTCAAATTTCAGTGAGAGACAATGCTTTCTAGATTATAGAAAGCGTCAACACTTTGTACCATACTAAAAAAAAAGTGTCTAACCAACAGAACAAAAGGATTGGAACATACGAGCATAAAAGTAGGAAAGATATATAACTACAATTAAAGCAGATGTTCCAATAAACATATAAAGGTGTGTATGGTTGGATCCCGAGAAAAGTGATCGATTGTTTTTGTGGCTACTCTATGGGAGTCATGGATTAAAAGAAACATTAAAGTTTATAATAACCAACTAGCTAGAGTGATACAATGTGTAGACCTAGTTACAAATAGGGATGCTTATTGAGTTGAGCTACTCGGACTCAACTCGATTAGACTCGACCCGAGATCGAACTCAACTCAATAAGCCAAGTTGAGAAAATCAAAGTTGGACTCGAAAAGCTCGTGAGAAGCTCGAATTTTTAGTTATACTATATATTTATATAAAAATACACTTAAGATATAAAATAAAAGATAGTTTGATATATAAATAAAAAGTCCCACATTAGATGAAAATGAAAGATAGTTGGGGACAGTTTGATCTCTATATATAAACTCAAAATCCCACGTTGAAATAAATGATAGATGATTTGAGACAATTAACATATATAATCCCAATAGAGTTTTTCATCTAAAACCAAATCTAGCTTGTTAAAGCTAAAACTTGGGCTTTTTGTTGGCCCAATTTGGGTATAAGTAGTTAGGCTTATTAAGCTTTATTTTAAACGAATTGAAAAGGAATTTGACTTTGAGCTTGAAACAAGCTTTGATCTAGCTCGAGGTCGAGTCGAGCTTGAGTTTTGGTTTTTTAGCTCACAAGCTTTTCAGCTTGAGTTGAGCTTGAGTTTGTGTAATCGAGCTCGATTCTAGCTCAGCCAAACTCGAGCTCGACTCGGCGCATAAGCACCCCTATTACAAGGTTGGTTACTCGCCATGAGGAATTTATAGAGGGTCGGCTGAATGATTTATGTTTTCTGTATCCTCCAGAGGATACATGCAAAACTCCTCATGACTTTGACAAGGTTTCACTAGCAGGGGTGAGGGAATGGGAGATGTAATCATAATTCAATTTGATGGGGCATAGAACAGGATAGATAATTTTTTTATACATTCCTAAATTAATATTTTTTAGAGATCCCAAATTAATATTGTATATGGAAATTTATTAAATTCTTATTTACAATCCTTAGGATTGTGAAAGCATAATCCTATTTTGAATACTCTCATCTATATTATGGTACAATTTTACTAACCTTGTCATTTATAGAGTTACTATGTCATATTAAGAGCAAAAGATATTTATCTTAACTTGAGACAAAGAGCATCACCGTACTTAATTAGGTAGTTGGGATGCCTAAAATCTTGACCTATTATACACACTCTTTAGTACAAATCTTGAGATAAGTCATTACATTTATAATTATTATAGCTAATAATATCTTGATACGTAACCAAGAGCCTCACCGAACTTAATTAGGTAGAACTTGCCAATGGGAGAGGAATGTAAGTCATGCAGGAAGAAGCAATGTGTATTGGGTAGAGAAGGGTGGTAAGAACTATAAATTAGAACCACTTCCCCCTAAAGATGGCGCCAATGAAGCTATCTATTCCCAAGCAAAATTGATTCTTATCTTCTACACAATTTGAGGAAGAAATGAAGGAAAGCTCCATGGGTTATGTGTTATACGAGGGAAACTCCAAAGGATTCGACTCCTCCAAATGATACAACCTTAAATGCTCTTATAAAGGAGTTCATGTATATGTTTCCAACTGATCTTTCATTCGTGGAATAGAATAGAACACACCATTGACCTTCCCAAAGAATCGAAGGAACTACAATGCCAAATGGAGGAATTGATAGAGCGAGGTTATGTGTGTGAGAGAAAGAGTCCTTCTGCTATTTTGGCTCTTTTGGTGGCAAAAATGGATGGGACTTGACATATGTGTGATGATAACCGAGCTGTGAATAATATAACCATTAAGTATAGGTTTCCTATCCTAGAATTGACGAGCATATAATAGTAACTAAAGAATCATGAACTTAATCTAATTTGTAAAATATGATTTACAACATAATTGAAATGCTCCAAAATAAACTATCTTAATCCGTCCAAATCGGGCTCAGCCAAAAGTCAAGACAAACTTGAAATATACCATCTTAACCCGTTTAAACCCAAACCGTTCAAACCCGAATCAAACTCGATCCGAATCGAATTAGTACTTAACAAAGTGAACCCGATATGGTTATTGACCCGAACACAAACCAAACCAAAAATAATTAACAACCCATTTCAACTCGACCCTATAGTATCAAATCCATTAGTACCAAATTGAATTCTTACTAATATCCCGATCCGAACTGATTAAGTAATTAACCGGTTGAACCCGATTCGATTATTGACATGAACACTAACTAAATCAAAAATAATTAGCAACTCATTTTGACCTGACCCGATAATATTGAATTCGTTAGTATCGAACCGAACCCATACCGATAACTCGAATTGATACTCCTAGTAAAGGTCTTGATTGAGTACTCAACCTTCCAAATTCACAAGTATGTTTCGTTAATTCCCCTCAAGTTTTAAATTTCTGTAGTGAAATTGTTAGTGTAGTGTTGTAGTTCATATGGATCGCATTTCTATAGTATTTCGTGTAGTAGCATATCACTTTTCTATATAGGAGTGTTGTAGTTCTACTTTGAATCGACAACTTAGTGTTCTGACCAAATTTCCACATATGTTCTAACCTTTTTCTTTAAGTCCTACAAAAAATCTATATAATTCTATTTATTTGTTTTATGGTAGTTGCATATACAAAGTACTTATTTGTGGCAGTTGAATATACAGAGCACTTATTTGTGGCAGTTGAATGTGCGTAGTACTACTTGCATATATCTTTTAATTTTGTTCTCAACAGATGTGTGGCGTGGTATGGGTTGATTTGATAACAAACTCATCACATTGTATTTTCCCGCGAGAGGAACAATAAGGGTTCCATCATAATCCTTAAACATAAGCATAGAGTGGAATGAGAGAAGTACTATAATGCAATCCTTGTGTGCTTTGCATGGGTTGTCTAGGAAAGTGGTGACCCTAGATGGGGCGCAAACACCTAGGTGATTACCAAATGCACTTTACATAAACCTAACTTGTCAAAATCATGTAGAATTGAACCTAATTATCTTGTAAATAACCTTAGTATACCAAAGTAACTTCGGCCAAAGAACAATATTTGATTAGAAATGTCATTATAATGTGCTATGATATGATAAGAAGTTATTTACTATCGATAAATTTTAACAACAAAATATTCGGTAAAAAGTGTCGGTATTTGTATCCTCATCGCCACTTACGTGCTATGTCCCAAGATCAATGTTGGGTCCCCATTTTGTTCTCAAACGGATGTGTGGCGTGGTATGAGTTGATTTGGTCACAAATTCATCACGTTGTATTTTCCCGCGAGAGGAACAATAAGGGTATTGTATCCCATGTGCATACAAGATCTTTTATTTTTAAAATTATGCTCTACTCCCAAACTATTTTGAAAAATAAACTTATTTTGTTTTAGAATGAAATAATTGTCTAGGACAACGATTCAATTTGATCAAAATAAAAGGTAAAATGAGAAAAAATCGTTCTAGGCAGCAATTTCCCCTCACTCATAAAGAAAAAAAAAATTGTCTTAAAAAACTATTGTTTGAGACATTGATCAAACAGTGATTTCATAAAATTAATTTTGATTTTTTAAGTGAAGAGAACACTATCAGGACAACAATTTTGCTTTAAATGAAGATTTTACTTCCATCGCAATAGCCCGATACTCCAAATCTGGCTCAGATCCAAATAGATCAAAATCGCTTTTTATGGCAGTAATTTTCTAATGGCTAAATTGTTGCCTATAACAACGATTTTCCTCTGAATCTATATAAACTTATTTTTGAAATTATTTTAACTCTAAGACTAAATTTGAATTAAAAAGCTTAAATAATATAAAAGAAATATAAAATTTTATCAATTTGCTAACATTAAACAAAAAGGGTATTTTAATAAAAGTCTTCGCTAATCTCTCCCTCTTCTTCTTTCTATGATTTTCAATTCTTAAAATTCCTTTGATCGAAAATAGCCAAATTGCTTTTCACTTGAATTTGGCTATTTTCCAGTCCTTTAACTTCAAATTTTTCGTGTTAGTTGTTGAGTTAAATAAAAGTTTATTGTTTTAGTACCCTGCCCTCATACTTATCCTCTCTTGTAGTCTTGTTTGTTCAACACTTCTATTGTTCTAATGCAGCCCAAATCTCTCTCTTCGAACTCCATAAACACTACCTTCCCCCCAAATCTAATCATTACCTTCCTCATCGGGATCCGTCGCTCAAACCACCACCAACTACCGCTTCCCACTTAAACAAGCTAACTATCGGATCCCTCACTTTGGCCAGCAGCATCACTACTCAGCTTCGCCACCGTTGGACATCCCTCTCCCAAAACCCCAACTTTGATACTTTAACAAGGTCATTACTTCCTCTTACTTTTCTTGCAAAATTTCTTGGGTATTTAATGATATTCCAGTTTATCGTTCTAAGTTTTTGTGAATCATTTCCACTTCTCCCTTTGATCGATCAGTTTTTGTTTTTGGAAATCGCAAGAATAGAAAGGAAGAGAATGAGGGAAGGAAGAGGTTCGAGCTTGGTGTATCTGTTAGTGGTGGTTCTCTCCTTAGTCGCCTTCACTTTCGCCATTGCCGCCGAACGCCGCCGCAGCCGTGTAATTACACTCCCACACTCTCTCACTCTCTTTTTTTACCCCATCAATTCTGCTTGTATTGTCTGTACTAATAACACATTGTTTGAGCAATTTTTGCACTTGTCGCCACTTTCTTTGCTTAATTATTGTGGGTATCAGTATGTGATACTGTTGCTGTAGTGTAATGAGGAAGCTTCAAGTTAAACTTACATAGGGCTTGAAATTTTGATCTTTTTAAGGCAGTTGTTTTTCTTTACCTTTATAAGATGCCATCATAGTCACTCAATTGCTTTAATCAAATTGCTCTATTACAAGAAGATTAACTTATTAAACATGGGCACAACCGAAAATGAATAATACTTGCACTAATTCTTGTCAAATTGTAAAATTAGCTGTATCTGCTGACTCTGAAGTATGGTTTAGAGAACACATTGAATTTGATAGGGTGGTCTAGCATTATATAGTTCTTATCTGGCTTTGAATTTGATGATTGATCTTTTTCTTTTCGAGTGATAATGTCTATGTCTTTAGAATCAGGTGGAATTTCTTGGTTATTTAGCATTTGAACACTGTTAACGTGACAATTTAAAGAAGGGTAATTGACTGCATAAAATATTGAGGAAATTTATGAACGTTTTAGCATAATGAATTGTTAATATTAGAACTTGCATGAATTGTTGAAAGAGTAACTCGTTCTATGTATTTGATAATGTGGTTGTTATCACGATGAGAATGCCTCTGTGTAGAAGATAATGAACCTGTAGATATCTCTATGATATCATGCGTAACCCAATTGATATGTGCCACTGCTCATTTTCTTTGCCAATTTATGCGCTCCTGTCAACTGATCCCTAATTTGTTGTGGTCTCCCCTCTCTCTTTTGCGTTATGCCCATTTCTGATTGCAAAAACCAACACCCAAGAGTAAAAGTATGTTTGTTTATCATTTTTGGTGGGAAAAACAGGGAAAGAGTGAGTTATCATTTTAATTCCAAATCTTTTCAATAGTGGAAGAATGTGATTTATGAAAGGAGGAAGAATAATGGATCCCTCCTGTCCCTATCCCTTCACGTCCCTAATGTCATATCCTAATAAGGGAAAAATAAATCCCTCCCCTTCCCTCCAAAATGTTCCTATCTAAACATAGTGTAAATAATGCTGTCCAGAGGGCTTTTAGTCAAATAAGAAAATTCCTGTTACTGTACTTGGTTGGCCTGTTTAGGGTTGTTGGGCTATGAAATAGGTAACCTTATGTTTGTTATCATTAAACCGATATGATGATGCTTGACTGTTGTAACATACAATGTCTTCTTTTCAAGATCTTGAGTATGAAGACTTGTAAATGTTCCTGTTCTCTCTTTACATTCACATTTTTTCTCCATTTCTAGGTTTTCAATTAATCAGGTGCGGGTCTATAGATGTTATCTGTTCTAAAATATTGCTGTTATCTGTTCTCTATGATTCTTGGTGTATAAATCCAAGATGTAAAAATGAAATTATGAGGCTATGGTCAACTACTAATTAGAGTGAGCCTTTTTGTGCCCCTATGCACATTTTATTCTGAATTCTGAAACATATGGACTGTGCAATATTTCTCATGCGCTTAAATTTTATGAGCTGAGACCACACCTAAAGCATAATGGTAATGATATTTGTCCGTGAGTGCAATAGGGGCCTTGATATCACTTGTTGACATCTAGCTTGAGATATGATTATTGTCACTAATATATTTTATTTGGCAGGGAAATATAATCAAGGATGAAGTGACGAATTCAACATATTGTACTTACAGCTCAGATGTTGCTACGGGATATGGGGCTGGTGGATTCCTGTTTCTTCTTTCAAGCGAGTCGCTGCTTATGGGTATGACAAGGTGTATGTGCTTTGGAAGACCATTGGCACCTGGAAATGATCGAGCATGGACCATCATTTATTTTTTCTCTTCTTGGTGAGAAATCTCTATTTTCGAGAATCCTGGCATTTCCTTCAAGAAACATCATAGTTCCATCTGCCATTTGTCATGCACAATAATAGAATGGTGAATTCATCGTCTTTCGTGACAAATAACGTTTGCTAGATTCCTAAAAATAATTAGGAGACATTTTCTGCCCTCCATCTTAAGCATTTTATCTGCTCATTGATGGAATTTTTCTGGCTAATCCTCTTCTGTAGAGATCAGCTGTTAGTTCCTCTTGTCCATATAGCTTGCTTAGTTGGATTGAACTTCTTACTAATGACTACTTTTAAAGACCACAGTTTTGAAACTCTTGTTCTGCTTGTTGCCTAGTGTTTTGTCACAGATGTGCTGCATGTTTATGATTCAATGTAAAAGCATTTCATAAAGTATCTCTATCATTTCTTCTGTATGTTGACTAAGAGTAATAAGTACATTGTTGAGTTCAATTTTCCCAACCACGATTAGTTTTAGTATGTTAGTGCATGTACTGTATAAATTCCAAGTTAATTGGAAGCAGTTTTTCATGCATCCTTTGGCTTGGATTTGGGTTGAATTTATTCATTTAGCATTCACTGTTCAATCACAAATTTCACACAACAAGAAAGCAGTAGCTAATTTTTGTGTGTATGTTCATGCAGGTTAACATTTCTAGTTGCAGAGGCATGTCTACTTGCAGGTGCAACCAAGAATGCTTACCATACCAGGTACCGCCATGTGATCCATGCACAGAATTTTTCATGCGAGACTCTGCGGAAAGGGGTTTTTATCGCTGGAGCTGTATTTGTGGTTTTCAACATGATCTTAAATGTGTATTACTACTTGTACTTTAACAAAGCTACAAGCTCACAGGCGGCATCCAAGGCAAATCGTTCCAGCTCTACAGTTGGAATGACAGGGTATAAATAGGTAAAGAACGATTTGAGTAAAAGTCATTCTGAAAAGATATGCATTTCTCTATTCTTGAGGTGAAAACTATTAGATCATTATGTGTATCAGATGTACTCCGGCATGTCTATAATATGGTGTAAGCTACAAATCAGTTATAGCTCTTAGATAGCAAAACAAGCTGGTAAGTTCGAGCTCTTTAACTGCTCCTGTTTCCCATGTTTGTTCTGTACGAAAATAGAAGTTACGGAAAGACAGCTGAATGGTTCAATCGTTTTGATAGTGAAACCCCTATCTTGTTGTTCTTCTCTTTACTCTATGAGCCACTGACAACGTTATTTGAGCTATACCAAGGTCAACATCATTCTCAATTTCTCATTACAGTTTCTTAGCCTTGATTTTGAGCCTCAGACAGCAGTTTCGGCCAACCATGTTTCATTAATTGATAAACGTTTCTTTTAATGTAGTAATTCCCCTTAATGATGTCCAAATGGTATCAGCAAACATTATAATTAAACGTTTATCAGCAAACCTATGATTGGCCCATGGAAGGAACATTGAATCAATTTTAATGGCTGAAATCCAAAAATATTGAGTATTTCGTGACCCCCAATTCCAACAAAAGAGAAAAAGGAAGGACATAATGTTTATGAAAGCGTTCAAAGATGGCACCTTGAGGATAATTGAACCTAGGACTACACAATGGTTTGAAAGATGGGATTTAGATTTTCAAGCTCAAAAGCTATTAACTTGGAAGAATAAAAGACTATAAGGGGGTGAACCTTGGTGTTCTTCAAAATAAAATTCTAGATTACTGGACTTGATCATACCAAGGTTTTTATCAACTTCGAGAGCAGGACTCAAAGTCAAAGGTATGAAAAAGATTAAGTGGATTTCTTCTAGTGAAGAGGCAAAATTTAGTAACTTGACGGTTCTTTCTTTTTTTTCTTTTTTTCTTTTGTTGTTGAGAAATAGACAGTATTCTCACCCTACATGACATCTAAGTATACAACTAATAACTACATAAACCCTATTTATAAGGTGTCGCGTGTCTAACTAATCAATTGTGAATCATTTTCTGATTGAAAAATGTGATTTATCTAATTATCAATCAGTCATTTTCTGATAGAAAAATGTCATTTATCAGATTTTTATTCCACAACATAGAGGTGTTCAAATTGGAGGCCCTATTGGGCCTTTGACCGATCCGTTTGTAAAAAGAGTCTAATTAATAATGGGTCTAATGGATCGATCTTTTAAAGGTTCATGTTTTATTGAGTCTTTAATAGATCAAGTCGGGTCAATAATGGGTCAATAATTTTCAAGACTTTTAAACACTATCAGGTAATGAATTATTTCCACATACTTATAGATAGTTCACTACCAAAGATTGGAGGTGATACATGTAAACTATTACCCTCTATAGATAAAAATTATATTCTCTTTGAACGGCCCGACCCGTTATGTATCTCCTTCGACCGGCCCGGCTCGACCCGGTTTGCATCTCCTTTGGCTCGACCCGACCCATTAAGCATGTGACCCGTCTCGGCCCTAACCCGTCCCAATGCACAATTCTGCTCGACAATAATTGAAGGAGTCGAATTATGCCCAAGTTACAACAAGAAAAAAATGTACGACTTTATATATTCTTCAACCCATTCATGTAACATAAAGTATTGTATAAACACATAAGCCCAAAGCCAATAGAAGAATAACTCAGACATGCTAAAGCTTCAACATGTAAAGATGAAAAAGCATAACGCCATAACCACTAGTCGAACCATCCTCGCCCAATATGCCGCCCTCTTGATCCATGCATATCTCCTGCCCCACCCCTTCATTACCCAAGTACTTCTTCCACGCTCCATCTATTTGGATAGTCATCAAAGCATTACCCCGACTGCTTTGTCCTCAAGCAAAATCATGTCCAAACCTAGAGGGGGGCGGGATTGTTGTTGTGGAGGATGCAAAAAGCACAAACTCTTAGCCCTTTGAACAATGGAAGAGGAATGTTCAGCAATATAGGACTCCATCAATGACATACATAAAGCAACATCATGTCTCACATTGTTGAACACCAAATCATTTCAACAATTCCATAAGCCCATAGCATGGTGACAAAATGGATCATGGACTATCCATATCTAGGTAGATGTTGATCTTGGATCGATTGACTCTCATTATAGTTTGAGTGTATCGCTTGAGATCTACTCCGCCAGCCTGAGCATTAAGGGGACAATGCTTAAAAACGTGAGCCACATCTTACATGTTTGCACCACACTCTCAACATCCCAACTGAACACTTGGCATCCTTCTCCAAGGAAGTTGATGCATAACTAAAACCGCTTAATATGAAATCATCAAAAGAAAGCGCAACAGCTTCAGCTGCACCAGTTTGTTCCACAACAACCAAAAGCGCAAAAATTGTTGATTCTTCTTCGAAAGGAATGTCCCTCTTCTGGAAAAGATGCATAACAAGACTTTATAGTCAACCTACCCCAACTATTGAATAGCCAAGTCAAAGAATCATTATCCTACAAGAAAGGCGTATCAACAAAATAATTTCTCCAACCGAAGGATGCTCAACTGCCTTAAACAACTTAATCGATTTCCAACTGCTTATGACATCATCCAAAAACTCATTTACCTTCCAAGCTCTTGCCTTAAATATGGTGACCGATGATCAACACTCTAGCACCCTACCATTCACCCAAAAATTAAAATATAAATTATTATTAGCAGACGTTTGGAGGGGCTGGGCTTATATGAAAATTTAAATGGCTTATATCTATAACTTGCACAACTCATACTAACATTGTAATATTACCTTACAAAAATAAGCATATAGTCTATTAAAGCTCAATTAAGAATAGGTAAAAGATGACGTTTGGAGGGAAAATATGAAGGGATTATATGAAACGACGAAAATGTTAGAGATATTACTCTCAGATTTAAGTACTATTGTAATACTCCCTTTAAAAAAATAGATATGAAATTTGATGGGTTGGACTTATATTGGTTTTTTTTTTTTTGGTTGATGGGTTGTGCAAGAAACCCAAATCAATTGGATACGGGTTGGATATAACCCAGCCGTACCCGATACGTACCCATGCTCAATCACCCGTACTCGAGTCGTACCCGAGCCCGTTCAAAGCCTAGACCACACTACAAACCTAGACCACAGCCTGGCCAAGTTCAAAGCAAGGCCAAAGTCGCTGTCTAGAATAAAGACTTTTAGCTCACATGAAAGTCGCTGTCCAACAACGACTTTGGCCTGACTTTGAACTTGGTCCATAAACCCTCCCCTGGCCCTTACCCACCTCAAAGTCGTTGTCCACGACAACGACTTCCATCAGAACCTTGCTTCAGGGTTAGTTTTCGAAATATTTTAGGGTCGGGGTTATTTTTCGAATTATTTCCAAAAAAAGGTTAAAAAAAATCTACATTTTCTATATTTTTAGAATATTTTGTTTTTCAATATCTGATCTAACAATATATATATTTTATATATAGCTATACCTAATAAGATCTTATCATATATGAATTAGAAAAACTCCCGTTAATATTCAAGTGTTAGATATTTACGTATTTATCGTATATGTAGTACAACAAGATGAAACGGCCGCAATTGCAACAAAGATAGCACGTCAAAGCTATGGATGGACTCATGGACATATCGTGGAGCCAATGGGAGCAAGTATCCTTCCATTCGCCACATTACTACTTTTCTACTTGTACCTGAACATATTATCAGTGATGTTTATGGACAAAGATTTCAAACTATCGATGAACATCACCATGGGTACACATCATTGAGACCACAAATGTGGATATTGCCTTGTAGATACGTTATCTAGCAAGCTGCTTGTTCGACACTACGTTAATTAAATTTATTTGATCCTATATTCAATATAACTAATACAAGCTGGCTATTGGAATATTAATTATACATAGTGGATGATAAATCTATTGAGAAAGAAACAACACATGTAATATCATAGAATTTCTTATTCAGTAACGAGTTGAGACTCTTGAAAGGGACAGAGATAGTAACAAGTTAAATCTATTAATCAAAAAACGCAAAGACGCACCATATATACATCAACCGCACAGACATAGGTGAAACATTATCCTCATTACTGCCACTCCACATAGCCACAATCCTTATACCATAGGTGGGAATGGTAATGGTATATACTTGTACTATAGAGAAATGCCAATTATGTAGGAATGGACATGCTTGACAAATTAAATCTAGGCATGTAGGAAGCATATATATGTCAGTCGATTCCATCCACTATAAGTGGTCAGCGCATAAAATATACTCATTGAGGAGTATGTTGGATGCTTCTCAAATCCCAGAGATCATCTTCCATAACATCACTATAAAATGCATTGCAATTAGCATCCACATCCCAGAACGAATACCATACTGAGCCCCATGACATTTGCTCATCCACCAACATCCCTGGCTTCAACCACACCCTCCAATCTTCATTATCATGTTGATCATTTGCCCCAAAAACCGGAATATCATTTGCTGCTTCTACATTACTACTACTGCTACTGCAATCAGCATCATACCTTCTCTTCTCCTGTGTAGCCACCTCCACGGTCGCCTCTCCTACCGTATTCTTACTCTCACCTTCCTTCTTCGCCTTCTTCTTCCTCGACGACACACTCATTTTTTGATCCATGATCGCCATTTTCTTTTGGCCCTCCATCACTGTTTTGTTGGTGTGCTTGGGATGCATGCCTTCCGACTAATAGCAGTAGAATGAGAGAGATGCATATATATAGTACAGCTAGCTCTAGAGCTACTTGTAGCACAAGAAGAAAGTATACATCAGTAAAAGCTAAGAAATATCAAATGAAGACGTGCTAGACTACTTGAAGTAGATGGTTACTTGATGAGTGGATACTACTGAAAGAGGTCTTATCCATGAATCAATCTCGAATGCTGGGCGATTATATGGGAGATTGGACAACTACGTACGTAAGACTACTTGTGTCTCATTTTATCTTGGATCACATGGCATTACTTTTGTCCTCTTTTGGGTTTAAATCTCGATGGTAACCTCGGATTTGATGTTACATGTATGGGTATTTTGGTCTTTTCAAAGGGGTTAGCGTGATTCTCATCAGTACTAGACAGCGGCCTACACCCACTGACCTAACCACCACGTAAAGAATGGTACAAGTGGCTCAATAGGGTCCAATTAGATGGGCCCCGTACATGTCGGCTCATGACAGTTATGATACAACTATTAACACAAGTTGTCCTTTAACAAGGACAAGCACAGGATGTCGGCAAATCTCAAACTTTTTAGAATTTTATGCTGATTAAATTAACTCAATGCAATATTGGAAGGACTACTCTTAAGTAATGGTACCGTCCCTAAACTAAGACTGCCCTAAAGATCTAAATGATGTATTGGGAAATTTGTGTCCGAAGGTAATGTCACATTGTTACTCATAAGTCATAAACATGGGAGTAAAAGGGTTGATTTTTATCTAATTGATTGTTCAAGATTAAGAATTTTATCTCTTCCAATAATATGATAATGCTAATAAGTGGAAATTTTTATATTAAGGTAATGTCAAGCTATTTTACGCTAGCTTATTAGTAAAAAGTGTCCATTAAGGATAATATTCATAATAAAGGGAAGGGGTAATTTTTTTTTGGTTAATATTAAAGAAGCTTGATTATGAAGACTAATAAGTCCGGAATACAAATGAGGGAGTTCTTATGATTGATCTTATTGCCTATTGTTTGGATCAACTTAGAATTGGAGGGTTTAATTACTACTCATAAGGTTAAAATGAAGTGTAAGTTTGTATTTTAAAAACTGTATTCATAAATGACGATTTTTGAATGCCATGAACAAAATATTGACGATTTTTGTATTCCCACTAGTAGAGAAGCGTTCAAATGCTGCGGTTTTCTACGCTTAAATGTTGTGATTATTGAGGAGAGCACATATAGACGAAGCACTTGAGATATATGCAAATGCTGCGATTTTTTGACGCAATAATAAAAGTCACAAGTGCTGCGGTTTTCTAGAAAACCACAGCATTTAATATATAATCCAAATGCTTCGATTTTTCCAGAAAACCGCAGTAATTAATGGTTCTAAATTAAAAAAAAAAATTTAATAGGTTATTTTATGTGCTAATTACATATAAAAGTATATTATTAATAATTAATATCTCACAAAATTGTTATATTTACAAATATAATCTAGAAATGTACTTATTATATACAATTACACCACCTTTGATCAAGAACCTAATGTAATCTAAGCTAAGAAGATTATGCATAATGTGTTAGAAATAATGTATCCTAAAAGATGAGAAAAACAAAGAAATGATCAACCGTGAAGCATAAAAATCCAAAATTCTATTATGACCACTCGTTTAGGCACGCAAAATCGCGATTTATGAGATTTTACACTCAAAACAAATAATCAATTAATTCTTCATAGATTTCGAGCGCATTCCGAGGTTTCGATAAACTCAGAGAGGCATATTTCTTAGCCCGGTAGTCCAAACGGCGTAATTTTTTTTTGAAACCCCCTATTTTTGAAGGTACTACACAACCATGTTACCTCTTAGTATCTTCGATTGCGTCTTATTTGAGATATTGAAAAAAATATTTGATAAGCCATAAAATTGGCTTCGGGACTCCAAATGGTGCTTATAATATGTCTAAATTGTGTATTTTTTCGACATCTATGCATAGCATATTCTTCGCAGGGGGATTTGTCTACTTGTTTTCGCCAAAAAATCCTCTAACACTATATAATCTATGAAATTCGATTTTTAAGGGTGAATTCCTTCATTAACACGATATATAGCATACAAATCTAAACACAAGGGAGTTTTTCGTCTTTACATTAATGTATAACAACTTACGAAAAACAAAAATTAAAAAAAAAACATATACTAGGATTTACGACATATGAAAACATTTAGATTCTGAACTTTGGAATATGTAGACTTCTTCAAATCAAAATGGGAGATATGAGTAGGCTTCAAAATGCTTCACTACGCCATATCCATGGAGACACGAGTGGGAGAGAGGACTAGGCTTCGAAATGCGTGAAGGAGAACGAATTTAGGGAAGTTGAGGGTTAGAGAAGAAGGGAAATGCATGTTTTTCGTGTTTGAAATGATATTGGAAGCACTGGAAAAAAAGTATATATAGTGAGTCATAAATGCTGCGATTTTTTAAATAACCGCAGCACTTGTAACTCACAATTGTTATGGTTTTCAAATAACCATAGCATTTGTGGTTTCAAGTACCGCATTTCTTTTAAAAATTACAGCACTTGCTATTAAGGTGTATTACAAACCATTAAGTGCTTTGAATTGCATATAATCGCATCATTTTTACCAAATAATTAAATGGTTTTCAACAGTGTGCCCATTCTTCTTAGGCACTAATAATGTGGGAAGAGAACAAGGACTTAAGGACTCTCGAATCATCCCCTTCTCCAACCATCCTTCAACTTGCCTCCTTATTTCTTCGGTCTTTTTAGGTTTTGTTTTATAAGCAGGTTTATTGGGTAAGATATAACCCAGAGTAAGGTCTATTTTGTGTTGAATGTCACGTTTAGAAGAAAGCCCACATGGGATTCCCATAGGAAACACGTGAGCATAGGAATCAAGCAATGGAAGAAACAAAGGGTGTTTAGGGGGTCGATTCTTCTTCTACCAATATAGCAAGAATTATGGCTTGGATAGGCTTATGTTCATGTTGTTTGGCTTTTAAGATGATGGTAAGGGAATGTGCTTCGATGGCGTTTTGTGGTATTGGGCTTGCTGGGTATAATGGGGGTTAGGACAATGTTTTGGTTATCTTTAGTAAAGACATATGTGTTTTTATATCCATCATGTATAACCCTCATATCAAACAATCAAGGTCTTCCCAATAATACATGACAAGAATCCATAGGTATAGCAACCCTAGTTGAATCCTCCTATGACACTCCTTTTATAAAGGATAGCTTCTTCCAAGTTGAGTCCAAGTGGGCTTCTTATGCTTCCAACTCCAAGTGGAAAAGGGCAACCTTATCCTTCTTCTAATTTAATCTTTGTTCTAACTTCTTGGCTTGGCTTCTCCTTCTTCGAGTTGCATTAGGATTCCTCAAGTCTTAGTCTAACTAGCTCTATCTTGACCAATAGATATAAAGTTAAAATCTTAACTTAGTCTATTTTACAAAGTCTCTAGGACCTTCTAGAATAACCTAGAAAACGTTAAAGATAGTATAGCTTTTTTATTACACACACACTAACTAAAAATAGAAAATTACTAAAATATAAAACTATTATATATAGTAAATATATTCAAAACATCATACTAAGATAAGTATGCTTGTCTTGATAAATTGCCACCTTGTTCGCCACCTCTTGCACACATGAAGCCACTAGCTTGATTTTTCTTGGATCCTTAGTGAGCTTAAGTTAAGTTGCAAGGGTTCGATGTCTCCATCATCATAAGCCCATTAATTAATATTCATGAAATGTTTTAAGAGGATTTGGACCAAATGAGTCAGGTATTGAATTTAAGCAATCTTTTCAACTCAATCTCCTAGTTTGAACTAAATAGGCAAATTTCATAGTTCAATCATTGCTACAAAAAGGAGAGATTCGAATTAAGTGCCTACAACTTCATTTATATATTTAAAGAATTTTACGAACTTGTAAGATTTAGATAAATTTTGTATTTTCAATGTAAAATCATAACATTGTAACCTAGCCTTAAGTCACGTCATATTCTAAAATAACATTTTATTGTTACATTGTCATCAAAAATGAAAATTATCAAAACCACAATTATTCCCAATAAAACCCATGACCAAATATTATCATTTGATCAAAACTGAGTTTTACATTGTCATTAAAAACAAAAAATATCTAAACCACAATTATTCCCAATAAAATCCATGACCAAATATTATCATTTGATCAATAGTGAATTTTACTAACTTAAAAATTTATTACTTATTTTTAGCAATGGTTGTTATGTAATTTTGGCTTGGAAACTTCTAATAAAAAATAATGAATACTTTTGTTATATTTGTTATATTGAAAAGTAACTTTTGTTGTAACGAGGGCAATATTTGTTGATTATACAATAAACCTAGTATATCCTTTACACAAAATAAAATCGTTTATTTTAATATTTGCTTTAAAGTTGGATATCCTGTCGTCTTTAACAATGGAAAAACGAAAGGAAGCCGAAAACAGCTACTTTTATGTAGCCCACGAATAGAGGTGGCCACCGGTCCTGTCCGTGCGGGCTGGGCTGGGCTGGGCCTGGGTGGACAAGGACCGGGACCGAACCGGGCAGGGGGGCAGGCCGGTCTGGTTCGGGCTGGGGTTGGGTTTCTTTGATTCGTACTGAATCATGACCGAATCGAACCGAATCATGACTGAATCAAACCGAATCATGAACGAACCGAACTGAACCATGACCGAATCGAACCGAATTACAATATTTTAAATTTTTTGGTCTTGATAATTATTAAATTAATTACATATATTTACCTAATTTCATATTTACGTATTATTGAAGCAAATAAACTAAGTAAACTAAAATCTAAATGAACTAATTCACTTTTTATAAAACAAATTTAATTAAACATGTTTTGGGGGTTGGGGGAAAAAGAAAGGGTTTGCACTTAATTTAGAAAATCAAAATTTAATTAAATAATTAAATATTGATTTACAAAATTAGGTTGCCTACGTATCCCGAAGGAATCAAAGCCCACGTAGTTCTGTTAAGTACCTCGAGGGGTGCCTGTGCCTAGCCTAGTTAGGGACAGTCCCCGAACCTCCTTCGCCTGTTTGGTTGTCGCTTGATTTGCTCGTGTCCATCATCATCCAAGGATCATCTTTGTCGTTGTCGTCCTCCCTCAATCCTTGGGTCCTTCGCTCCGCTTGATCCCAATCTTTCTTACAAACGCATATTTCTATGCTCTCGGGAGATAAGCGAGATCTCTTCTCGTCAAGTACTTGTCTACCTGCACTAGAAGCATATTCGAAAGCAATAGAGGAGGCGAGAATTGCAAGGATATCCTTTGCAATTCTCGCCAAAATGGGAAATTGTCGTTCGTGATCGTACCACCACTTAATAATTGAAAAATTAACATCGGTTTCATGTTGGTAAGAAAGATATTCATAAATATTATAAAGTGAAGAAAAAGAAGAAACCGATGTTTTTTATTTTTTTAAAATTCTACCAAGTGTTGACTGCCATCGAATACCGGAACTTCCACTAGACGACGATACATTTTGAGAAGGTGCATAAATAGAAGCATAATGATCATATAAACCAGCTAAAACATTTTTACGTTTACCTATATAGGCATTCACATTGTATTGTAAACTTAAAGCGCTATAATAAAATTCTAACACGTTTTCTAAACCCACAGTCTTGACACCGTGATCAAGAATAGCAGCTATACAGTGTATGACGGGGAATTCACTAAAGTAGGAGTACCATTTACTTAGCATACTAGTAATTACATCACTAATTTGGGTGATGTTGAAATGCTCGCTAAGAGTGTTAACTACGCTAACACACTATAATATAACTAAATGAATGTTAGGGTCGTAAACATAAGAGTAAATTTTGGTTGCATGGTCAAATACTGTTAAAATATCACGGATGTAAATTGCGGTATTCTAATGAAAATCAGTAATAAGTTCATTGGGAGTCGCTCGGGTTTCATTATAAATAACAGTCAAAACCTCACGGCATTTAATGACATCTTTTAACAATCTATATGTTGAGTTCCAACGGGTCGGGGTATCTAGACTCCAATGTCTCTTCTTAAGGCCTCTTTCCTTACACAAGGTCATATACTTCATTCTAACCGAGGCCGTAATCCTAATTCATTTAATTACACTCCTAATAGGGTTAATGATAACCGTTCTTTTAGGTCGTTTAACTAAAAAAATAGTTTTGCAAACTAAATTTATAAACACCCTAATACTACTACAACTAGTGTAGTGGTAAGTCAGGGATCGAACCACAAGGACAAGGGGCGATAGTTTCTAGACTTAGTGCAAAGGGTTTATATGGAATTTAAAAGAATTATACTAATAACAGAAAAGGAAAGCAAGAACTTAAACGATGTTATGCTATGAAGGGAAAACGGGGATAGATTAGTTCCACCCTAGGAAGGACAATCAAACTATCAATACGCTAAATTAGGATAAATCAGTCAACAATGAATCATGACACTCAAGATGACGAGAGGAAGTTTGTGACCCTATAAATCATACGAACAACCTATAATCGCCCTATGTCTCCAAAGGAGTGGCAGGACAAGATTCGCATCGAATATCAGTTAATCAATCATTAACAATCTCAAATCCTAACTCTACTCATGAAGAACGAGCCAACCTAGGGTTTCACCAATCAAACCCCTAAGAAGACTACTCACACATAGTAATAATGACTAGGGCATACAAAATGATAAAGAACATGATTGAAAGCATGAACAAATTGAATGCAAATGAACAAGAGAACGAAAACTAAGAACTATAACCGAACTGACAACTACTCTATCAAAACTATAAACGAAACAACGATAATATCTAGAGGAATGAAATTAAGAAAAACAATACTTGAAAGCATTAAAAGAACTAAAACAAAAAAGAAACAATACCTTGCATAAATGAAACTGCTTGAACGAAAGAGAAACCGAATCCGAAATACAAAGCTTGAAAACGAGAACAACGAAAGCTGTAAATCTAAACTAATGCATGAAAGAAATGAAAAGCTTTAAAGTGATGTTCTAGGTTAAGGCACAAAAGCTCTCAAAGTAGGCATAAGGTTATGTACAGAGAAAGAGGGTATTTATACCCTAGGGACAAAAGGAGCAAAACCCTAGGAAAAACCCTCGAGCGCCGACTAAAGAAAGAACCAAAATCTGCGGAAAAGAAGGTCATTCGGCCGAATGAGTCTTCATTCGGCTATTCCCGAGAGCTTGATTTATGTGAATCCCTGTCCACCATTCGACCGAATGGATGTCAGATTCGGTCGAATCTGAACCTAAACCTTGCTGAACAGTTCCTTTGAAGTGTCTAGTGGCTTCTAGAGTTTATGGGATCTTTGAGAGTGACTTGGAACGCATGCCCAAGCTATGATACGCGCATCCAAACTCTTGATAGAAGTGTCAAAGCCTCGAACACGTCTCATTTTACCTCGAAATCCTCGAGATCACCTGAAATGACCTAAAAGCAGCTCGAGGACAAGATCAAGGTAAAATTGACTGTAATGTACATAAAACCAATATAAAAGCACGAGACTCGACACTAAAATGAGGTTGTAAACGTGCTCTAAAATGAGCACATCAGTTAAGCAAGTCACTTAACTCAGCTAAACCTTCTTGAACCGAGAGATTCATAATATGTGCATAACTCTCAACTGTTTATTAAATTTAAGCTTGATTTGGATATTAAATAATCTATACATTTTGTGTTTGCTGAAGCATTATCTAAGGAAAGGGAAAAAACTTTATCAAGCAAGTGAAAGGTTTTAAGACACTCTATTATTCTTACCTTAAGGTTGTACCCGGTATGTCTCTCCCCCATAGCTTCAAAACAAATGATACGTTTTTTAATATAACACTCATCATCTATCCTATGGGCGGTTACAAAAAGAAAAGGTTCACCAAAACAAGAGGTCCATGTATCACTAGTAAGGCTAATACGACCGTTAAAAATATGAAACATTTCTATTAAACTACTTCTATATTTATAATAAGCAGTTTGGGTATGGCGTGTAAGCGTGTTTCTAGGGACGCGTCTATAAGCAGGTTGTAAAGAGGTTCTAATGAAATGTTCAAAGTTCGGACTCTCACCATAGCTAAAAGGTAATTCATCAGCAATCACGAAGTTAGTCATTTAATCAATCATCCTATCTCGATTATACATAAAAAGCATACCTCCTCCGGGCATGGAACCCATATACCCGTATAGTTATGTCTGACTTGAAGATTCAGCTGCGCCTACGGATTCAGTTGCATCCAGGTTTATTCCGTGTACTCCGGTCAAGTGACGGGATAAGTTCCCCGTCCCATAATCGGTCTTCCATGAATAAGCGGCTATTGGCTTCTTTCCTTGTTGCTTGCATAACAAGCAATAACACATGAATTTCTTCCCTTTGAAAGTAGCGTCGGTCTTTAAAACCTTTTCAAAATATGGTCATACGGATGAAGGTTTCTTTCTACAGTGAGTAGACTCGGGTACTCCTCCTTCATCACCTTCACCTTCACCTTTATAAGTTCATTAACTAATTAATTAACATAATCAACCAAATATAACATAATCAAGTAATTTAACTAATCTAACACAACTAATCATTTTAACTTTAACATTATCAACTAATCTAGCATAACTAATTAACTAATCTAACTAACCTAATCAATTCAACTTCAACATTATCAACTAATTAAACATCAAGAACTTAATCTAACATAATCAAATAATCTAACATTAATTAATTAGAAGTTTAAGAGTTATTTTGAGGAGTAGAAGAAGGTGGATGCATCTGCGAAGTTGGAGTTTCGGGAATTTGAGCACCCGGAGTACCGAAAAGTTGTTGCTCCAAGTTTTGAGCAAACTCTGCAGTATCATCAAAGAAACTGCTCATGCTGAATCTACCTCTTGAAGCCATTTTCTCTTATGAATTGTAGTAGTAAACAACTAACTTAAGAATAATAAACCAACTAATTAAGATAACTAATGAAGATTAAGATAACTAATTAGTAGTAATTGAGAGATTGAAAGATTGAGAGTGAGTTTTGTGTGGATTGAAACTGAATTCCATCGGTTTATATAGGGGAATTGCAACGGCTAGTTTTAACGGTCGAATTTCGACCGAATTAACGGGCGGGGCCAAATTGAGCGGGTCGGGCCAGGCCGAATTAACGGGTCGGTCCGAATTGAGCTTCTTCGCGAACCGAATCGAACCGGGTTAGGGTTGAAAATTTGGGATTCATATTCAGCCCATTAGACTAGCGGGCCGAACCGGGCTCGACCCGGTTCGAAAGTGGGTCGGTTCGTGCAAGGCTGGGAACGAGTCAGGCTGGTGCTGGCCGGGCTGAACCGGCCCACTGGCCACCTCTACCCACGAATATAGTATGGAAAACAGTCAAGCCTTTTCCAACTGTCCTCTACCTTTGACTGGATGGATATTCGATGGCCCATTCCAAGGATCGATTTAATGTTTGGCCCAACCCTGAAGCCCAATAAAAATCATCTTTATTGAAAACTGTGTCCCGAAGACTTATTAAGCCATCTTGTTAGACTAATCCTCAAAAAACCTAACTTGGAAAACGTATTACAAGAATCTTATATAATAAGAAACCCACACATTTAGTCGTTTCCGAGACCATTTTCAACAATTTATAACCACTTACTTCGGAATATCATGTCATTACGACCCGTTCAGTCGGGCTTATTTATAATTTATAAATGGATAGTACATACTATTTTTTTCCAAACAAAACTTTAGACTTTTCATCCATTACACATTTGTACTACGTATACGGTTAGCCAAAACCATGTGGTTAGGCAGAGATGCACGTGCAAATTCACTATTGAAAGAGAATGGACCACAAAAAATTTACTGGAGTGGACGGTGGACCACAAAAACTTACTGCAGTTGCAAAAAAAAAAAAAAAAAAAAAACCCTCCACAGCACAACTTGGCACATTTACACTGACTAGTTTTGAACTTATGACTATCAGTTTTGGACAGTTTCACTACTTGAGAGTACAAAGACTTTCCCACAGAAATGGGCCGCACGTTACACCAAAACAATTAAACAAGTACCACAAAAATTCCATTCCCTTACTCGACCCTCATATTCACATGGACTAACCCAACTCAGAGATCTACATGACTGATGAATCTAACATACTAACACCCACCCCTCTTTATTATTAGTCAAAACTAATTACATGGGACTTCATACTTGCAAAAAAGCAACCCCCCTTTGAACCAACTGCATTATTTACACTACAAAATGTGACAAACTCTTCGTCCCTTTTGCTCTGAGAAATTACCAAAATTCTTCTCATGCTACCATTTTTATTAGTTTCCCCTCGCTAATATGACGTATCCTTGTGTTTTGATCACTATATGTACATTTAACAACAACCGCAATGATGATGATGATGATGACGAGGTTTGGTTCCTCTCCTAAGCCAAGGCAGGGATGCTGCAGTTCCTGCGGTCCCTGTCGAGGCAATCAAACCCTTCCACTCTAACTGCCGGGTTGTTACCAAAATTGGCCCTGTTACATCCCCCCTTCCTAGAGGAAGAGTTAGGAGAGGATGCAGACCCTGGTACAGTGGCCTGTATGGGCGACGAAGGTAGTGGCGAAAATGGAGGAATTATCTGTTTTTCCTCCCTGAATCGCGCGTCCTGAATTAATGGGTTAGAGACTCTACTGGGTGGTGATCCACAGAAAAACCGAGGCGACGAAGCTACTTGTGCGTTTGGCCTCTCAGCACCATGAACACCCTATCAAAACAAAACCCCATCCACAAAAACATCAACCACTCGTCCAACCGCTATTTCAGTAATTAGTCCATCTAACTTTGTCGCTAGATAACATTTGGACAACATAACATTCTCAAAACTTCAAACTTTAGTTAATCCCAATTTCACACACAAAAACAAAGAAAATTAAAGCATTTCACAAAATGTTAACTCATATTATTACCAAAGAGATTCACAGAACTTCAATTTCAAAACTCAAAACTTTAATCAGTCTATTTATTTTTTACTTTATTTTTATCAGGGAAATAAGTTTTAAAAATTTTAACTACAAATTTCCGTTATACCATAAGAAATAATATATTTAATTAAGATCTTATTTGTGTAAATTTGTAAGATATCAAGTCTTCGTAAGTTTGTCTTGCATAAAAACGTATAAAATTTTCTTTCAAAATTAGGGACAGGGAGTAATTTGTTTTATCAACTTAAACTCAGAAATCAGATCTCTCTGTCTCTCCTCCCCTCGTTAATTTAAATGAGATTTTCTTCACCCATCG
The DNA here is from genome assembly GCA_026401315.1 of Dysphania ambrosioides. NCBI lineage: Eukaryota > Viridiplantae > Streptophyta > Magnoliopsida > Caryophyllales > Amaranthaceae > Dysphania > Dysphania ambrosioides. Next base: position 12,888,596 of record CM048658.1, read on the forward strand.
TATAACAACCACACATTTGACATTACACGTCATTCTATCAATCGCTTTATCAAATCAAACTCCTGACGATTTTTCATTAATTAAACCGAGATGGATGGGAAATGAAAGTGTTGCCGCATTTGCTATTAATGAGAAGTAAAACGTTAAAAAGAAACAGAAAGATTTGCATACCTTACTAAGTATAATGTCCAGCAGCTCAGATCCAGCTCTAGATTCAGAAATTTCCGAATGATGCCTGTCATTTTCAAAAAACAAAATATTAAATCAAATTAAAACATATGAAACTATAATAATTTAAATCAGAGATCAAAAAATATGTTCAAATTCAGACATGAAACGTTCAAATGAAATCAGTAACGAGAGAATAAATGAAATAACACAATTACCCAAAGTGCCAGCGCAGAGAAGGCCGGGCAGCGTCGTGAGCGGCGGAGTTAAGGGGGCCGACACGGCGGGGCTTGGGGCAAACCACGGAGCTTTTCCGATCAGCAGGACCGGCAGAGGAGAGAGAAACGAAACTCATCATTTCATCACGAGAAACGACGCCGTTTTGCTGGATTCCACAGAAACCCATCCTTCCTTACAAAATCCACAGATTCTTCTCTCTATGCGTAGCAAATCTTATTGATAATTAAATTATACACGATATTTACACGAAAAGCGAAGCACCTAAAGAAACGCCTGCAAAATCACACGCGGAACGTCCGCTGGTAAGACAAACAGAAAGAAAATTAAGGCAGAAAGGAAGGAGAGAGAAAAGGAGACCGCTCTAATTAAGGAAAGTCAAAGCCTTTTTGATGTAATAATAAGAAACAAAATGGTATTTAATCTCGCTCAAAGAACCAAAAATAGTAATTATTAAAAAAAAAAAGTGAGTAAGAAAGCATAAAGATGAGCAAGAATAAAAATGGAGGAGGGGGAGAAAGTACCAGTAGAAAGGCAGTAAGGAGGAGTGAAGAAGAAGAATGAAGAGAAGGGGGGAGTAGGCGAGAAAGAAAGAAGGTGAAGAAAGCGGGGGGTTGATGAATTATATAGACTATCATAAATCAACCCCCACACATTTATTTACTATTATTAAAATATTTTAATGTTTAGCCTATAGGAATCAATAAAGGATAGGGGGTAATGCCCCCCTGCAAGCCTTGGGAAATGGGAACTCTCAACTTTCATTTCACAAAGTAAATTAAAGAGGTGGGGTTTTTTTTTTTATTCGGGGAGAATATAGAAATATGACTCACGCTGCCAGTGCCTGCCTCTTACCCTCACCGAATCACAGATTCACAGGCGCTACGCCGGTACCCAACCGGTACTCTTTTCTTTTTCTTTCTTTTTTTTTTGGTTGTTGGGAGATTTTTTTTTAAGAGGATTGCTAGATTTTTTTTGCACGATAGATCCTTTGCTGACTGATTTATTATTATTATTATTATTATTATTATTATTATTATTATTATTATTATTATTATTATTATTATTATTATTATTATTATTATCAATTGTGCGAATCTTCTACCTAACACAGGGATGAATTAGGGAATCCAAATTTAAAGAGCTATGTAAAATCAACCTTGCTTATTTTAAATATTTTGGCTTTTTTTCTAATTTGATCTTTAAAGCATAATTTAAAATTCGTAAAATAAAAAATTTTAAAAAGTTAATATTAAAAAAATTATATTAATATATTATTTTTTTACAATATAATAAGAATTTATGATCAATTTTTTTTAAAACTTTAACTGCATAAATTATAACTAAGTAAATATAGATGGACAAAGTAGATATGTGTTTGTTTTGGAAAAGAAAAGGGGAAGGAGAATCGAACTATGCGACGTGACACAATCATTAGTCACTCCTCCATATGTATTACTAGTCCACAAATGGTGGCTCAATTGAGACAACTTTAAAAACGAATGGACCTAAGCTTTGTTACTACTCCAGTATTCTGAACTGCTATCTTAACCTAGAGATGGTCACTGGACCGGTTCAGCCCGGCCCAGCCTCAACCTGGCACGTCTCTGGCCCGGACCAGACCGGCCCGCCAACAAACCGGGCCAAGCCCGGTTCGGCCCGATAAAAAAGTGAGCCGAATCCGAATCCAATTTTCCCAACCCTAACACTATTCGATTCGGTTTGAGAAAAAATTCAATTCGGCCCACGATTCGGTTTGGCTCGGCCCACTGATTCGGTTCGGCCCGCCTGCTTATTCGGCCCACCTAAATCTTTTAGTTTTGTAAAATTTAGTTTATTTAAATGTATTTTAGTTTATATAAATATTAGTTTAGTTGAACATAAATTAATTTATACGAATATTAGTTGATTTGCATATAGTTTAATTTATATGAATGTTAGTTTATTTGAATATACTTTAGTTTAATTCCTATGAATCAATGAATGTTAGTTTAGTCGAATATAGTTAAGTTTATAAGAATGTTAGTTTAGTTTATATGAATCAATAAATGTTAGTATAGTTAAATTTATTTTAGTTTATATGACTCATTAAATATTAGTTTAGTTATATGAATGTTAGTTTAATTGAGTATAGTTTATTTTATATAAATGTTAGTTTAGTTGAATATAGTTTAGTTTATATGAATCAATGAATGTCATTTTAGTTGAATTATATATAATTTAGTTTATATTAATTAATTAATATTAGTTTAGTTGAATATAGTTTAGTTTATATGAATTAATAAATGTTAATTTAGTTAAGTATAGTTTAGTTTACATGAATGTTAATTTAGTTGAATATAATTTAATTTATATGAATCAATAATATGTAATTTAGTTGAATTGTATATAGTTTAGTTTATATGAATCAATGAATGTTAGTTTCATTGAATATAGTTTAATTTATATGAATTAGTGAATATTATTTAGTTTAATATAGTTAGTTGAACATAATTTAGTTTATATGAATATTAGTTTAGTTGAATATAGTTTAATTTAGATGAATCACTGAATTTTAGTTTAGTTGAATCCTAGTTTAGTTTATATGAGTGTTAGTTTAGTTGAACATAATTTGGTTTATAAAAACCAATGAATATTAGTTTAGTTGAATATAATTTAGTTTATTAATTATATAAATCAATAAATGTTAATGTATTTAGATTATATGAATAATGTAAGTTTAGTTGAATATAATTTAGTTTATATGAATCAATGAACGTTAGTTTAGCTGAATATAATTTAGTTTATATGAATCAAATATGATTATGTCTTTTTGTGATTCTGAAATATGTAATGAAAAATATTGACAAAAGAAATGAATGTGATTAGTCGAATATAAAAATTTATAACGAATGTCATTATGTGATTCGTGAATAAAAACATTTAATTACTTTCGAAACAATTCATTTCTTCTGATTTCTAATGGCATTATGTGAAATTCGATTTGATTCGATTCAGTTTGATTCGGTTATGATTCGGTTTGATTCATTTTGATTCGGTTTTGATTCGATTTGATTCGATTTTGATTCGGTTTGATTCGGTTCGTGATTCGTTTTCGATTCGGTACCGAATCCCAAAACCCCAACCCCAGCCTGGTTCGGACCGGTCTGCCCCCTAGACCGGTCCGAATCCGGTTCCCTCCCCCCCAGCCCGGCCCGGCCCCATGGCCATCTCTATCTTAACCCACCTCCATTTTAACCACCAAGATAAGAAAAAGCACCCATGGTGAAACCATCTACGCCAAATAATAATAAAACTTCTTTCAAATTTATTTCCAACTACACAGCTTTAAGATGACAAATCACACAAGGAATGAAATACCTCCTAAGTTTTTTTAGGCATATCGAGGCTCAATGTGAAATTTTGTTCTAGTGGCAATTTAATTTTGTTCTAATGGCAATTTTCGTGCCTTGGGCAAGTTCATATCTTTTATATATATATATATATATATATATATATATATATATATATATATATATATATATATATATATAGTTAATAATATATAATTATATACTGTGTTGGACGAACATATAACATTCAAGTTTGTCCAATCAATACTTTTCATACCGTGAAGGAAAAGTTGTACTTTCTCCTTAATAAAATTAAAATATGCACTCCGTAAACAATTTAATTTGACATGTTCTTGAATGCAAAACTACGACCATCAATATATTCGTCAAATACCACTAATAAAGCTTAAGAAAAAAATGATAGTTTTATGGAAAATTAATTAACAATATACATAGTTGCATACTTGCTTGTCATACAAATGTCAACGTGAAATACACAACATTAATTGTGGATTTTAATACTAATATTTCTTTCATTTCTTTTTATTCTTCCCATTTGGTTTTGCGCAGGTATCAAAATAAACTTAAATTTTAAATATCTTTAATTGTACTTTTGTAAAAATTTGATATTCAAAAAATATACATTGAGAAAAATATTTTAAAATACATATAATTATGATTTTTCTTATAAATTAGGAAGAATTAATGTTCAAAGTTTAAGTCTAATATTTATAGATTACAAACGAGAAAAAAATAAAAGAAACGGAAAGAGTATCTGTTTTCAAATTAATATGTGTTTCATCCTATTTTTTTTCTATGGAATTAGAACCTTTTTTAAGAGAATATGTAAAATTTTATTCTTTAATGCTAAAAATGGATTAGAATAGTTGGTTAGATTGCATTTTCCGAGTAGTTGGCAATCATAAGAGACTAAAGGTCAGACGGAGTACTCCGTAAGGCCATAGTGAATTGATCACCGTCCAACTACCATGTGCACTTAGGGAGCCAAGTGGTACCCAGATGAGCCTGCGTACTCCATGAAGTGGGCACCATCGCACCAGACAAATGTCTACATGTTAGTCAAAATCTCCCTTCCAGATCTTATCATATCTTCTTTTAGTTGTCATATATATGGAGAGTTTTTCCCATCCAACTAAAATAGACTAGTGTCTAGTGTCTAGTGTCTAGTGTCTAGTGTCTAGTGTCTAGTGTCTAGTGTGTTACTCTTTTCTGGAGAACAGTAAAACAGAATGTTTTATTGACATTTTTGTACGAGAAATGTTGTTTCTTAATCTCTGATCGATAATCTCGCTAAAATTCTACCTCAATAGTCTATATAATAATAAATCAGCTCAATTATTAAGATATATCATTAAAATTGTTTATTCATATCATTTTGGATTGTTTATGGTAATTAAGAGGTTTTATGCGAAATTCGAAATCGAACTCTATTATTTTAACAGTATTTAGTTTTCTTAAAAAGAAAAATAAAACTTGTTTATATATGAGTTTTATGATTTTATCCTTATGATAAATATTGTATTGATATGTTTGCTTGGAAAATAACATTATGCCTGCCATTACAAAAATCTTTAATGGAAAATATACACCTACTTCTTAATTAAGTTTAATAATTAGATGCAATTGAGTAATTCGATGAATGATGATTACACATACTCAACTAACTAAGAGCTATTAAATTGTGATAAATTTTGATTGATTTTTCATAGGACACGATTTGTTAATTCGTAAACAGCCCATATTTTAAACTGGATCAGATCGAAACCGGGCTGGACCAACTTAACCAGCTGGCCATCTCTAATTTACCGCATTTTGTTTGTAGAAAAGAAACCAAATTAAGATAGTATTCTCGTGATTTCATTCCAACAAGTCATGTAAACTTTTACCGTGTGATATTCTTCCATCAAAGATGAGGAGGGCATTAATTTACAATGGATGCAAGTGAAGATGGGTACCACTTAAATAAATTTCATTTTCAGTATTATGGGTTGAAGATTATTTTCCCATTCTTAAGATTATCTTTTTGTAGCAAGGTTTGGGTCCACTAGCCTCCAATTGTAGGTCTTAAACCTTGGGCATTCTTTTATGTCCACCCGTTACCTCTGAGTTTTATCCCCTAGCTCACTAGTAGGCTAGCCTCGCGTGTTGCTATTTCTGTGTTTCATTTGTTGTCTAGCACTATTATTCTATCAAGAAACTAATCTCCACATCTCACGTCCAGTCTCGCTTTAATTCTACTTTAGTATGTCAAAATTAAGTAATAATTTTAAAGACAATAGTCTCAAAACTCCATGTCAATACACATTTTTCTGCTAATTTTTCTAATTATAAATAAGTAAAAATTTTAAAAAATTGATATAATCGAATAAGATATAGATCCCATATAATTATATTGTTTCGTAATGATAATTCGTCAAAGAAAATCAAAACCGAACTTATAAACAGTAAGAGAATTGCCAGGAAAACAACAAAAAAAAAAAGGTATAACATTTAAATGAACAACAATAATACAACTAAATTTGAACGTTGGCAAAATATTAGTTAAGTGGCTTTTGAAAGACAAAGGGAGCCGAAATCACTCACTATCACATGAAGAGGGGAAAGGAGAACTGGAGAAGTGATTAAAAAAAAAACAGGGAGAAGATCTGACAATCAGATTGTGAGAAAGAATGTACGGCCTGAGTCTACGAAGAAAATGACGACTCACATGCCCACGTTCTTCCTCTCCTCTTTCTTCACTTTCAATTTTCATTTGTTTTTTTTTTTAATCGGTCGATCTATGAGATTATAACCTGATTTAGTCCTCCACGTGTTACTCTCACGTGATACACTGATACTTTTCATTTTTTTTTATATTTCCAAGATGTTTGTGCCTTTTGCTTTTCTTTTAATTGAGTCCAATGCTACGACTATGAGTATTTCTTTGGACTCACTCATCCTTCTACAATTGATTGAGACAGTATTCATAGGTAAGTTTCATATCTTTGATTTCCCTCTCCACTCAAAAATCCAATAGGAATGATCCTAATTTTTTGTTTTCGAGTTTAACCTATGGGTTGCCTTCAACCATGGAATATATTTTGTGACCTAGGTGGTTTAAAATGAGAAGGCAACGTTATTTGACGATGTTTTGAAAATCAAATCAAAATTTATGCTAACTTGTAAAAGTTAAATTTATGTGTTTATTCTCCTCACTTGTAATTCATTTCGAACAACTATCTATTACTAAGTTTTTTAATCTCAAATATTTACTAACGGTTGATAAAGTAGATTAGCCCCTAAAGTTTAGCAATTTCATTCATTTTGGATGATGATTGAGAGTATCGTTATGAGTTGCTATTTAGTAGAATATGATTGGATGACTATGACCAAGATATGTTGCCAAGGAACTCACAACCTAAATAATCCATACTTTCATTAATAATATTGGTTGACTTATGAAGGTAAAGTGGATCGATATGCCTCTCAAATTGGGAGTTTTGACATAAAAATAATCTTCATAACTTTCATCCATTTTCTAACCTTTTCAAAATTAATAAGGAATAAAAAACATTAAAGTATGTGAAAGTTGGCACACTCAAATTGGAAAGCCTTAAAGAATCTCAACTTTGTGTTAACTAAAATTATCCCAACTTTATGTAACTAAGATATAATCTCGACTTTACAGGATATCTTTTCAAAATATGTATAATTCAAACCTAACTATGGGACTTAGATGTATATTTTTCATCAACATCAATTTTGTGTTTTTTTTTCCAATAATTTGCTATTTATGAAATTATGTTTACAAAGATTCACAAACCAAGGGAAGGAATCAGGAGTATTATCGAATCAAATGAAATATTTATACTTTAATTTTATAAAAGAAAATCGGATATTTTGTTAGTAATGGCCCCTAATTATCCAAGAGATGCAAGATTAATCACATTTTGCATTAAAAAGGTAGGCATGAGAGATCTAACTTTCAAAGATATTTTTCGGGTTCCCATTGATTCTTTTGAACAAAAGTAATTGATGTGCTCGTTTTAGAGCACGTTTATTACCTTGTTTTAGTGTCAAGTCTCGTAGTTTTGTATTGGTTTTATGCATATTATGCTTGATTTTACCTTGATCTTGTTTTTGAGTTGTCTTAAGTCCATTTCAGGTACTTTTGATGATTTCAAGGTGAAATGCGATGCATGCGAGCCTTTGACACGCGTATCGTAGCTTGGGCAAATGTTTCGAGTCACTCATGAAGATTCCATGGAGTGCAGAATAGGAAAGAAGTGAAAAGAGGAATGCAGGGTCTTAGATTCGACCGAATTTGAGACACATTCGACCGAATGGTTGCAGATTCGACCGAATCTGAGACACATTCGGTCAAATGAGTGACAGACCACATAACATTTAACCCTTGCCACTGGGAATGCCAAATGGAACTCATTCGGGTGAATGAGCTTCCATTCGGCCGAATTAACATCCTCATTCGGGCGAATGCTGGACAGGGATCGATTCTTCGGAGCCTCTGGAATGGGCGAATGGAAGACCATTCGAGCGAATAGGATTGTATTCGGCCGAATGAGACTTACATTCGGGCGAATGACAGTGTTTTCCTCCGGATCAACTACTTCTTTTTAGGGCCGACTCATATACATCTTAGGGTTTTCGTAGGTTTTTCTTGTTTTGTTATAAATACCCCTTCCTTTGATGAGAGGAGGGAGAGCTAGGTTTTATACTTTTATGCACTTTTAGTTTTCTTTAGCCTCCAAATTCTTTTAGTTTTAGCTTTCGGTTTTCAGTTTTCTCAATACTTTGTCGTTCGAATTTTGATTGTGGATAATATATTGAAGCTTTTGTAAGTTTTAATCTATTCCTTTGCTCTTAATTCATTCGTTTGTTTTGTTGCATATTTAGTTTTATGTTTATCGTTTATTAGCATAATTTCTGAATTGTTTCCATTCTCGTGATTTCATTCCATGTTTGTTTCTTTTGCATCGTTGAATATCTTTATGTTTCTAAGCATGAATATGTGTGAGTAATTCCTTTAGGGGTTTTGATTGGTGAAACCCTAGGAAAGCTATGATCTTTATTGCTTAAGGTTGTAGAAACGATGATAATAAATAGTTTTGGAATCTGATGCGAATCTTGTCCTTCCACTCCTTTGGAGACATAGGGCGATTATAGGTCGTTCGTTGTGATTTATGGAATCACCAACTACCTCTCGTATTCTTGGATGTCCATGCTAGTTATTATCAGATTTTCTCTAATCTATCATGTTTGGTTTTGAAAGCTTCATTCCTAGGGTGAATCCAATCTTGTCCCCGTTTTTCTCTATTTGACTTACCATTTAATTCGTCGTGATTTACATTCTTGTTGTTAGCTTAGTTGATTTTCCAAATCCAAATAGTCCGGTTGTGTTAAGAGTTAAAGTCTTAATATACCTTGTCTTCGTGGTTCGACCCCCTACTCCTCTATACTCGTATAGTTTGTAGGTTGGAATAAATTTGTTTGCATAACTTGTCTTTTAGTTAACGACCTAAAACACCGGTTATCAATAATGGGCGTTAAAAGGTGAACAACGTGCACAAGGGCATGCTCAATGGTTTGCCTAATCACCAATCTCATGCAATCAACCAATAATCACCATTGTGGGCTACATGGTTTTGTGATAGTTTAGGCTCTTAGTCACATGCTAGCTACTAGCAATAGTTACTAGATACAACTATACAAGTAGGAACTTACGGGTTGGATATAATTTGTTTACTCATTATTAAGTAGGGCAATTTTTTCATAAAACAAAAAAATTTCAATATAATTACCTATAAATTAATCTATATTAGTATGTGTCTGTGCTAATGTACGGATTTTTTATAATATTTAAAAATTAATAAAATGGTTCAAAAAAAACAAATTTACTATTTTATAACAATAAACTTAAATAGGTGATTATAATACTCTTAAATCAATATTTTAAAGTTGATAATCATGACAAATGTATAAGATTTTAATATTCCTCCCCAACTATAATCATTTGTAGATGACTTTATGTTTTATTATTTTTTGATCATGATCTTGTAGAATCAAATACATTATCTATTTTCTCAATAATTTGTATGCTAAGAAGAAGATCATGTATGTTAATAGTAGGTTTAAAGGGTGATTTTTTTTTGTTTCAGGATTTTTTCAAATTGAATTGAGATCTCTTACTCTTATCTCACATGTTATTTTTTGTGTATAGTTTTTTTTACTATATATGACAAAATAAGGGGGTTTCTTTCTCAAATTAAAAAAATAAAAAATTCCATAATTTTAGATTCAAGATTTGAAGGCCTATCATTAATTATTACTCATATATAATAGTATATGATTCTCACGAAAATCAATCAAACATAAAACCAATTACAACTATTAGCTAAGTGTACATTCTCCATATGTTATAGAGATTTTCTATTAGAGTATGAAGCAGTTTTATATAACTCTTAAAGGCTACTCCCTCTATCCCCATAGAAAAGCTTCATTTACAATATTTTACTTATTTAAGGCAAGGTAAAATACAATGTTGGTCTAATTTATTAACTTCTTATACTTTAATTAAACATAAGTCAAATACCTTAATTAGAGAGAGAATATTATGGTTTTCACTCTTTCCCTCCCTTTTCTCCACTATTTCCTATAGTGACATCAAATAATTGAAAAAAAATAATTTCTCTCCTAAATCTAAAGTTTCACTTACATTTGAAGTAACCCCCAAATTTGAACCTCTACTAAAAGTTCCCACCAAAATTTCAAATGTCCCTTTGCCTTTACACAACAACTAGCATGTTCTATATATAAGCCCATTTACATTGAATATGGAGAGAGATACAAAAATTACATTATGTCAAACAATACATTTATTGAAAAAAGAGGAAGCTTAGTTTGGAATTACTCTCATATTTAATCATTATCGAGTGCAACAACTATGAATGGATGGTTTGAAAGTGAGTTGTCCATCGATGCCTTCTTGTCAAGCACCTTGATTCCAACAAATTAAGGCAACGTTAACCCAACATTTTGAGGCAACAATTGTCCAACAAAGGACCATATGCAATAGTAGACCAACATATAGCAAAGATAACATTTGTTTACCAAGGGACAGAGGTAACAACTTACCAACAAGGAGCAACTCAAGGTAATAAATCAAATTCTCAACATTCACATACCGAGGGCATGAGAGGTAAAAGAAGAGATATGAATGTCGATGAAAGATTATCTTGCACATACAATTTCTCTAACACAACACAAATCTCAAATTACCACATGGTCACATAACAAAACTTGCATTTATTTACAATAATAGTAGATGATGCACTATACAAAGGATTTAGAGAGTTGTCAAAAATAGTATTATTTTCAAACAACACCTCAAGGTAAAAAAGAATTGCATAGTTAGTGGTTGAGGATCTAATGCCAATTCCACTAAAAACATAACTAACATAAGGCCCTTGGCCAAGGCCTTGAATATGAACAAGAGTTCAATTCACAAAATCATCAAGCATGGACATATCAAGAAACACAAAAATACTATAAAAGCCTACATTAACACCAAATAAAAAAATACAAAAGCTCCACTGGTGTATGTCATATGTTATGAACATCAACACATTTCCACAGTTTGATGATGTATACATCACTATTTACATTAATGAGAAATGGTTCTTTATGTCCAAAACCAACCAAACATTTTTTTAGACCCTAATAAAGCAAAGCCGTACATGTATGTAAAGTCCAAATGATTTATAATGAAAATAATATATATCACTATCATAGCTGGGCATAATTCTCAAACGACGATTTATGTTTATTTGATGGAAATATTGGGTGATGGACCTTTGTTCAAAAAGTACCAGCCAAGACAAAAGCGTGCACAGAGAGGCAAGCACCATAAAAATGAAACCAATCAAGAACATCACACAAGTTGCGATAAAGGAGATGTTCATTACAAAACTTGTTCAAGCAATCAAGAGTAAATGGTTGTTAGGTGCAAGTGAACACGTAAAAATACAATAAGATAATGTTACCCCATACATCTTAGATTCAGATGAATATTTCAAGAGAGAAGCAATGTGTATAGATTAAGTACTTTATTGTGTCGCAACCACCAAATTCTCTAGATATAAATCTCCTAGATTTAGGATTTTTTTTTAGATTCATCTAATCAATATAACATGTTCAAGCACCAATGACTATGACGGAACTCATTGAGGCAGTAAACTATGCTTATAATGTGTTTGAGAGCCAAGATTGATTAATCATGTGTTTATATCATTATAATCTGTGATGATTGAAATCATGAAACATGGGGTTAATAATTACAAATTTTCACATGTTCAAAAGTATAATATGGATAGGGATGGAGTACTTCCTGATACAGTTGAGGTACCTAAGCAACTAATTGAAGATTGTTTATCATCTTTATTGCAACAACATCTACTAATCAATGGACAACAACATCAAGTTGATTCCTTTTTTTATCCAAAAGACGTTATAAAGCACCAAGGGAAAGAGTAAAAGAACCTAAGAGACTACTGAAGAACAACGCAAAGCAAACAAGGAAATCAAAAACAACATTAAATAAAACCTAACAACACTACTACTAAAAGACTAGGAGGAAACCATTTGAGTAGTAGTGACTCCCCTAATGTCCTCAGTTGTAATGCAACGAAGAGTAGGTGGAAAGGGGTCCAGAATAACGAAATGAGGTATTTGACCCACACCAAGGTTAGCTAACCAATCAATGGCTTTATTATGTGACCATGTGTAAACCCGAACTTCCCAATCTGCTAGTTGTAGAAGGAAACAAATGTTGCTAGACATGGCATACTTGCCACAAGAAGATGATGATGAGATTAATGCAGTAGAGATATAAGATGTGATGCAAGGTTTGAGTCTTAATTAGTTATTTTGTTTATAATTGTGTTTACACTATGCAAACATCGGTTTTAATGTGTAATATTTTGTGAAAGTATGGATTACTTTTAAATGCATGTAATGAAAACCAAGTTCTTAGAAGTTTTGGAGTCCTTTCAATAAAATCACCTTGTTATCACAAAATTCAACAAGTTAGGAGTTAACACTAATGCAAACATCATCTAAGGGACATGTGCTTGTCTGTTTGATGGTGGCATGTGGCTTTAGAAATAACTTAGGGCATAATTGAGCAACTTTATAATCATAGATAACTCATGCATCATTTAGAATATATCTCCCAAGCTACAAATTCATACTTTGTATAACGAGTAAGAATTGACAAATTTTGTTGTTATGGATATGTTCCACATCATTTAAAAATTCTAATTTTATGTTCAAGTCACTTATTTAGTTCATTTCCATGCAGCACCTAGAATATCATAGCATGATAGGGAATAACAAACAATGGAACCGTAAAAAACATGAAATCATGTGAAAACAACAAACCAAAACTACATAATGCCACCAAAAAAATAAAACCATTTGATTACATATAGCAAAACAACATATTAATACTTAAAAATGAGAAAAATCAACTAATTAACAATTTATCAAAAGAACTTCCCAATGCTGATTATATATAGATTGTAGAAATATATATCAAAAAAAGAAAACCAAAATGTCATAGCATCACAACAAATAATGGACTGTGTAAAAAAGAAAACTGTGTGAAATAGAATAGAAAAACATATGAACACATAGAAAATGAGAAAACCAACTACCAAAGGATCACCAGAACACTATACCACCACAACAAATATAAGACTAGGTAAAAAATGTAAAAACATAAAGAAATGAACACCTAAAAACGGAGAAAACCAACTACCAACATATCAAAATTAAAGAACTTCCCACAGATAATTATGTACAATTTGTGTGTGTGTGTGTGTGTGTGTGTGTGTGTGTGTATATATATATATATATATATATATATATATATATATATATATATATATATATGTGGATTTATGTGTAAACCCCCCTATATAAGAACCCTTTGCCAAATGAGAACTCATCTTACACCTTACAATCCCCAAATCCAATGAATGAGGTTTGACAGAAAAAAAATGACAAATGTGTAAATAATGGTAAAACTGACACACTTATTTGCATAAAAAAACTAACACACGTAAAACTGCCTTATTAACCATAGCTTTGGAAACTTTACATGTTCCAAAGATTTTCAGTGTACTTTCCAAGTTGTCAAATCATTTCTTCACTTTATCCCAACTTTTCACCTTCTGTAAACCGTAAACCTTTTCTACAACTATTCCCATCCTTCTTCAACCTTGCACAATTACAAAATCTTCAACCTTTAACCTTCCTCAATTACGGAGCTTTCTACACCATGGATTCCTCAAGCAAAACAATTCAACCCTCGAAGAAGAGTATTTCTTTTTCTTTTTCCGAATTTTTGTTCCATAATTATACATAATCTTATAACAATGGGCACCAAAATCTTCAGGAAAAGGATTAATGAAGACACAATGTCATCACTAATGAAGCCAACAGATGGGTAAATTATTTCTAACCCTTGTTCTAAATTTAACAACGGTTGTTCTAAACTATACTTCTACTATTCTAAATAATGCTTCTACTATTCTAAGTTATGTCTTAATATACTAAGTATTGTTGATTAACTTATAATTTCATTGAAATTATGTTTATATTATTTGAAAGTTACGCAATACTTTATTTTGGTCCATTGTTCCAAGTTTTGGTTCGATTGATATAAATCCTAGATATGGTTTGATGTTATTGAATTGTTTAGTTTGATGCCTTCAAATTTATATAATTTATATATGCTTATAAAACTATACTTCTTTTATTCTAAATATTAAAGCAAATGTTGTCAAGTATGACACTATTGTTCTAAAATATAAACCTATTGTTCAAAGGATGTTAAATCATATATTTTGGTCAATTATTTTAAATATTAAAGTTAAGGTTCTAAAGTATGCTTATATTGTTATAAAATATAAACCTATTGTTCTAAGGATTTCAAATCTTATGATTTGGATTATACTTCTATTGTTCTAAATTATGCTATTACCGTTCTAAGTTATGGCTTAATGTACTAGGTATTCTTGTTTAACTTATAATTTCTTCAAAATTATATTTATATTGTTAGAAAATTACATAATAGTTTATTTTGGTCCATTGTTCCAAATTTTGGTTTGGTTTGATGTTATTGAATTGTTTAGTTCTGTTATTGAATTGTTTAGTTTGATGTTGTTGAATTGGTTTGATGTTATTAAACTTTGGTGTTATTGAATTTTGGTTTGGTTTCTATAAACCATACACATGGTTTGATGTTATTGTAAAGATGCTATAAACCAATGTTCTAAATATGTGATACTATTCTTCTAAAATAAAAAGTTGTTATTCTAAGGATCTAATTTAGAATATCTAGTACAACTGATGGTTAAACAAAATAGTCAAATATTCTAAAATAAAAAGCTTTTGTTTTATTGTTCTAAACTATTATACTGATGTTCTAAACCTTTGTTCTATTGTTCTAAATAATTGCTCTATTGTTCTAATGTTTATTCTATTGTTTTAATGTTATAGACTTACGATCAAATATTTTAAACTTCTGTTTTATTATTCTAAAGCTTAGTTCTGTTGATCTAAACTTCTGATTTGTTGTACTAAACATTATTCTAATATATTAAACTTATGTTGCAATGTTCTAGACTTCTTGTAGGGGTGCTGAGAAGGAAACAAATGTTACTAGACCGAAAGGAAAGCCACTATTGATATTGGTTTGAACAAGCAATAGAAAAAGAAAAAAAGAAATCACCCAAACTTCCAAAGAACCCACTGAAAGGAATTCCCTCACCCAAAGAATTCCACCCTAGCAATTTATAAAAAAATGTCTTAATTCACCTCCCTAACTAACACAGAGAAGCCATAAAAATATAGGCTTTGGGGGCTTTCTAAAACTAGATTTAGATAGTCATAAATCTAGATTCTATGCTGAATTGGTTAAAAGCTTTGACCAAAACAAATCTTTTTTGGCATTCTCCCATGGATAGGAGATACCAATAGCAGCTGAGAATGTCCACCTAGTTTATGGGCTTCCCATTGGAAGGACTCATATTGATGAACAAGAACTCGTTGATTAGGATGAAAAGGCATTTGTGCAACGCTAGAGAAGTATGTTTAGCATTACAACTAGTAGTCCTAACTCATTGAAAAAATAGAGAAGTTGAAACATAAGGATGTGTGCGAGGAGTTCTTGTGGAACTTTATCGTTGTTGCCATCAATTACTGTATGTAATCCACAACAAATCAATCAACATTAAATTTTTATACTACTGCAAAGAAATAAGCAGTATCAAAACCCTTGATTGGTGTGCATTCACCTACAAGCACATGGTATAGTCAATAAGTGATTGGCAAAATGGGTATTCATTTTTTACAAGTCCACTACCATTTTTACTTGTAAGCATATGTTCTAAATTTTAATGCTATTATTTTAAAAGATTGTTTCATTGTTCTAAATTTGTTATTCTATTATTTTGAAAGTCAAAACAAATGTTTTGAGATGTTTATGCTACTGTTCTAAATTGTGTTTGATTGTACTAGCTTTCTGTACTATTGTTCTAAACATTTGTTCTTGTTCTATTATTCTAAAGATCTCTCGCATTGTTCTGAAAGTTTGTTGCATCATTCTAATGACCTGTTCTAATGTTCTAAACTATTTTTCTACTGATCTAATCTTGCATTATAAGTTGCTAACCATTACTCTATTATGTTAAACAGATTTCTTACTTTGATCGCCTCAAAAGAGGCAATGTTGATTAACCAAGACAATTCCCTTTGATTGGTGTTTGAAAGAAGGAACATATTTGATCAAGAATGAATATTAAACCGACAAAGGGATTTGTAAAGAGGATTGTTCTTGATAGATAGATCAAAGAGGAGAAAACTGACCCTGAATCTGGGGCAACACCTTCAACATCATCTGCTCCTGCAGATGTACTTGTATGTTCATTTTCTCATTCTTTTGTTCTAAGTATTAAATCTAATATACTAATCCTTATTTCTATTGTTCTAAATTTTTTACCTATTGTTCTACGAATTTATTCTATTGTTCTAAATGTTTATTCTATCGTTCTTCTGATATTCTACTGTACTATAATTTATTTCTAATGTTCTAGAAATTATTTATATTTTTCTAAAAGTTACTTACCATGTTATTTTCTTCAACTATCTAGGTTTTCTTAGACAATTTTACAAAATTGACTAAGACTCTTGCTTCCAATGTCAATTACATGTATTCCATGATTGACAAAGCAAACATCTTACTTGGAGAAATTCAAATGAGAGATGAAATGAATAATCTCATTGCTAATATTTGGAATAAGTACACATCAAAGCCTGATACTCTAAGCCAAGATTTGATGAGGATTTCTACAATCCTCAACCTAGACAAACATCTTTTTGATAAGCCAACTTTTATGTAAGAGCTCAATGATATAATGGGTAAATCTTAGGCCAAATATCAACCTAAAAAAGGCATGGATAGGGTTGTTTTCACTCATCCTTCCTTTAAGCTTTTTACTGGATCCCAATACTTATCCCTCCCTATCCTCTTATTCCAACACCCCCAGCTTCCCTTGCCCACAACCCCACTGATGCACCATTTTTAACACCCCTTGCTTCCCTTGTTCCCCCTACTGATTCTCCTACACCTTCTAAATAAAATGTCCCCTAACCCACTTTTTCTCCTGCTCGTACTCAATAATATGCTACATCCTCTACTTCTCTCCAAGACTATGCATTAGAAGAGGAAATGCAATAATCGAGTTCAAGATATTATAAAGGAAGGGTAACCATCTTATTATAACCTTTAGTTCTATTGGTTTAAAAGTTTGTGCCTATGTCATAAACATATGTTCGTATGTGCTAAATTTTTTGATATATTATTCTAAACTTATATTATAATGTTCTAAATTATTATTTTAAATTTTGAGCAAGATGTTGTAGCCGGGTTGAATGAAAAAGAACCTCAGCAATGAGAAAAAAGATGTCCTCAAAACCTTTCTTTGTACTTGCGCTCTCCATTCATGATCCAGAATGAAACAGCTTGGAAAAGAGTTGATGCAACACAAATAAGGGTTGTTGAATATGTATTTCAAAGGGACACTTAAGGTATAGATTTTCTAAACATTAATACTGATGTTTTAAATTTATGTTTTATTGTTATAAACATTTAATCTATTGTTCAAATTTGAAGTACTGATGTTCTTACCTTAAATTATTGTTGAACTTCTATATTTTTTTGCATTAATAAAGTGAGGAGTTATACAATAATAATCAAAACTAGATCAGTAGAGAGGATATAATGTTACTTGCAAAGGACAATTTAATCATGAATAACATCATTGATTCATGGGCTCATATACTAAACATTTTGAATAGAAGGAGAAACCCTAAATTTAAGAACAAAATTTTCAGCACCTCTAAAAATTGGGTAAATTATTGTTATAATGTTTAAAATTTTTGTTCTATTGTTCTAAATTTTTATTCTAAACTTCTATTCTATTATTCTAATGATCTATTCTATTGTTCTAAATTATTTTTCTAATGTTCTAAACTATTGTTCTAATGTTCTAAATAATTGTTCTATTGTTCAAAATTAATGTTCTAATGTTTTAAAACTAATTTTATAAACTTTTGTATATTATATATATCAGTGGCGGTTCCAGAATTTTTGTAGTATGGGTTCGAAATCTATGAAATGAAGCAATACATAAAAAAGTCTAAAATTTTAAATATTCAATGCACACTTTTACAATTACGAGTGATGTTTACTGATCTAGATATTTAAACCAATATCTTATTCTCAACATCAAAACAAATATGGAGGGAAAACAAACATAGAAAACAATAATAAAGTGCAAAAGGTATAAATTAAAAGAGGATATGTAGAACCTCTCATGCAAAACGTACATCAAATATATACCCCACCATTGAGTGGCATATTGGTAAAAGAGACCCTTTATAAATCACAATTTGAACAACACCCCATAACATCCCTCTGCCCTCTCCCTCAGAAGTCAGAACCCCCTCCTCTCATTTATTCTCCTACACTTACAACTTGCACACCCAAAAAAATGGTGAGTCTCTCATCCCATCCTCAAAGCCCTGCTATCTCATCTCTTCACATTTTCTCAACCATGAACAAACCATCATCTTCCTCAACTTCTACCCCTTCTTCATCCTCTCTTACAATCATGAACAAATAACCAAATTCCAAATCATTCATAAATTCATTCAAATATTTAATGCAAACTTTCACGATTCACAAATAACAAATTAAATCAATTAGACAATTAATCAAATTTGAGGAATGAGAGATTGAAACTTGAGAAGATCCAAGAAGTGAAAAAGATAAGAAGCACTTACAATGGGGGCTACCGGCTACGAGTGCCGGAGGTGGAGGACTAGAGATGGAGTAGGGGGCGAGCTGCGGAGCGGGTCTTGAGCGAATGAGTGGGGGAGTTGTGGTGTGTGGAAGGTGTGAAGGAGAAAAATGAAATCAGAATAGGAACAGGGGAAACAATTGAGTGGAGTGTGTTGAGTTTCGAACATGGGTGGCTTGGGTAAAAAAATAAGATGCTTACCAGTGAGCTGGAGTTATATATTTGTTTATTTATGTTGCATATGATATATAAAGGGTTTTTTTTTTCTAGTATGGGTTCAGGTGAACCCACTGAACCCATACTAGATCCGCTCATGTTATATGTCATACTCTGTAGTAATAAGTATTTCCCTGAGTCAACTAATTTTGAAGAAAGATACATGACCTTCAAATAAAAAATGGAAGATGAGATGAAACATTCCAATATCACTACCTTTGAACAAGTGCATTTGGTAAGTCAATAGTTTTAAAATTACACAATTTATTTTTCATGTTACTTAATATATAAACTCTATACAACCTAAAGACTAGATACATTATTAGGTGTTCTTCCCAATAGTAGCCTTCGAACACTATTACCTATTATGTTCCAATTTCATTACAAAAAACATTTAGGTGATTGACAACAGATTATTGGAGAGGAGAGTTTCATTTTCATCAAAATACAAGAATTACCCTAAGACAATGGTAACTATACACTAAAATCTATTCTATTGTTCTAATGTTCTATTGTTTTAAATTACAAAAAGCATATGTT
This sequence comes from Dysphania ambrosioides, assembly GCA_026401315.1. Taxonomy (NCBI): domain Eukaryota; kingdom Viridiplantae; phylum Streptophyta; class Magnoliopsida; order Caryophyllales; family Amaranthaceae; genus Dysphania; species Dysphania ambrosioides. The sequence continues at coordinate 12,908,532 of CM048658.1, forward strand.
TCTAAATTATTGTTCAAATGTTCTAAACATTTGTTCTAACTTCTATTATATTCTAGTGTTCTAGTCTTATGATGTACTGTTCTAAAATTTTGTTCTAATGTTCCAAACCTTTATTCTAATGTTCTATCCATATTATCTATTGTTCTAACCAATGTTTTAAAGTGTAACACATGTATTCTAAATATTTATTCAACAGTTCTAAAATTAAATATTGATGTTCTAAGGTTGATTCCGCTGTTCTAATAAATAATATCGATGTTCTTATTTTTAATATTCATATTTTTTAAACATTTAAAAGCCTTTTCAAGATTTTTAACAGAGAAATAGAAAGGTAATGGAAAAATGGTCTCTACTTTCAAAACATCATTGAAAAAAATGAAATGGAGGGACAACAAAAATGCATATGATTGTGGAGTGTTCATCTTAAAGCACATGGAAACATATCAAGGCCATAGTGATTCACAATGGGACATATGAGTAGAAGTTTCCAATGTAAGTTACTAGCTTCATTCATACACTAGCTGCTTTGAATTATTTAACTTTCCATTTGTAAATTACATCTTAACTTCCTTTCCTTTCCTATTTCAGTCTGAAATGATTAAGAAAATATGAATTGAATATTATGGAAGAATCTTAACGAGCAATGAGAATCAAGTGCAAAATGAAGTGATTTCTAAATCAAAGGAGTGAGCTAAGGGTCAACTAAAGCAACAAGAAGAATCGTGACTTAGCATGGGGTCAATTAAAGCATGGGGGGTCGCTTCTTTAAATTTTAATTAATTCTATGAACAATAGTATTAACATTATATTAAGTCTATAGAAATTTTAATTAACATTAGTTTTTAATTATTCAAAACTATTTTTTTTAACAATCATGTCAAAACTTGTCAACACTAATGTTAGTTTTTAATTAGGAATGGTTTAACGAGATGATCCAATTTCTAAACTTCTCTTCACTTGTTCTAAACTATTGTTCTAATGCTCTACACTGATGTTCTAAACTTCTTTCCCATTGTTCTAAATGTCTGATCTAATTTTCTAAACTTCTATTCTAATGTTCTAAACTATTAAAACTATTGTCTTATTATTCTATTGTTCTAACCTATTGTACTAGTATTCTAAACTTCAGTTCTATTGTCCTAAATTTATGTTACAATATTATAAAATTTTATTCAAATGTTCAAAATGTCTTTTTTGATTTTCTAAACTTCTATTTTAATGTTCTAAACTGTTAAAACTATTTTTTCTTACTAGAAACAATCACATAAATTTCAAACATTAAAACAAAGACTTTTATACAATTCAATAGTTATATCATAAAATTCTATTTGGACAATTTCGGATATCATGGTATCAAAGTTCCGCACACCCTCGACATAACCTTTTTCTTTTCACATTGCCCGATTGCATTCTTCTTATTACCCTTTAATCTTTTCGAAGTAATCCCACTACAGTTTTTGTTCCCACCATGTACTTTAGTCCCTTTATTTTTTTGATATTTTAGGAGGTCTAACCAATATTTCTCAAGGAATGTTAAACCCAGTCAGTAATTCAAGAACTTGGGAATTATTATGGCCATTCTCACTTTTATCTAGAAATCTTTTTCTCGCTTCCAACCTCAACATAAACTCCTGTAGATACTTAACAAAGTTACCCAGATCTTTCTTATTCTCTTTAACCAAACTCACACAACTATGAATCTCAGACCACAAATCATTCAACAAGCCCTTCCTATCAGCACCATTTGAACACCCTTCCATCTCATTACCATCAAGATCAAACATTGTTTTTTTATAGGCATAGTTGTCCACCTGTTCAAAACATATTGATTAGGAATACTATCTTAATTCTTTGCCTTCCAAATCCATATAATATTTCTACATGGAATTCCTTGCCTACAGAACAACTAATAAGAGCAACTAATTTCATAATTACTAGAATCCATAACAACCTCATAAGTTTTTCTCCAGTTATATTACTCACTTTTGCAATCTCTAACCCGTTTCCCTTCTTTAGCTCTTTACACCACATTCATAACAAGCACTATGAACTTCTTAAAATTCATAGAAAACATTAATGGTATATACATCATAACCATGTCTTCAATCTCCATTGGTGTCTTATATTCTGGATGCTTGTGATAAGAGTCATAATCATTTTATGCTTGAGTGTGTCTTTGTGCATCCATGGCACTTTCAAACCTCATCAAAAACTCTACTAGTGATATATGAGGATTAACAAAGGATGTAAAAAAAAATTATTCTCACTTTCTAACCTTCATGTAGTTCTCATAATACCAACCATAAACAAATCCCTAAAATAGGCAAGAATCCACTTTGCTCTCATTTCGAATATTACACGAAGACACTCATGATCTTCTAAATGAAACTCAACAAGCATCTTATTCCATTTATCTTCAAATTCCTATGGTTCAATTTTTAACTTCCAAACACAATCACTTATTGTCTTAAAAAAATCAGTTTCTTGGGTAATATATTTCCTAATCTTATCAGACATCTTTTTCATAACATGCCACATACAAAACCTATGCTCACACTTCTCAAACACAACATTCATTGCAATCTTCAATACTAGATCTTGATCCGTAATTAAATAAGAAGGCTAGGCAACACATCATTAACACAATCAACGCTAGATCTAGATCTTGATCCATTGCTTTCAAAAAGGTTCTAAATATCCATTCGAAAGATATTACATCTTCTTTGGTTATAAACCCAGCAGGCTAGGTAACACATCTCTTATGGTGATCAACCCCTTGAAAGGCTCAAACACCATATTATACCTGATATTGACATTAAAATGGTAGAGTTAAGACACATCATTGACACTTAGAAAAATAGAATATATATTTAGATCAATAGAGCAAGTATTTATAACATCATATTAAAATTTTACAACAATCGAGTTCACTTTTAAGTCATAGGGTTAAACTATATACTAGAACCTTATAAAAATACTATTATTATTTATTTGAAACAACAAGTCTAATTTTTAAAACAATCTAAATAATATTTAAAATAATAAAATACATGTTAGTTTGTTAAGTGATATCAAATGAAACCATATCACAAAAAAACTATAGTTGTTCCTATATATAAGATTGGCCCATAAAGCCCTACATAGGAAATCATCATCATCAATATGATAATCAAAGAAAAAAGACCACATTAACTTTTTTCTCTTGAAATTATCCACAAACACTTGTACATCTGCCCCTTTAATGTTTGCCTTCAAATCCCTATGATTTTTTTTTTGAAATCACACTTAGAGCCACCTACATTCTCATAACCATCAACGTATTATGTCATCATTCTATAAGTTTTCACGGGTCCAATGTTAACATGTTTGCACAATAAAATATAATTTTACAATAATTTACTTTAGAACAATAGGATACAATTTTAGAATAATAGAATATTACTTTAGAACAATCTCTTGTATACTTTAGAACAATATAATATAACTTTAGAACAATAGAATATACCTTTAGAGTAATAGAATATAACTTTAGAATAATCTATTGAATACTTCACAACAATAGGATACAATGTTAGTACAATTTACTATGTAGTTTGCAATAATTGTGAATATATTTATAACAATATAATTAACATTTAGATCAATAGATTAATACATTACAATAATATAAAAATTATTTAAAACTAACTTCGAACTATCTACAATCATCTTCTTGTGTAAGATGTTTAAATTTCTCCTCGCTTTTTGAAAATGTATAGAATTAGAAGAATACATAGAATGGCTATGTCCTTGGATATTGAATACAACATAACCCCCATCATCACAAACCTTCAACACAATTCGTGCCTTGCATCCAACACAAGTGACCAATCTTCTCCTAACAACTGCAGTTCTATCTTCACCTTCATATTCAATTCCCATATCTTAGCTTTCATATTACTCTTTTTCTTAAACTTATATCTAACTTTATTACACACATAATATTGGAAACTAACAACGTCATTCTTCCTTCTTTTTGTAGTAGATTTTCTAATGTTAAAACCATTAGTAGTTGCATATGCCTTATGAAATGAAAAACCTTCATCAATACTTGAGAATTTCATGCCCACATAAGGTTTAACCTCGCTAGAGCAACATGGAATCTATACTTTTGACCCTTCAAGCGTACAGATGGATACCACTTTAGATGTATTACCCCTATTTTCATTAGAAATACTTCAATTCTCTTCAATGCCCATGCCTACAAAAACCATAATAACTACTGCTTAAAACAATAGAACTAAACTTAACAAAATTTGAAAAGCTCTTTAGAACAAGAGATGTCATATTTAGGACAATACAATTATTATTTAGAACGTCTAGTATAACTTTTGTTCAATTATTTTAAGTCTGTTTTATTATTCTAAACTATTGTTGTTATGTTCTAAACTACTGTTCCACTATTCTAACCTTCTGTTCTAATGTTTTAAATTTTTGTTCAAATATTTTAACCTTCTGTTTTTTTGTTTTAAGGATCTCTCCTATTATTCTAAACTTCTATTCTAATGATTTAAACTTTTAAAACTATTGTTTCATTACTAAACACAATCACATAAAATTCGAATATCAAACAAAGACTAAAAATTTGAAATCGGTTAATAATACTAGAAAATTCTGAACATTCCCAAATAATCAAAGCATTTGCAAATTCTTAAAAACAAAAATAACAAGCAATGAAGAGTAGAAAAAAATGAGAACTCTAACAAAAAAACAATACATGTTGTTCTAGCAATGGAGTCGAAGAGCACTGTAAAAATAATGAGCAATAATGAAAAAAACATTGAAAATATAAAGGAAAGCAAAAAATAAAAATATGGAAAGTACTCAAACATCAACTTACTAGAGTGGAAAAGCAATTACCACTTTGGAAACTAGTATGATAAAATATGCAACTTTGGAACTCGTGAATAGCCGAAAGAGTGGACTGAAATATGCAACTTTAAATATTTACAGATTTTCTGTTATATCTACTTTAATCACAACCATCGATCCACCAATGATCAACGGTGATAGATGTGTTCTCATTCAAATGGTAAGATCCAACACTAGAGATTTTAAGTAAAAAAATGGTTACTATAATAATAATAAAAAAATGATCACTATAATAATAAAAAAACCATATAAGTGAAAAAAATTATTTGGTCACTATGAGTTAAATAAGGGTGACTATGCGTACGTAAAATATCATCCCTTGAATTTAGGAGATGAAGAATCAAGATGTCTTCTCATCCTTATCATTTTAAGTACCCTTCTTATTTTAACTTTTATACATTGCATTTTAATTATTTTAAAATTATTAATTTATTGAAAAAGTGCCATTAATATTCGTATATATTGTGTATTTTAAATAAGTAGGAGACCGCCCACAAAAACATGAAAAAATATATAAAAAAACAAAAGTAAAGTGTATTTGCTTTTTGGTTAAAAGAAGGAAAAATTAGCAAGATCAGTGAATTTTTGCTTTAGTTGATGCATGAAGTGTAGCAAACGAGGGTTAATTGCTTTAGTGGAAGCAAAAACTGAAGCAAATAATTCAACCCAATCGCTTCGGTCAAAACATAGACGTAGAAATGAAGAGCAATTATTTGCTTCAATTTATATACAACCAAAGCAAATGAGGGTTTAATTGCTTTACTCCAACAAGGGAAGCATATAAGCCAAATTCAATTGATTTGCCAATATTTGCTTCCCCTCAGTAATCAAAGCAAATGTACTATTCTTTACTAGTGAAGATAATTGTCCTAGTTTGTTTATTAACCTAAAAAATTGCTTGTAATATGTCTCATATTCATTAAGCTATGTCCCTCTTGTAGATGATAAATTTGAGTAAGTCTAGAGACACTGTGCTATAGATCCACTTTTTTGTCTAGTAAAGAATCCCATACCAGTTTCCTCTCTGCTATCCTCCACACGCTCCGTTTGTACTTGGGTGCAGATCACCATTCAATGTATCAAGGACAACCATATGCATTGGAAAATGGACACAATTTGGTGCTTGGTGTGCGGGAAGTGATACCGATTAGGGAAGAGGACTATATCTGAAAAAAGAGGGAGGAGATTGTTCCGGACAAGGAGTAGATCTATCCTCAAGATAAGGCAATGTAGTGGGAGTGGCTCGTACAAATTTTGACCAACCATCGCAAGAATTGGAAAATGAACCATTGTCCATGGTTCAGTTTTGCAAACTTCACTAACAACAGAGCTATCTTAACAAGATTTCATCTAGATCTTTTTTAAAAGTGAATAGTATGAATTGACAGAGGAGCGAAGAGAAGGAAATTTTGAACGAAATAAAACAAGTAGAAGAAAGAGGAAGATGTGAGGAAGAGGGTAAGGGGTTGATTTGAAAGAGTAACACAATGCGATGATATAGATCTAGGTTTGAATGATGGAGAATATGAACAAAGTAGACAACTACGATGAATGCTACAAATGAGTAAATGAGAGAATTAGGGTTAATGGAGGGAGCTATTATAACGTGAGCCATAAAGATTAAGCCCAATAAGCACATTTAGTGCACCCAATTTATGTGCATAATGGGTTTGCTAATATGGTCCAACTTTACTTTCAATGTACATGGAGCATTCTTTTTAGAACAATTCAAAAAGAAAAAAGAGATTTTTATATTAGAACAAAGGGAATCCTAGGTAATGGTTTACTTTCATTGTTAGATCAAAATTGTCAAATTAATCCTTACAAAGAAAAAAGGGATAAAAGCCCTATACTCTTCCATCTCTAATATATTTGAATACATAGTATGTTATAAAATTATAAATTTTCTAATTTAGAAACGAGAGAAGATCCTAATTCGAACATTCGCGTAAATAAACATTTTTCTCTAAATGTGGGGCCAAGAGGACTTCAACCGAAAGGGAAAAAAAAAAGAAAATTAATGATGTTTACCATTAGTGAAAGTTATTTCACCATTTAATGAATAGGATGTCAACGATGCAAAACCATGATGTTGGCTCCCTCCAAACAGTCTGTCAGTGAACCAACTTTTTAATACGAGTAAAAGTTTGGTAGCTTGTCATATAATTAGGTTTGGACCTTTAAATATGTACTCGTCAAAAAGGGTAATTTTAGTTACAAGTTTTAGAGCATTAGATGTCATTTTCCTTCTCCAGCTGGTCTTAATATAAACTATTCGTGGTTTTTTACCTAAATTCAAAGCATTGCTATGTAATAGCACAATTTAACACTAAACTCTCATGTACTCATGTGTGATGTGTGCATGTGTTTGCATTACTTTAAGATTTAAATATGCTAAAAACTATGTCATAAACAATATAAACGTGTCATCGACTGTGATGACTTTTAGTCAATTTATTCGACATTTTGTCTGTCATTCCTAATACAAAGCTTTTGCAATATGTATTTGTAAGCTTTATTTCATGACAAAACTACTCTCATTTAATTAAGTTATGGTATGCTTAAGTTATTTTTCACTTTTTAGCCATAGCTTTTGGTACAATTAGCTACTCCGAATTTCCTTATTTGTTTTGGATTATTACTTCTGCTTTGTTTAATTTATTTAACTTATTTCAAGCAAAAAGTTCAAATAAGTTGATACAATATAGATTTAGGAAAAATAAGCTAAGTTTAGCTAATGTGAGTTGAATAAAGGGAGCCAGAAGAGGTAAGGTAAGACAACAACTTATGCAGACAGGATTTGATCACAAGTCTTGGATACCACCCTTTAAAATTTTAAACAATTAAACTAGTTGACATCCACTTTTTATTTTATATTGGAAAAATTGATGTAAATAATCCAATATTTACCCGATTCACTTTTATTAATCCAATATTTTGTTTATTTCTAAATACACTTACCTTTAGCCACTCTTTACTTTCACTAAGCGACTCCCAATTGTAACCTGTAATTGTCAATTAAGAATAGGTAATTTATACAATTAAGCTTTTAAAATAAAGTTTGGTCTTCTATGACCGACTGGGCTCCAAGCCTAGTCAGACCCGTCGTGGCCCACAACTACAGCAAGCCAGCATCAGCTTCACGCAACCACGAATCCACGCATAGCAAGCACAAAAAAAAATCGCCGACATCCATTACGAGCAACCCATCAAAAACCGAACCCACCCTCTTACTCTCCGATGACCCTAGAACCTCCCTACTACATCCACGTCACCATCCAGCCACCATAGCCCAGCCAAGGCCGCCATGAAGGTTCGCATTTGTGCAACAATTACGCATATATTGTGGCAGATTCGAGCAACTTTTGCTCAAATTAATGGTCAAAATTGAGAGCAAGACACTCATTAATAGATTACTTATGAAAATTCATAAGTTCCATGCGAATCAATCAATTTGGGGTAAAATTTAGGGTTTATATTTTCAAAAGTTTTATTGGACAATTATTGAACGAATTTCAATGTAAAAACATAATCAAATGTGTCTACATGTTATTCAAACAACAATGACCAAGAATTCGAACCTTGATCATGCCAAAAATCACATTGTCAGGCTTGATAATTTCAAATTTAGGGATGAAAGGCATGTTGGGGAGGGAAGTTACTATTGCAACCAAGGGAATTAATTTTGGGAACTTTAGGCCACCATGAGTTAATTGACGAGGGAAAAGGAACAGCTTATGCCTCATCACCATATAACCCCCTTGAAATAAAGGTACTCTGCTCAATAAAACAAAGAGTGAGTAAAAATAATTATATTAAAAAATAAACAAAAGTTGGATTAATAAAAGCGAAACGGTTAAATATTGGATTATTTCCATCAATTTTTCCTTTTATATTTTGGTAAAAGGATAAGTAGACAAAAATTGTAACAAAGTTTATAATGAAAAGAAAGAACAAAGCTATAAGAGGTACTCTAATTCAAAGAAAGTTCATTAAAACGAGGGCAAAAGATAACCAAGTTATTCGTAAAATGATGATAATGTAGAGGTTTTAAAACATCTCAAATTCTTGAAAACATTTCGCTACTCATCATATATTATTAGTCCATTCCACAGATATGGCACATTGGCATATGATAATACGATACCATATTATTTCACGCCCTTTTTACCCATTTCAATGCTTTGTAATCCAAATTTTCTACCAAGCAAAGCAATCACAAGAAGGTCATGCTTTGAAGATACCATAATCACAAGTAGACACAATCAACTGAGCGACAAATCGGCAAAATCTAAAGTTCAAATTACACCATAACCTTGGATTCCTTGAGACAAAAAAATTAAGCTCTACAATAACCGCTACGAACAAAATGAATGCGTACACTTTACATGCAACTTTGATGCTCTTACACTCAACTGATGTCGAACTTAAGCAGAGTCAGTTTCGCTGGCAGCCGCAGCTCGTTTCTTTGCAAAGTATTCATCAGCACGAGCAAGGTTCTTCCTAACTGATTCTTTGATGTACTTTTTCCTCCCTGGTAGCACCGTGAGAGAACAGCCTGCAGCCTCAAGCTTCTCTTTTGCTGCTCCTGAGAAAGCACGGGCCTTTATTTGCAGCTTTGTGCTCAATTCTCCTTCGGCAAGAATCTGTAGAGAAATAGACACAACCAGTGAGCGCCAACAGATATTTGTGATATGACATATTTACTGCCGTTCGATTACAAGCAAGTAGGTTATTTCCATATCAAAGAGGACAAAGAAACTTAAACAATGGAAAGAGCTAACTTCTAACTGGAAAAACACAAAGTAAAGCTCTGAACAGTTCATAATCCGTTTTCATAACTGAAGCTGCAGAAGCAGTTGACAAATATAAAAAAGGCGATAATCAACATACATCCCTAAAAATTGTATGACAGTCCAATGGATGTACAAGTTGCCAATCTTCCAAATTTGTTTTACTAAACAAACTTTCAGAAGGCTACAAGGCCAATGCATAAGAATATTTGTGATGTTACAGAATTGGTTATTACAATTTGAAGACATCATCCCTTGACTGCTAAAATTCACTCTATTAATAATAAAATTACTCGCCCACAACACCCTTCTAATGCCTTAAATAAAGGAAGAGACCAAGAAATTGAGGCTACTGAGTTAATGTGCACTCAGAAAGGGAGTTTAAAATGTTCATAACTTAGTTGACAGTGGTAGGAACGTTGTGTATGCATTTGTTTAAAATTGAATTGCCCTGGAGATCAGAGTTCTCTGCTAACATACCAATAAAAATGTAACAACTCACAGAAACCACATTGATGACATAATAAAAAAAAAAAAAGGAAACTGGCTTATTCTCATGGGTATTAATGACACAACTTGCTGTATGTGTAGAGTACAGAGGCAACACATCTTGCTGTTTACGTAATCAAATACTGTGGGTCAACATCATCTTCCATTCTAATGCCATCAGATATATAAAATGGTTGCACCAAGACAAGCTGGTAGGCTCATGGCAAGGTGAAGTTGATTGAGTGTCTCAGGAGGCAGGGAAGCAACCCTTATTTAATACATTTGCAGCTGAACATTTGGGATGAGAGGGACTAAGCAAATTTCATGCTAAAAGGAATTTAGAACCATGCTTGTCTTTTCACAAGTGGCAGAGTTACCCATAAAATGTAGATAATTACTGTTGCATTTGGACCCCAAGGGTCTCAGTACTTTTGCATTTTCTTTCGGGTAGATCTGCAGGCCCTGCTAGCCTGCAATCAATCCTAGAAGGTGGGTTTTGGTTTGATACACACATCTTACACCCATACTAAGAAAAACAAAGTTATATACTCTTTGCAACACTTTCCAACATATATGCAACTTTCAGCTCACTGAAGCACTCCCACTTATACAGAAATGACCCAGGTTCGAATCTAGCCAAGGACACTCCACTTCTTTTTTTTCCCTTTCTCAATACATAACCTCTGTTCACACCTTCCCTCAAGCAGTCAAGCCCTAACCCCATAACCCATACCGCACGACCCGTCTCCGGCTCTGCCACCAGCAGTCCAGCCGGCTGCCGCTCCGACGCTGCCCCCACCCAATCCTTCACGTCACTCCCAGAGTCCCAGACTCCCACTCTACTAGTCCATTACCTTCATACGTACAAGCCTTACAACTCACTGAAGAGAAAAACAAGTAAAGAAAGTCTCATTCTCAGAAAAGAAATCAGTGTTTACTGATATTTCCATTCGTTTGTTTTCATATTTGTAAAACCCAATGTCACTTTGTAACTTGAACAAACACAAGCTACCTTCTCCTACTGTCTTGTGCTTCTTAAGCAATGTCGCCCTCTCCTTTTTTTTGCCTTCCTTTACTAATAGCATGGTGTTTTCATAGGGGTCCATTTCGTTCTTTGTGCTTTTTTCTTTATTGTAAAATAAATTTCACTGTGTTACATTTTTTTCAAGAACCAAATTAAATTCACACATTCCACTGATGTTGAGGAATAGCTCAAATGGTTCCATTATACGTATGAATTATTATGGAACCTATAGATCAAACCTTATTTAAGAAGGGTTGTGCGTATTACGTACTAGAGCCCTACGAATTCGCATGAATACTATTGAATTATTTAGTTACTATACTAGACCCACCTTTGATTAAAAGTCAATGTTGAATATTGGTATTTAAATTATCATAATATAATATGGTGTTCGTGTGATATGATTTTGGTAGTTTGGTGTGATATTTGGTCAACATCTTGTCTTGTTCATTATTTTGATACAACAAGATGGAACAGAACAATATAATCTGAATGAAAGTCAAGATAGCACTCATGGAAAGGACAAGGTATCATCAATTAATCCGCTTTAGGATTATAAAGATGTCGGATATGTGTGGCTAAACTAGCAAGTGTGTTGTTGGATATATATATCATTTTATAGATTTTGAACCCATAAGGCCAAAATCCTGGCACCGCCACTGCTTACACCTCAGTCCTGCTGTCTACCAAAGAGTTCTCCTACTAAGGATACTAGGTTCTCTTATGTTTGTAAAAGTACATAAATAATCTCTATTATCATAAATTTGCCAGCAGAAAACACCAAAAGAAAAAAAAAAAGATGAAAAATGAGACACAATAAGGATTTCTTTCCGGATAGAAAGTTAGAATCTAGCTAGGGATTTTAGCATAAATGCCTATTGCAGATTATTGGACAGGGCAAACCTATCCAGCACATTTGGAGCTTATTTTTGGCTACTAAAACATCATAATGCTTCCAACTATACTGCGAGCTTGGAACACTACAATTGAAGAGATAGCCAACAGAGGTTCTTAAGTCAGACCGTAAAGTTTACTGCAACAACTTTTCTCTGCTTATATATAACAAATTGCTAGTGGGGCTGCAAAGGTTGATTGGAGACTCCAAATAGATCATGTTGCAAGTTGCAACTGTCGACGATTTTACGTGAAAAATGAATGCAACATCAAAAGAATAAGAGCACAAGAGACTATTAGCATTATGATATATTACCAGTCAATGATAATGGCTTTCAACAAGAGCCATGTCCCTCAAATCTACTGTCTATAAATACGACAAACCCTAGCACGATTAGAGTGTGTTCAATAGGGCTCTTGGAGTATAACTCCAATTGACTCTTGAAGTAGAGAGAAAATAAAGAGCTAGCTCTTGCCCAATAGGGGGACTCTTAGGTGCTTCTTGACTAACTCTCTATGGAGAAGCTACTTTAAGATAATACTTGGCTAAGAGATACTTGGTTTTATTGGATAGCTAGTTCTATCTCTCTAGTAGTGACAAATTTCCCATGGTTGCCTTATTTTTTCTGTCCCCATTTGAATTTATGTAAATGAAGAGCAACTCATCAATGTTGGTTTTTTTTGAAGAGTATCTTAAATAGAGAGAAAAGCAAAGAGAGTGCAGAGAGCCTTTTGGAGAGTCACTATCAATGTACATGCTCTAATCTAAGTTCAAAAACAAGTAAAATTTTACAACTTAAAGACAGTTTTCAAGCTTTTTAAGGATCAGTGGAAGTCCAGGACAAAGTATTAAAAAGCTCAAAGCATACAGAGGCGACAGGAATCCTTCTCTGCTTCTATGTGCCTTGCTCCATCTCATTGAAGTGAGACGCAATAAATAAATTAGAAAAATTTGGTGAAAAAAAGCTGTGCACCTTAAGTGAACTAAAATAAAAAGGGCTTGTATTCCTATAACAACGGCCAGTTGCAAGACTTGCAACATGAAATAAGAAAAAAAAATTCAGAATATTTTGTATACTTAGGTGTATTTTCTCCTTACCTGAATACACCCTGAACTTTACCTGATCTCAACCTATCAGCCCGATTTTTGTGAATCGAACTTACAAACCACATATCTAATCTAAGTTCAAAAACAAGTAAAATTTTACAACTTAAAGACAGTTTTCAAGCTTTTTAAGGATCAGTGGAAGTCCAGGACAAAGTATTAAAAAGATCAAAGCATACTGAAGCGACAGGAATCCTTCTCTGCTTCTATGTGCCTTGCTCCATCTCATTGAAGTGAGGCGCAATAAATAAATTAGAAAAATTTGGTGAAAAAAAGCTGCGCAACTCGAACTTGCCTTGCCTAGACCAGAAGAGGTGCTTGACCCCTATCCCATGGCGACTAGGCACAATATTTCCTCATCTTCTTTTGAGCCTTATATTTAGATTTAAAATATGTGAGATAGATTGACCTATTTGCTGCTTCTGTAATTAGAAGTGAACTAAAATAAAAAGGGCTCGTATTCCTATAACAACGGCCAGTTGCAAGACTTGCAACATGAAATAAGAAAAAAAAAATTCAGAATATTTTGTATACTTAAGGTGTATTTTCTCCTTACCTGAATACACCTGAACTTTACCTAATCTCAACCTATCAGCCCGATTTTTGTGAATCGAACTTACAAACCACATATCTAAACTTATTTGAACATGTCGAACCTGCTTGTTTCTTAAAGGGGTAAGGAACCAAGCCTTTTAAGTTTTAGTAAATGAATCAAAGGTCAGTTCTTAATCCTGTAATCACATAGCAGCTGCAAGAATTGCAACATAAAATAAGAAAATAACATTTCAGGATGTTTTCTATACTTAAGGTGTGTTCTCATTACCTGAATACACCTGCTCTCAACCTATCATCCCTGTTTTGTGAATTGAGCTTACTAGCCATATATGACATATGAAATTTCAGTTCATTACAAAATGTTATTAGTGCTGAAGAATTCCCCCCCCCCCCCCCCCCCCCCCCCCCCCCCCACACACACACACACACACTCACCCCCCCAAAAAAAAAATCAGAAAAAGAGAAAAGTACTGACAGACACTGAACTATTATTATGGAGAAAAAGGAAAACTTATTCAACCCTTTGCCTTACCTTATTCAACAACTCAACTAGCCAACAATATATAGTACAAGATTAAAGTAAAGGAAAGAAAACATCCTTACCTTCAATGGCAACTTTCTTTCTCTTCCTGATGGGTTGATTATACCCTTTGCCTTCAAGGACTCTAGGGATACTTCTTCACCTTCCTTGAATCCAGCAACTTCTATGTCTCTCAAGTTTACGGGTACATACTTTGGCAACCCAGCATGCATTCCTGTTGAAAGACGGCCGTTAAATGGCTAACTTATAATAGGTTCATCCTAAAAAAATAATATGGAACATGAAAATCTAATACAAACAAAGTTATAAAAAATTAAAAATTAAAGATTTCAGGACCAGAAATTAGAACTATAAAAGGTTTTCAGAGCATTGTGTCAGCATTCAGGAAATCTCTACCAAGATAATTAACAAAAACTAAGATAGGAGACATTGAATGCACTTCTTTCTTAAAAACTATCAAAGCATCACACAACTTTGAATTAGTATGATCTCACCGTGCAAATAAAAAATACAAACACTGAAGCAACAAAAAGAAATCACTAATAGACTATAGTGGAGCTCCCTCTCTCCCTTCCTTCCTCTGCTTAACAATTCTAGAATTTCAAGAAAAAAAAAAAAAAATTCCGAGTAACGGGTTGAAGAGCTGAGAACTGAGAATGTTGTTAGCCAATTAAGAAATGCAAGAAAGCCAGGACATTGATATGAAACTAGAAATGAGCTTTATACTGGAATTACCAGTGCAAAGATGAAAGCTAATGATTTTTAAAACATTTCTTTACTGAAACTCCAATGTGACAAGAGTCAGCCAATGAATCTCCGGAAGTAAGATCTGTGATACAAATGTCATACGGAGGGATTCCATGTTGTAACAAAAGTCACAATAAATATCAATCCACTAAACCTCACCAGCTCGTCAATGAAACAGAAGGAATTTGCTCCATCAATATATTTTGTAATGAACTATAGTCCCAATGCCTGAACATATTTTCATAGCTAAATATCTGTCAGATAAGTTGCGGACCAATTTGTCATCGTATCATAGAATTGAGACCCAAGGCACTACAGCGCAAGTTCTTTATAAGGCCTAGGGAAGGTACTTATAATGAGGCATTCCTCTGCTACAAATATCATTAAATTTTAAGATTTGCTTCTACACCTGCACTTTGCACCTAGTCTCTAGGATCCTGATCATCTCAGTGCCTTGATCCTTTTCAAACACAGACCAGGTCATTTCTCGTTGAACAGTGGCATATAACCTTATGATACTACCTTAGAGACAACTGAGAGATACGGGCAATTATAAAATGAAAAGTAGACATTTTCAGAAGTAACAAGCATCACAAGCCTGAACATTGAAGTCCAATAATTATCTTATAGGATAAATTTTCCAATATCATCCAATTTATTTGGCATAATATTCCTACATGCTCAGGTGTTCTTTTTCTGTCAAATTACACATTTATATGACAGGTTTACCTATAACTGTTCAAATATGCAATTTCATCTTCTGAGATTTAATGAAAAAAACCTTCACTTGAAACTAAACATACTTCAATTGCAAGTCAGTTCTTTTGGAATGGTGCTTACAACAACTGTTCTCTAAGCCCAATACCTTCTTATAATAGCTTTCATGAGACTTTTGTAAATAATGTAAACCATAGATAACACTCTACAAACTAAATGAAGGGACCTTGTCTGTGCTGAACACCCTTGAAATATATGATTAACAACTCCCAAAAAGTGTCAAAAAGATATATTACTCATCAAAATTGGAATAATAATGAGCTTGTATGTTAATTACCAAGTGAAGTTCCATGCTAATATCCACAATATTGCTTATCTACACCCAAATACGTATTTTCTTTATAATTTTCAATTACTACTAAATTAAGTAAAACACATACTTCAGGTTTGAATTGCAATAATATATACATTGGCACAGGGCTTCCCTGGCAAAATTACTTACAAATTCTTAGTTATTTCTGGTTTTTTTCTATTATTACATACCAAACAGGAGCCACACTGGACATAAGGAAGTGTTCAATCGATGAACATAAAGCTGCTGAACATCAGATAAAAAGACCCTAAGTTACAGGTGGCAGCATAATATCAAAAAGGAGTCAACTGATCACAAACATTCACTGTCCACATTAAACATCTTACATGACTATCATACTCCGTATCTTCTCACATATACCATCATACACAACCCCAACTTTTCAAGCGCATACCATAATCCAACTTAATCAAACATCTCAAAACTCAACCAATTCTCCAATGCTTACCCTTTTAAATCTCTCTAACTTAGATTCCAAGGATTACACCGAACAAATTATATCACTATATCCTAAAACAAAACCATAGTCGCCAACTAGCATGGTCGGTCTTGGGAGATCATTTCTCTCTGTGGCTACCTCGACGCAAAACAACATCCAACAACAAAATTTAGTAGGGGCTCCACCTTAGAATTGCACTATTAGTACAAACATCTCGAAACTAAACAAACTGTGCAATGCTTAACCCGTTTCCATCACACTGATCTAGATTCCAAGGATTATACCAAGCAAAGTACATTACAATATCCCAGACCAAAACCGTAAACGTCAACTATATTAGTTGGTTAGGGATTGAATTCCATCTATATCATTTCCACTTGGCCCCAAAAACATCCTACAACAAAATTTTAACTGGGATTCCACCTTAGAGTTGCTCCATAAGTACATTCAAACAATGCTAAACCAAATTCACAAACTTTCCAAATTTAAAACCACAGACAAGTGTCAAAAAATCACAAAAACTTGAAATATAGCAAGAATTAGGTAGTAAAAAAAATCCAAAATTTTTTTACCTCCAGCAATACCACGCAACTTAGGTATACGCCGATAGAGTGGCATCTGACCACCTTCAAAACCCTTCATAACACCAGGACCAGACCTCGATTTCTGACCCCTCATCCCAAACCCACAGCTCTTCCCCTGACCCGCAGCATGACCTCTACCCTTTCTCTTCCCCTTCTTCCTAGAACCCGGCTGCGGCCCGAGGTTATCTAACCTAAACCGGGTCCCAAGACCCGACCCCGTGATGGTATCCACTGTCGAAGAAGAAGCAGCAGCAACAACAGAAAGTGGGGTTCTTTCTTTGACGATGGTTTTGAGGTGGAGTTTGAGTGGGGTGAAGGTGAAGGGGTTTCTTCGAAGATGGGTGAGGTTGCCTTTGAAATTGGAAAAAGGGTAGTGAAGGGAAGAAGGGTAAGAGTTGGAATTGGCAGAGGAAGGGGGTGCAGAGGAGAGGGAGAGGAGGGAAGCCATTGGAGGAGCAGCTTGTGAGTGAAGGGGGGTGACGTTTAATGGATAGGATAATGGAGAATTGGAGAATGGAATGTGTGTTGTGTTTTATGTCATTTTTTTGGGCTTTGAATAATGAAGCTCTTACAAATGGGTTGGGTTATGACCTATGAATCTTCCGAGGAATGGTTTCATCAAATGTAAATATGATTTTATGAAGCCCTCTTTGTAGACATTGAGTAGTTGCTACTTGCTAGGGGATTCTTCCACATCATTGTAAGTTTGAGAAGTTACTTATTTTTAGTAAATTGCTTAATTAACATAAAAATTACTCATAATACTACTATGTTCATTTTGAACATTGATGTCCTACTAATAATGTAACCAATTAACCGGTTTGTTTTGGGAAAAAAACCAAAATATGGTAGATAGGCAACTATAACAGTACGGCTCTAAATTTGTTTTCTATTGGATTTTGATTTGAAGGCATTGAGTAATTATAAGTTTGCGTAGTATCTTGCTTCTCATATGCATTTATCTAATCATTATATATTTCCTAGTTCAAGGAAATCGTTATTGGATGATTTGAAGATAGGATGCCTAATGCTTAGTTGGAGCCTCTTCTAAGCCTTATGAAACTCCATAGACAAGTGCAACTTTTTCAAATTGTGATACTAGTATAGAGACATCTATTACGGCGGTTTTAGAGGTTTATTTTTGGCGGTTTATCAACAGAAGTAAATAATAGTAACACAATTAGCATGAACGTATTTTGTTGTAGTTGTGGAATTGAAACCATTGTAATATTGATTTGCGGCTGCCTGAAAAATTGAAGCAAAAACACGCCTCATTTAGCAACGGTTGTTCAAAGATCGAAGCAAGTTAGTCTTGCTTGCCGACTTTCTTTATTCGACCCACATAAATACTATATATTGGAGAAGAAAAAAAAGCTAGATGTCTCACATAATAAACAATTGCAATACCAAAATATTAAGCCATGCTCCCGTGAGAAGTTGAGTGATATATTCATCCACAGCGATGATGTCATGTCTTCTTCATAAAGGAATGTCCTTCACCCACAAAACTTTTGATAGTACTACCATGATCTAGGCTAGACAAATGAGTCTTTAATAAAATATGTTTCTCACCTAAATTTTATAGGGCGCTACCTGGATCTAGGCTAGACAAATGAGTTTTCAATAGGAATGTCCTTTTTCTATTTTGAGGCATATTCCTTAAGCAAGAAATCTAATTACTCACCAACTCTGATTTGACATCTCTCCATCGTTTATCACAAGTGGTTAGAACCATTTGTTTTTTCCTTACATCCACTTTAGTGTGAAACTTTTATGCATATTAAGAGATCACAAATAATTAGTTTTACAATTCGAAATATTAGGCAATTTGTTATCTATAATAAAACTTATGGAATATCAAACATTTGGTGGTTACCCTCATTAAGATTGACACAAACTCAATGACCTCATACAATGCTTTTCCGGTCCCATAAACATTGGCAAAATTTCTCTTATAATTGGACTATCCCCACAACAATATAATCATTTCAAACCCGTTTTCATCATCAACTCATAATACTATGTTAATCATTCAATTAATGATGGAACAATAATTTTCATCCTCCTCACTCATTAATCAATCAACAAGCATAGTCAGAGTTCTATTTGATATGAAATGTTGGTGTAAACTCATTTTGAGTCAGAGTTCATGTTTTCATTTTCTTTAACAAATATTTGCTCTTTTTTCAATTCTCTCCCTACATTATCAAAATTCAAAGGTTGTCTCTATTATCAATTCATCATGTTTAGAAAATTTAAATTGGCAAATAATTAGATTCTGTTTCGTTATCCAAAACAAATATGGAGTAGCATCTAACAGACTAGAGTCACTAAATCACTTAACAGTATTGTTAGTAGCTAGACTAGCTACGTGTATTTTATATAATGTGACAACTCCAAATGACAAGGGGAATTATTTACTTTATTTCTCATGATTGATATTTTTTACCTTGAGCAGATTGTGGTCAATTGACAGTTTCATACACTAGGACACAACCACCTCATTGAGAAATACTTATTTTGGTCAATTGTCAAATAGTTTCATATCGTATACGAATGTGGCTGGAAAAAAAAAAGCCTTATTTGATTTTTACGATTATCAAAATACAACTTTAAACATTTTTATAATCTATAAGACAAAAAATTATAAAAACTTGATATTTTAAAAATTTACGTTGAAATGCATCTAACAATATCCCACTTGAATATATTATTTCTTATAACATGATGAGAATTTATGATCAAACTTTTCGAACTTTGACTCAAATAATAAAATGAGATTTTTTTTAGAGGGACGGAGTGAGTTATTTATAGATTTAACCCATATGGTAAAAGGATATCAACTCATATGTAATGAGGGTTAACGATAAGATTAAAAACGACATACAACAATACAAATACCAACCTAACATATGGAAATTGTTTATGTTGATACACAATAAGATAGTTCAATCACAACAACTGAACAATTCAACAAAAATTTAGAAAGCTGAACAATTCAGCAACAAATTCAAGCACACATGAACAACAAATTCAACTGAATTCATTACCAAAAAAAATCAGAAACTAACAAGAAAAAAACGAACACTAAACCCAACATACATTCTGAGACAGAGGCTTAACCGAAAACAACGACTTCATACCTTTAGACCCCAAAAAGTGAAAGAAGAACCAAAGATAGAGGCACTTAGGAGTTGGGAGCCCTAACTCATCGCACCTTTAGAGCCCTAATTCATAATCAAATAGAGCTCTTTATTTAGAGCTTCATTGATGAGAGAGTGTGGGACAACGACAAAGGCTTCGTTGGTGAGAGATCTGGCCAAGAATTGCAATGCCGATGTTGGGAGACAATGACGAGGCTTCCCCCGCAAATGCACTTCTAATTACTTCGGTTGTGAAGATTAACCGCGACAAATAATAATACACGTATTCGAGATAGATTATTAGTTGCGTTGTTTTCTATAATCGAAGCAATTAAACTGTTTTCTACTAATATAATCTGATAAGAGGGATAATGTATATATCAATATTACTAGGTCTTCAAGTACACAATTTGTGCATGTTAGTTCTTTTTAGCAAGCTTGTTTAATGAATAAGAATCAATATGTACTAATAATGTGATAAACTAGTATGTAATCAAACTCTTCCCATGACAACGGCATAAACTTGGCCTAATGAAAATTTATCATGGGTACACCTGACAAAGCACCGACCTACTTGCATTGGCTTTAAAAACCCTAAATTGACGACTCCTAGAATAAATTATGGCCGTTTTTGGTAAATGGTTTTGACCTTTTTCATTTGGTCAAACAATCAAAAAATATGTTTGATTGTTGATTTTTATTTGGCTTTTAAGCCAAAAATAAAACTGCTCACATTAGCTTTTTTAGGTGGATGTTGGATTTTTCTCATTTTTTACCAAATATAATATATTATGAATATTACCATGTCTAAAAGGGTCATTTCAATAAAAGATCATTTAAAAAAAAATCAAACCAACAGCTAACAACCAATAATTAACAATTGGCTTTACCAAAGCCAACACTCAAACAACCAATATAAACATTCACTATAAATAACCAATCAAGTTACCAAATAGCCAAACAAGGTCTATATTTTACACTCTTGGCTTATTCTTTTGTTTTTTTTCCCTCGCGAAAAGACTCTAACTTCTTTTTTTCATCAAAATACCTCTTTATTAGTAAGGTCTTCAATATTTGTTACGTACTTTTTTTCCTTTTATGGAATTTGGATTATTAATGATACTAACTTTTCTTTTATTATTAATAATATCGTATAATATTTGAACCTTACTAACAAAACGATTCGGGTTTATTTTACTATTGACCAGAACACCCTTTAATATTCTAATTTTAGACCACCTAACAATTTAACGGTTCCTCTTTGCTTAACGTTTACAATTATTTTATTATAATTATGATTGAAAATTACATTGATTAAAATAACAATCAGGATTCAAACTTTTAATTTTTTCATCGTTGGGGACTTGAATTTTTTTTGACACTTTTAAGGACCTACATTTGACTTTTTGACTAGTTAACATAACGTTAACTCAACTTCAACCATTTAAAACAAAAAAAATAATTGTTTTATAAATAGAAAAATACCTGTTGGAAATTGTTTCACAGTACAAAAAAAACAGCTACAAAAACCATAAAATAACAGGAGAATTCATGTATTGTCCAAAAATATAATATTTTAGAAATCCAAAAAAATTAATGAAGGAAATCCAAACTCCATTAAGCAATTATCATCCGCTTTTAATCTAGCAGCAAACCTGTAATTTGCAATTTAATATATATAGATAAAAGAGTGTCCTTAATATTGTTAACATCAACTAGCATATTGCATGCACTAGTAGAAAATCATTTAGTTGCTTTAGTACAAATGCTACAGTTATGTACAATTCGAAGCATTTAATGGTTTGAAATATACCTTAATATCAAGTGTTGTGGTTTTTTAAAAAATTGCATCATTTGAAACCACAAATGTTATGGTTATTTGAAAAACCGCAGCATTAGTACCAAATGTTGTGGTTTCAAATAACCGCAACACTTGCGAGTTACATGTGTTGCGGTTATTTGAAAAACCGCAACACTTGTGACTCACGAAAAAAACACGCATTTTCCTCTTCTCTAATCCTCAACTTCCCTAACTCTAAATAACATAACACTTAGATTTCCCACTCCTAATCCCTTGTACTTCCTACCTATAACCCTAAATTCTTTCTAAAGTCCCCATAATTCATTATTCCTCATGTATTTCAAAGCCTACTCCCTTCTCCCACTCGTGCCTCCATGGATATGGCGTAGTGAAGTGTTTTAAAGCCTATTCATCTCTCCCATTTTGAAGAAGTCTACATACTCCAAAGTTTGGAATCTAAAGGTTTGCATATGCCTTGAACCCTAGTATATATTTTTTTTTAATTTTTGTTTTTCGTAATTTATTATATATTAAAGTAAAGATGATAAACTCTTGTGTGTTTAGATATGTATGTTATATGTTGTGTTTATGAAGAAATTAACCCTTGAAAATCGAATTTTATAGATTAAATGGTGTTAGAGGCTTTTTTTGAAAAAATACACAATTTAGACATATTATAAGCCTCATTCGGAGTCCCATATCCAATTATATGACTTGTCAAATATATTTTCCAATATCTCAAATAAGACGCTATCGAGGCCATTAAGGGGTAAGATGATTGTGTAGTACCTTCAAAATTAGAGGGGTTCAAATAA
The DNA here is from genome assembly GCA_026401315.1 of Dysphania ambrosioides. Lineage (NCBI taxonomy): Eukaryota > Viridiplantae > Streptophyta > Magnoliopsida > Caryophyllales > Amaranthaceae > Dysphania > Dysphania ambrosioides. The sequence continues at coordinate 12,931,463 of CM048658.1, forward strand.
AAAATTATGTCGTTCGGATTACCGAGTTGAGAGATATGCCTCTTTGAAGTTTCCAAAACCTCAGAATGCGCCCAAAATCTATGAATAATGAATTGGTTATTCATTTTGAGTGTAAAATATTGTAGATTGTGGTTTTGAGAGCCAAAACGAGTGGTTATAATAGAATTTTGAATTTATATGTTTCACGGTTGATCATTTCTTAACTTTTCTTATCTTTTATGACACATTATTTCTAATACATTATGCATGATATTCTTAGCTTAGACTAGATTATGTTCTTGATTGAATGTGGTGTAATAGTATATAATAATTAGATTTCCAAATATAACAATTTTGAGAGATATTAATTATTAATAATATATTTTTATGTGTAATTAGCACATAAAATGACATATTAAAAAAAATTTGCTTTGAAAACCATCAACTGCTGCGGTTTTCTAATATAACTGTAGCATTTAATTTATATATGATGCGGTTATATTAGAAAACCGCAACACATATAAATTTCAGAATTAAAAAAATAAAATAAAAAACCCATTAAATGCGGCGTTTATTTGAAAAATCGCAGCATATATATCTAATAATTGTTGCGATTTTTTCAAAAATCTGTAGCATATATTGACAAAAAAAAACATATGTTGCGGTTCCGCGACATTTATCAAATATATATGCTGCGGTTTTTTCAAAAAATCGAAGCATTTGTCGTTTTTCCATGTGTTTCGCCTATATGTGCTTCGTATCAATAACCCCAACATTTAAAGCTATAAAACCGTAGCATATAAACATTTCTCTACTAGTGATGATTGTATAACTTAATCTCAATTAGTCTTAATTGCTACTATTCAAATAAAATGGCAACAGTAACAAAGCTACCCATAACAAAGCACAAATCAATTTAAACATATATATATTCTAAAAATGAGTGTGATTGATTGTGATTACCTAGTAGTGTAATGGATTCTACTATGCACGTTAATTGTGAACTTATGAGCTAAGATTTATGATTTTACATCAAAAAATAAATAAATGTAATATGGTGAGGGAACTATCCCACGTGGAAGAATGAAGGAACGATTGATATGTTTATAATGTTGTTCTTACTAAGAATTATAGTTGGCTAAGAATGATCGAACAACCATGAAAGGTGAAGAGTTGGGCTTGAAAGAAACATAAGAGAATTATGGGGTCGTGACGCCAAAATACATAATTGCAAAAAAAAAAAGTCATTTTGTTCTCTTCTAAATTAGATTAATTATTTTTTTGGATTTGCTATTTAGTTGATGTTGGGTGGGTCTCACACTTAACCATGGTTAAAAGAACCCTTTGAAAATTCATTCTAGATAGCAAAATGTGTAAAAATAAGTACCAGGTCCCAAACGATGAAAAAATGGAAAGTTTTGGTCTTAATTGTTATCTTACTCTCCATATTAGATTATATTATACACTCATAACTTTTTTTACATACGTACTTATACAAATGCTTATGCATAAGATATTATTTAGTTTATTTTAATGTATACTTTTTGAATATTAATACTTTAAAATTTTTGCTGATAGAGTAATAGATAAATTAATAATTGTAAAATTTAAGTTATGCAGCTATATACGTATTTGGTAAAAGTAACGTCTCAAGTAATAGAAATAGTAGTTGAATGGTTGAAATCATGTAAACTATGGGGGATCTATTTGGATATACATGCTGGGTTCAAAGTGTGCAAGTGCAACTATGAACGTCTGTTTATGATCCCCTAGTCTTTTCCAGTTTCCCATCCAAAGCTTTGTCGCTCTAAATTTTCCAAACTCTCGCTTCTATTTTCATAATTTTATTTTTATATTTGAGATCATAATGTTCATACCTGATATGAATTTTTTTTATATTTTTATATGTTCTATATTCCTATATATATAATATAATAATATTTATATCTGATATAATAATAACTATATCTGATATCATAAAACCTATATATGATACTTCAATATTCTGATATAATTTATATCATATATGAATTAGAAAAACTTCAAACAAAAAAGTCTTGGATCCTTGTAAACAAGCTTAACCTTAGCTTCATGGTTGTTACATATGAATTAGGCCATTGTAAATGCCAGTTTTAGCTCTATCAACTTATCCATTCGTCTTGTTATTTTCCAACACACACTGATCGTTACCATATTCGAAGGGAGCAGGCTAAATCGAATGGCTATCACTTTCATGGGGTACAAGAAAGTTATATATATCAGCAAAAGAGTCAAGATTTGAGATCAGCTCTTAGCTATGTACACTTTTGAACTCTTTTATGTAAAACTAATGAGTAACCCGATGTCTCGATCTCTTGCATCTCAAAAACTTCTATCTAAACAGAAAATTGATGATGTCATAACTAATCATTGTATAGAATTTTGAAAAAAATAAAATAAAAGTATGATGAGTTAAAGCTAAATTTGTGCAATATTAAAAAATATCAAAAAATATGATAAGAGAAGATGTTTAAAATGCTGATCTATTACTTATTTTATAAAAGTATATGACTTTATTACGAGTGCATTATACATTGCATCATTAAATATTACATTAGATCAGCAAATCAAACATCGATGTCGCATTGGCTTGATACTCAAATTCCCACTTTTTTTGTTAATAGGTCACTTTTACATTAACATTGATTCTTTTTTATTGAAATGTTGACATAAAAATGTGGCCGGTCAATACGATTGATGATGTCAATTTCGAAGGGTTGATTGAAGCATCAACTATAGGAGAGTTGTTAGTTTATTGAAATATAAATCTTATAGGTGCATCAAAGGGGAATATTTGCGCATGCATGGTGACATGTAACAACAATTAGCACACGTAAATATGTAAGCTTTGATGGATATGAGGAATAAGTTGGTTTTGCCTATGAGTTTTCTCTCCCACTTCACTTGATAGGTTTTTTTTTTCCTCATTTTAGGCATATGTGTTTCTGGAGTCTTTTCTATCGTACTACATGAAGAAGCAATGGAAAAAGCCTTTATGGAGGTTTTGGGGTTGAAAGCCTCAATCTTGGAGGCTTTCTTGAAGAATGAAATTTTCGGCCAAAGGGTTGGAAATTTTAGGACAATGGTCAATGGCCTCTACATGAGGGTTTGACTTGACTTGACTTGACAAGGTATGTGGTATGTGGTACATGGTGACTTGGCAAGGAGAAGGACATGGTATGAAGAGACTCACGTGGTAGCTTGCATGGATGGTAGAATCGAGTCATAATTTAAATAAGATTCAGACTATGCTTACGTGTCAGAATAATTGAATTGTAATTTTACCTTTTATGAGGATAAAATTCTAAGTCAACTAGGTTTTGTTAGGTGACAATGTTAGAATTCTAGTATAAGTGTGAGAGGATAAGTTGGCAAATTGCGAGCCAAGAAATCCATGCCTCATAGTTCTATTCGGACTAATACTCATAAGCATAATAGAATTAAGACACTCAAGGCTAGGGTATAAATATGATGTGCACCCAAGCCTTGAAATTCATTCATATTTACGAACTTAAGAAATAAAACTTCAAGAGTTTTTCTTTCTATGTTGAGTGTTACAAAGTGTTTTGTGCATGAGTTGGTGTGTAGCTTTAGACTCACGTGTTTAAGGGTAGTTCGAGAATTGAGGGTGTTTTACTTTAATCAACTCAAGTACTATTCGACCTAGGAATCCAACCTTCAGTGCATTCATTTTATAAGGTTTGTTTTCTAGTTTCCTATCTTCTTGTGAATTAATGTTCTCTTATCTAGATTCACATCACCGGTATGATGGGATAGTGCCATATGGTTCGTATAATTTAAGTAATTAAAAAGGTATTGTCAAATCATGACAATGAGAGACTTTGGACTTGAAAATGATCCATAGTATGAGTGGGACGGGTACTAAGTCATATCCATAGATTTAGCACTGTTTGAGACATTACTTTTACCAAAGCCACATATATCAATTTTTTATTATAAAAAAAAAAAGTGAATGGATAAGGCCCACACAAATAAATACATACTTTTTTTATAGTGTAATTTCATGTCTATTTGTACACCTTTATTTACCAATAATACAATTTTAATTCTAATTAGTATAACTTATGAAAGAAAATCCTAAAATGGTAAAACTATGTATAATTTCATTTTCCAATAGTACAACTTCATAATATCTTTGTCTCTAATTTTTTTTGTTGTATATAACTTTTCACAATTTTCAAAACACGATTTAGAACACTTTTATTGACAAATCCATAAAACAAAATTATGAAAAAATGATCTTATAAATATTTACATTGAGATTCTTTTAATAGTATCCTACTTGAATATACTGTTTCTTATAACATGATATGATTTGTGATCAAATTTTTAAAATTTTGACTCTATAATAGAAATGAGGCAAAAATAAAGGGATGGAGGAAGTATTCTATAAGTACAACTTCAATTCTTAATATTATAACTTCAAAAAATAAAAATAAAATATTTCCATTTTACCTAGTGGTCGATCTTCTGCAAATCCACATCAACCACGTACTCATAATTCTACCATCAATGTTTTTTTACTGTCACACCATAGGAGCCCTCTTTACTGCAAGTTTATAATCCTCTAAAGGAAGGAATAAGGGTAGAATTTTCAAGTTTCTAATGTTGAGGAGCAAGCTCTTTTACTTCATCAAAATAGGTATGCCAGAGTATTATAAGTGGAGGCCAACCTTTTGAAGAGGGATTTTGAAATGGGAGCTACCACTCAACCCTACTAACTGCTTGATAAGTGGAATTTATGCTCTTTCTTTTTAGGAAGTTTTATACTATTCTTTATTTGACCTTATTTTGTCATACTTCCTTCACTAATAATTTTTAAAAGCATTTGGAAAATTCTACAATATACCCCTATACTATTGCGTTTTCTACATTGTATCTAGTGATTTTGACGTCTACACTTTACCCCTGAATATTTAGTAAATACATTTTACCCTTTATGACCAATCTTCAACATAAATCACACAACTAGTTGAATAAATTAATCAAAAACCCTAATTAAAACGTAATTCAACAAAAACGATCACACATTTTAAATGAACAAGAAATGGGCAACCTTAATTCAATAAAATTTTATTCAATTTAATAATAATAAAAAAACTATAGTATATAATCAAAACCCTATCAAAACCAAGTCAAATTAACGACAGAAACAAAAACTTACTTGAATTTAAGAAATACTTTGAGAAGACGTAAATTTTTAGAAGTGGGAATTTCTTATCAAAAGTATGAGTTGGATTTGGGGTGATTGATGAAATGGGATGTTGGAAAAAAGTGGAACACTCCCCATCCTAATTCAGAAGACATCTTCAAGAAGCTTGTACTCTTGGAGGAAAAGGCCTGGTAGAATCTAAAATTATGATTGACAAAGATGATGCACTTGACTATGTGTTTGTCTTATTCTGTGGAATGTGTTATGGACTTTCTACAACCTAATTTATAAGATAGATATGCATGTCTTGTTAATTGGAACACAAACACATTAGAGATTCACCCCCCCCCCCCCCATGCGGAAGCTTGTGGTAGTGAAATTAGAAGTATATCATATGTCCAAAATGGAGTTGCAGATAAGAGGAGTTTTTCTATCATGGACGATAGCTCTTCCACATGCTACATTTCTTATGCTCCTTCTATAGCAGTTAGTGGATCATATAGATCAAATTTCTTTTCAAACTGTAACAACCAGAAATCAACATCAAGGTACATCTATGGTTATTACCACATAATTGAAAAACCATGATTAATATAATGACTCTGAAATTTGATTTGTACAGGAAAGAAACTAATAGGTAAGGGAGAAACTAAGGAGTTTAGTGGTGGAAATAAGGCAAATATTCGTCTGTGATTTGGTCTTATATGCTATTCTTATCTTGTTAGAATTTCATATTTCAATGTTTGTAAATTTGGATTTGATTTATGTTTCAATGTGAAAGAGAGGGAACAAGTGAAATACGTGAAACGTTCATTAATAGATCTTCACTCTGTCAGTAAGTCATCCAACAAAGGGTACAATATGTTTACTAAACATACCTTAGGGGTATAATGTAGACTTTTCAAAATCACTGGACAAAATGTAGAAAATGCAATAGTATAGGGGTATATTGTAGAATAAAGTGAAACGTCCGTTAACGGAGTTCACTCCATCAGTTAAGACATCAAACAAAGGGTACAATATGTTTACTAAACGTACCTCAGGGGTACAATATAGAATTTTCAAAATCACTAGACACAATGTAGAAAACGCAATAGTACATGGGTATATTGTAGAATTTCCCAAAGCATTTTGGTCATTTCATATATCTTCATATTTATTTATACATACATCATTCATTTTTCATGCTTACTTGATTTTTCTTGTGTATTTTGTATTGTTGAAGGTAGTGGAGTGATGTTTGGGAGCAAAAAATGCGATGAAGAATCTTGAAGATCAAAGTTTGTATGGGAGCTTACTACTTAATGTAAATTATAAGCACCCGTTTAGTTTAATTTTCAAGAAGTTGAGAGAGCACTAAGAGGGTATAGAGAGCACACTCAAGCCTTATAAGATCTTCTTATAACCCCTATTTTTAGATGTTTGGGAGCTTTTGGCCTTTCTTTTATTATAAACTTGAGAAGTGATGTTTAAGCAAACTTTTGGCCATCATAAAGAGAGATCATCTCATCCTCTTTATTTTTAGGTTTAAGTTTAGATTATTAGAGAGAAAAAACTATTATTTCATAGAAAGAGAAACTCTCATTTTCTAAAGAGAGAAATTTATTAAATAACTTAAATTTGGAAAATCTACGAAAGAAACTTGGAGTGTGGAAGATTCCTTACTTCATCAAAGAGAATTTCTTACTCTTTCTCTCATAAATTTTATTTATTATTTCACGTTATTAGTCATTTATGTCTTCTATTTTATGATTTATTATGATTTGTGAGTTTTAAAGTCATTAATAAGTTCATGAACCTCTAAGTCAAATTTAGATTTTAACTTGGGATAATTTTTCTTTATTGATTTGAAATTGCCATGAATGTTTGTGTGATCGCATAAGAACATTATTTAGGTACCTTTAGTGAATGATTAAATGAAGAAGTGAAGGAGTAGACTTAAATCAATCAATAGGTTGATGGACGTTGAGAATGGGGACTATGTACTCTAAGGACTTGTTTGGCTTTTATGTTCATTATGTTTGCAACATGCACAAACTAGAGAGCTCATGCTTAAAGGTAAGAACTGACAGTCCTCTCAACCTTATTTTACTAACAAAATTATTGGCTCCCCTGATAGATGAATATGGAAAAATACAAGACTAAACGACTTTCGCCATCCAGACTACTATCAAAATCAAAATGGCAACTCTCGCTTTGCTTTTGATGGATTCCGCATTATGGCAACATATGAGTAGAACTATCCAACTGATTTAGAATCCTCTACCTATCATGCGGCAAGGGAGGAATTCTCATTAGACAAACACAGTCAAATGGACGAGGAGATAGGAATGACTAAGCCACCTCCACAACCAAAGACACTAGATAAAGAGAAAGGCAAGTTAGTTCTGAAAGGGACACTTGCTTCCCTGCCATAAGATCAGGGGACCTATATGGGCCTTTTTTATCCAAGTAACAAAAGCACACCTATGGGAAATTTCACATATGATAATGTAGACCAATAAGGGGATTGTTATAGATATATACACATGCCCTTCATGGACCAAGACTGTGACTCCAACCCAATCCCAACTTTTCGTGTCAAGGCCCCAGTCTTCGAAAGGGCAGTCTTTGAGGTTAGAGTATGGTCGAAGCCTAAAAACGAGCAAACGGAAATCACAAAACCCACTGAGGGCATTGTACGGGATGGGAATAAAGCTGAGCTACCACAGGAGGATTTAGTTGAGAATGAATCCATCCACCAAAAGGTAATTGAATTACTTCCTTACAAAGGCATCGTTTCTCCAACCATGGTCGTAGGCAATGCACAAGATTGACAGCCAAGATCCTATACATCAGTTTAGGAGGCAAGTAATAATGAAAAGGCATTCACATCCTCATCTTTAATGTAAGAAACAAAGGTAAAGATGGAGCTCAAAGAAGATATCACTCTAGGTCAAAGGTATTAGGCATATTATTATTGTGTATATCTTTTGCATGTATTTGGGAATTAGGATAATCATGTATAGTTCTATCTTATAAGATAGTTTTCTTATATTGGTGGAGTCTCAACTGAATGTATATATGGCAGAAGCCGCAAGACAATAAACACGGAAAAACACAAGAAACAAACTTTCTTCAGTGTTTTTTTTTTATCTACCATTGCTTTGTTTGTGATCTAGCATGGTATCAGAGTAGATTTGATTAAAATTTTCAATTTTTTTTCTCTTTCCCGTTATAGTTTGATCATATCCTATGATGGGAGATAAGGGCGTGGACTTTTCATCTCCATATTATTTACATCCATCTGCTAACACAAATCAAATTATATCTCCAGTGGTTCTACGTTGAACTAATTATAATGAATGGTCTCATTCAGTCCGTAATGCATTCAAGGCGAACAATAAACTTGGGTTTCTTGATGGCTCGATTTAGCCACCCAAGTCCACAGAATCGACTATGTTCAATCCTTGGGTGCAGGTGAATTCTATGCTTAGAGCATGGCTGCATAATACACTCAATACATTAATTTGATCCTCTATTCCTACAATAGATCATGTTAAGGATATGTGGGATGATATTATGGAACGTTTATCGGTTGAAAATGGTCCACGCATTCATAAATTGACAAACAAATTAACCCATCTTGAACAGGGAGGAGACTCGGTGTTTGTCTACTATGGAAAGATGCGTATGATTTGGGATGAATTGACAAGTTACACAGCTCTTGCGTGTACTTATGGCTGCAAGTGTGGTGCGAAGACTGCTTTGGAAAAGGAACGAGACAACCAAAAGGTTCATCAATTTTCGATTGACTTGGATTATTTCATATATGGCACGATTCGGTAACAAATATTGATGCAAGACCCTCTTCCACCATTGAATACATTTTTTTCTAAGGCTTTAACAAAAGAACGACATCACTCCATCATTCACTATGGTGACAAGAAGACTGAGACAGTAAGTTATGATGTATAGGGTGCTGCTAGTGGGTGAGGATCATCTTCTAGAAGGGGCAGGGATAGGCAAAGTAGGACATGACTAAGCCAATTGTTTTCAACTTTTGGGTTTATTGAATTAGTGGTTTTCGAAGAATAGGGCAGCAGCAAGGAGAGGAGGAAAGCCTACTCACGGTGGTAAAAGTGGGGTCGTGGTTGTGGTAAGGTCGCTAATGATGCTGGGCATTCTTCTAATAAAACAATAGGACAACATTTTGAAGCCAATCGTACTAGGGTACAACTCTCGGATGCACAGTGGCATCACTTGTTGGGTATGCTAAATTCCTCACCACCGAATGATACTACCGCCAAACATGATGGTACGTGTAAGTCAACTCAGTGGATTATTGACACTGGTTGTTCAAATCATATGACTGTGAACATTAATCTATTTGAAAGTGTCTATGATGTTTCTCTATCTCTAGTTGCGTTACTAAAAGGAAACCATACTACATCGAATAAGGAGGGAAAAGTTGTATTCAGTGATGGTTTGATCTTGATGGATGTGTTATATGTACCTGATTTAAATGTTAATCTTATACTGTTTCACAATTACTTGCCACATTGAATTATTTTATTACAGTAACTTGCCACAATTACTCTGATTTGAGCAGGTGAACAATGTGATGGAGTATATTGGTTTAAATCTAAGAAGCGGATTCAAGTAAATCAGGCTCCCGTGGTTAGTGAACGTGAATTGTGGCATCGTCGACTTGGTCATCCTTCTCATAGAGTGGTGTCTCCTTTTTCTTTTATTTCTCAAAATAAAGCTAGTAGTGTGAGTAATACGAAAGCTTGTGATATTTGTGTGGTAGCTCATCAAACTAGGAGCGTTTTTACGATTATTAACAGTAACACCATTGATTTATTTGAGATGATTCATTGTGATATTTAGGGTGCTTATAATATTGCTTCTAGTTGTGGTGCTTTTTATTTTCTTACAGTTGTTGATGATTTTTCGAGAGCAGTTTGGGTATATTTGATGAGTGCTAAGAGTGAGGTAGGACAAATAATCAAAGATTTTTGTTCTATGGTGCAAACACAATTTCATAAAAGAGTTAAAATTTTACGTAGTGATAATGGACATGAGTTTACCTGTTTAAGACTGATTTATGTTGAAAGCGGGATGTTACCTCAAACCTCTTATGTTGACACCCCCCAACAAAATGGTAGAGTAGAACGTAAGCATCACCACTTACTTAATGTGGCTCGGCCTCTACAATTTCAAGCTAATCTACCTTTGTGTTTTTGGGGTGTGGCTATAATTTCAAGCCTGGTTGTGGTAAATCACGGCCCAAGTGCGACTATAATACCTCATATTTTAAACATTATATTAAAAAAATTTATATGTTAAGTTATATTTAAAATTAAATGTACATTATATATTAGCATTTTAAATAAAATTATTTTAAGAATGGTTTAGTACAATTAAATAGTTTAAAAGTATTTTGGCCTAATTATAATTATGAACCGCCATTTATATATTTATTTTATAATTTTATTAAGAATATCATTTAATTTTATAAATAAATATTTAATTTCTCAATTATTCCATTAAATTCTCAAAAGGCCCTCCAAAATATCCCAAAAAATATTCTCAATATCCCCTATTATTCTAGAATATTCTAAAATCTTTTAAGATATTATTCTTAGTAAAAAAAATTAGTTTAAGATATTTATAAAGATTGTTTTAATTTAAAGTTAATTATGTTAAAAATCGAATATATTTACCAAAAAAAAATTCGACCTTATCTAATCATGGTCAACTTCCATGATTAGTATTTAAAAAAATAAAATAAAAAAATTTAAAATTATTATATTTATTTTATTATAATTAAAAAGATAATTTTAGTTAAAAAGATAGTTTTCATTTAAAAATAATGTATTTTCAAAAAAATAAATAATAAATTCTAATCTTATCATATCCTTTTTCCATTATTGATATTTCAAAAATATTATTATTATTATTATAATATTATCTTTTTTTAACTAATTCTAATTGATTTATTTTCAATTAAATGATTTTAATTGGTTAAACTATTTAATAATTAATTTTTTTTAAAAAATATTTTTCTGAAAATTTAGAGGATAATTATCATTTTAAATTTATATTTGTCTTTTAGTGATTTTAAATCCTAAAATTTATCATAATTTCTACTATAAATAGACCCTTAAACCTCACATATTTCTTCACACAAAAATCATTAAACCCTTTCTACTTCTCTCAAACTTTATCTCCCTCTCTCTAGCCTCTCTCTCCATCCCTTCGTCCACCTTGCGCCACCACCAACCACCAACCTCCGTGAGCCTCCTTTTTCCCCTAAGTATTTTAATTGTTTTACAAATTATTTAGTTTATAAAACTATTTCTAAATTTAATTAAAGTTTCAATATTTTATGCATATAATTATGTTGTATTATGTTGATTAGTTCATGTTAATTGATAGGAAGTTCATCTTGAAGTTTAGTAGGAAGTTGCTAGAAAATACTAGAATTTAAGGTATATATATGTGTTAAATCTTTTTATGTGCAATTGAATGTTTTGTTGAATTATATTGTGTTAAGATATTTTTATTATGTATTTTGCGAAATAAATTATAATTGAAATTTTAGCCATGCGTCATATTTTTAAAATATATGTTTATATATAGTTATTTATTTGAAATTCCGATTATAAAAAAAGGATGATATACATTTACCTTATTTTATTTAATATGTATCATGTTTCAAAAAGGCCAATGGCATTTGAGATTTAATAATTTTCAATGAGCTTTAATAATTAAAGCAATGTCTTTATATTTAAAGGAGTTATAAAATGAGAGTTATTATTGTTACACATTACCGCTTGATTTCATAATCGAGAAGGGTTCATGCTTCAAAGTCCACTTGTTGGCAAATAAAAGGAAACTCCATGGATAGATCCATGATGTAATAACTAACTTGGGGGTGTGCACACTTAGAATCAAGGAGGGGATATAAGAAGAGGAAATTGTTTTTATTAATGCTCTAATAATTCCATTTGTATTAGACTATTATAAAGGAATGTTTAAAGTTTATTGAGTATAAGAAGGCATATTCGAAATAAAGGAATTTAAAAGTCAAAGTATTTCTTTTAGCATGTATATGTACATAGTATTTTTACAGTGACATGTATTTTCCTATTTGTTTTTTGCAGAAATAAATGTACATGATACTAGTTAGGAGTTTTCATAATTTTTCTTATTCAACTTTTGTACCTTTGGATAATCAAAATTATTTTTTTAATAAATAAATCAAGATTTTCTTCCGCTGCAATATAGTAATAAGTTAGCACAGCCGAAGTATGGTGACACGTAGTGGTAATACCCCTAAGTTACTAAAACTATTATTATTATTATTATTATTATTATTATTATTATTATTATTATTATTATGTTAGTAATTTAGGGGTGTTACAGCGGCAACCACGTAACAGTCTTCCCTTACAACAACTTCTTGGTAAAGGACATCATATACGAACTCCGTCGTCTCATTTAAAAGGTTTCATCACCAACACTATTTGAACCAATACTCCCGTCACTTGTTCATCTTCTCCAACGCGGCAGTCCTCAGGTACACCTTTTTCTATAGCTTATTATGTTAATTGTGATACATTTTCTATGAAACATAGACAATTTTTGGTAGCCGTTACCACGTGGGTTGAACCAAAATCCTTTTATGATGCAGTCAAACATCCAGGGTGGCACCATGCCATGAAGGAAGAGCTCGATACTCTCGAAAAATAGGGCACATGGACATTAGAGACATTGCCTCCAGGGAAGGTGGCTCTTGGTAGTATGTGGTTGTACAAGGTAAAGCTCAAGCAAGACGAGTCTCTTGAATGATTGAAAGTGAGGCTTGTTTTCTTTGGCAATAGACAATTGCCTCGTATTGATTAATGAAACATTTGCCCCCATAGCAAAAATAGTGATTGTTTGTATGTTTTTAGTAGTTGTTATTGCTTGGAATTGGGAGCTTCATCGAATGGACGTACACAACGCATTCTTACATGGAGACTTGGAGGAGGAGGCCATATGAAAATTTCCCCTGGTTATATGCCATCGAGCTCGGAGGGTAAGTTATGTCGTCTTTGAAAGACTTTATATGGCCTTCGACAAGCTCCTCGTCAATGGTTTGCCAAATTATCCTCCGCCTTGAAGTTGTTTGGATTTCATCAATCACAAGTTGATCACTCTTTGTTTGCTATAATAAGGATGATGTGTCATTATACATTCTTGTGTATGTGGATGATTTAATCATTGTAAGATCGGGACATAAGGCAATTCCAAAATTTAAGGCATATCTTCGTGACTACTTTCATACGAAGGATCTAGGGGTCCTTAAGTATTTTCTTGGCATTGAGGTGGCTCGTGGTCCTAATGATTTATTCCTAAACCAGAGAAAGTATGTCCTTGATATGATAAGTGAGGTTGGTTTGTTGGGTTCTAAACCGGTCTCTACCCGATGGAGCAAAATCATCAACTAGCTCGTGTTAAGGGGGAGTTATTTTCAAAACCCGAGAAGTATAGAAGACTTTTTAGACGCTTGGTTTATTTGACAAACCTGAGCTTTCTTATTCCGTGCATATGTTGGCTCAATTTATGTCCTCTCCAATAATTGCTCATTGGGAGGGCGCTCTTCGTGTCCTTCGATATCTCAAAGGGTGTCCAGGTCAAGGTATCTTACTTGATCGTGAGTGCAATTTACAGATTTATGGTTTTTATGATAGTGATTGGGCAAGTTATCCTTGACACGGAGATCCTTGAATGGCTATTTTTTACTACTTGGGTCTTCCCCAGTATCTTAGAAGACAGAGAAGCAATAAACGGTTTCTTGTTTCTCAGCTGAAGCGGAATACAGATCAATGGCAACAACTACTTGTGAGTTAAAGTGGCTCAAGTCTATTTTGTCATGTCTTGGTGTACGACATGACCGCTCTATGCAGTTGTATTGTGATAGTTAGGCAGCATTGCATATTGCGGCTAATCCAATTTTTCATGAGCGTACGAAGCATATTGAGGTGTATTGTCACTTTGTTCGAAATGAGCTTAAGCATGGTAATATTGCAACACCGTATATAAGAACGGGTGATCAATTAGCGGAAATTTTTATCAAGGCTCTCGGTAGATTACAATTTTTTGAGTACTCCTTCGCAAGTTGGGCATTCAAGATCTTCATGCTCCAACTTGAGGGGGAGTATTAGGCATATTATTATTGTGTATATCTATTGCATGCATTTATGAATTAGGATAATCATATATAGTTCTATCTTATAGGATAGTTTCCTTATCTTGGTGGAGTATCAACTGAATGTATATATGGTAGAAGCCGCAAGACAATAAACACGGAAAAAAAACACAAGAAACAAGCTTTCTTCATTGTTTTGTTTTTTTATCTACCATTGCTTTGTTCGTGATCTAGCAAAAGACTAATTATAGGGGCAAGCTCAGATATACTTTGCTACTGCGAGTAAAAGAGAAGATCAAACTCTTCCACCTTGGTTCTAGCTCTCAGTTTTCACGGAACTACAATTCTACCTCAAAACTAAAGAGGAGCTCCCTTTCTCTTGTATGTTAAACCAAGCAAAAGGCCTCACATAGCATACCATGTCCTTTATTTTACCTCCAGTACATCAGGACTAGAATCCACACCCAATCCCACCTACTCAAGATGTCAAGAAGATGACACTTAGGGTAACATTCCTAGAAAATAAAGAGGCAGGAACTCAAGCTTAGGCTTCACTTCATTTCTAGAATCAACCCACGTTCCAAGAGTCAAGAAAAATGAGTCGTATAAGAAATAAGAACGCTACAACTTTAGAACTTGGAAGCAAAAAAGGGTTCAACATCTGGAAAATCACCTCCAAAGGTATCAAATATGTAGTAAAGGAAATTACTAAACCAAAAACGACTAGGGACTGGAACGTGGAACGGAAGGGTAAAGCACACAAGTTTAGCAACTTCTTGCAACACTAAAAGAAAGGCCCTACATGGGCAAAGGAAAGAGATGCAGCTAAGCAAAAGGAAGCCATACTTTGGTTCATAACAACAATTCAATGAACGAGGATCATTCTGTCTCATACCAAGAGAGTGGGATGGCTGACTCTTTACAACCCCATGCCCACCTATGAGAGCCATATCCTAGAATTGCAGGGCCTTAACGACAATAACCCCTATACAATTTCATGTGCTAAATGGTTAATATCTTTGCTTAAACCTAATTTTTGCTTAATGTGTGAAACCAAATGTACTATGACTAAAGAAGAAGCTTTGTTTTAGTAGTTTTAGTCCTTCTATTTTGTATAGCGTTGATGTTGTAGGCAATGCAAATGTTCTGCTCGTCTTCAATTGGACTTCTTTTGCTAGCTATAACATGTTTGTACAAGTCCAACCACCTAATCCTCTGTAAAATAGGTGACATTAATGTCTCTAAATGGAATGATATATTTTGCTATGGTTGTCCTAGAGTTAGAGCTGTCAGAATCAGACCCGATTCGATAAGTTACCCGAAACCGACCCGGACTCGACCTGATTATGACCCGAAAAGTGAGACCCGAAAACCGATCCAACCCGATCTGAAGTTAACCCGAAACCGATTTGAGCCGATATTCAAAGACCCGAACTCGATCCGTGTCCGACCCATTACAGACCCGACCCGAAAAGAACCCGAAACCGATACATAACCAATATAACCCGATTTATAACAATTCGTTACCCGAATTCACTGGATGTGTTAATAATCTGTATATACGTGAATATGACCTAATCTTGACATACTTATTTTTTTACCTAATATCTAATAACTTTGAAACCAAACATTTTAATTAATTTAATTATTTAATAAGTACATTTATGAAAATAAAAATTTTAAAAGATTTATTGAATATTCAAATAAAAGCAAAATCATCATGTCTATGCCTATGAAAAGTGAGATTAGAGTATTTCAATTTGGGGACTCATTGTTTCATAAATCTCATTAACGTCCTTCTTTTTTCCAAAATGACAATCATTTTCCTAGTATTTAAATAATAATAAATAAAAAAAACTAAAATATAGTTTTCATATAATCCTCTATTTATACCAATGTGAATATATGATCGTTTATATGTTAAGTTGCTAAATATTTACTTATCTCTATATTTGAAAGTTAATCTCTTATTCTTTTAAGGTATCAAATTCTTTCCTAATCATCTATCATCTATATTCGACAACTAAATAGTAATACACATTGGTATAAATAGAGGAATTTTATTACAAGTTCTTATGTATATATAAACTTAACATCGTATGTTATAGACTAGTTTGATAGGATAAAACACATTTAATGATCATTACCTCATAAATATTTTGACTTATTGACATCATCATTGTCCAATTTATGAATTAACCATCATCATTGTCCGATTTCATCAAAATCGACCTTGACCCGAAATAACCCGCTATAACCCGTTCAGGAATCGATCTGATTTTACTAGAACCGACCTTGATCCGAACCCGAAATAACCCGCTATAACCCGTTCAGGAACCGACCCGATTTTACCCGAATCCGAAATAACCCGTTATAATAAGTTCAGGAACCGAACCGATTGTACTAGAATCGACCTTGACCTGAATCAAATACCACCCGAATTCGAATCGACATACCCATCCGATAATGACCTGAACCCGACTCGACCCGATAGGCAAAATTGACCCGATAAGAATCGACCCGCGATGGGTCAACCCAGAATCGACCCGTTGACCTGATTTGACACCCCTACCTAGAGTGTCACAAAGAGCCCAAGTTTGGGCTGAAATAACGTTTGTACTTCCCAAAAACAAACCTTGCTTGCTAATGGGAGATTGATAATGAGCAGCACATCTATATTTTCTATATAGGAAATTTGTAGCTTGTTTTTTTTTTTTTTTAATACAAATGCCAAATTCTTTTGCGTTGCACGTTAAGGAGCAATCAACGTAAATAGTGATTAAGTTTTTACCTTTTTCATAGTATTTGCGTTAGATCTTATCAGACAGCCTATAAAAATGGACAATTGTTAGATATATTTACAAATGTATATCATAGATATATTTAAAATTTTCTTTTTCCTATTTGCTTCCCTCACAAATGCTTTGTTGAAATTCATCTCTTTCTCATCGATTAAATATCCTCATTTCTACGAAAGTAAAAACACAAGAAGCTAGCTAGCTAGCTATCTAGCAACTTACAAGGACGAGAGCGTACTCGATCACGTGTAATACATAAATTTTAAGGAACTTAATTCATGTTAAGTTAAGTCATAACCCATTAATGTGTTCAGATTTCTTCCAACGTATATTTAACTTCATTCATATGGTAATCACCATGTCTTCATATGATTAATTTAATAATTAGTTAATGTGAACTTAAACTAAACAAAATTTTACTTAGTATATGTCTATGAGCCTATCGCACAGTACGTACTCCATAATTAAACGACTAAATTTATACAAAGCATAGTTTTTCAAGCCCCAAAATTACTAATTTTTTTTAAGAGAAAGTTCTTTCATTTATTCAAACTTTCATTTATCCTTTTTCCTGGATGGATAATATGCTCATAAGCTATCACAATCTATTGATAACAAAGACTAGCGTCTCTCAGCTCCAACTCCATCTCTCGCTACAATAGGTCACGTAGCCGATAACTAACCAGTTAGACCACTCTTAATTACAAACAAAACATTAGTATTCATCATTATGTTGTTAAACCCTTGCAAAACCCCCCCTAAAAATATCCAAACATCAATCTCTAGGCAATACTGGCACTACTCCCTCGTCTCATTGTATTTACTACATTTGACTTTTTACGGTTTTTAAAATACAACTTAAAACATTTTTTTCTTCTAAATTCATAAGACAACAAATTATAAAAGCTTAACATTCTAAAAATTTATATCGAAATGCATTTAATAAGAGACCAATTAAATATATTATTTATTATAATATAATTACGATTTATGATAAACATTTCAAATTTTAATTTTAAAAAAGATAAAAAAATATAGAAAATAAAATGAAACGAAAACAGTAATAAACATGGTTTTCATTAACACAGAAACGCATTCAACTTAAATTAGACGACCATATGATAAAAAAGAAGATATGAAATGATAGAGCAAGTACTTTAAGATAGATTTAGGCCATAGACCTAGACACTCTAGGCTAAGGCCTTGTCGCTCTCATTACCTCCTTACTGGACCCTAACCCCAAATGACTCTAATTAAAAAAAACACCCTCTTCTTCTTTTAACTCTCCACCCTTTTTAAAGTCACGAGACCCACCTTTATGTCTCTTGTTGTTCTTTACTGTATTATGCTCCCAGCTAACAGCCAGAACAACTATTAGAAAAACTAATAAACAAAATCACAACTTTGAACTTACTCATATTTCTTTTCTTCTTCACCCTTCAAACTACTACTACACACTCTATCTCTGATTTTGTTTGCTATATCATCACTCAAAGTTCACTCGCTTAACTTCTCTTAGCTTACTTCGTCCTTTACTGCTTCATTTCTTCCATGTAAGCAAGCTTAGCTTTACTCATCTCCTCTCCTTCATCTACGTTACCTATCGTTAATCATATAGCATGTATACACCATGTTAGAACTTTGTTGCCGTGAATGTTCTAAAGAGAGCGGACATAGTCTGTGACTCTGGCCACCTTCTCGGTGACTTTGTTTTTGCAGTATTGTTTACAAACACAACAGATATATTGTATGTAGTCGATCACTAAAAATCACCCTAAAGTCACCGCTCAGTGAGTAAGCGGAGTTGCTTTTATGTGATTTTAGGCGACTAATGTAGATTAATCATGATCCATATAGATTATGTCCGTGCATTTATGTTGTTTAATTTGTATATGTATGTGTGTTTATGAAGCTACTCTTTAATAATACTGTGATAAAATGGTGGGGTGTAGGAGGCCAGAGGGGAGCCCATTGGACCTGAATCATTTGCCGGAGGATTTCACTAGAGATGGCAAACAAGCGTATGAAGACACTTCCACTTCTGGTAACCCTTCCCCACTCTACTGTCTTTTTCCTTTTTCTTTTAGTAACTTTTTATTTGTATAACAAAGTGTAGTATCTTTCCAAACCTTAATTAACAAGCAAATAAAACATTTCTGTGAAAATTAAATCCCCAATATTTTTTGAATAATTTCCATTGCATATCTTTAGACTTTATTTTTGGTTTTCTGTCTTCAATCTTATCCTTAGTGAATTATCTTTCAAGTTTTTTTTTTCTTCCTAGATGGCTAATTTTGGTATGTTATCTCTTAATATATATAATCATATTGCAGGGCAGAAGAAAAAGAAGAATAAAGATGATGAAAGTGGGAAAGTGTATGAGTGTAGGTTTTGCTCCCTCAAGTTTTGCAAATCTCAAGCTCTAGGTGGCCACATGAACCGGCACCGCCAAGGCATGTTCTTCACTCCTCTCTCATTTCCATTCCATCACAACATTCCTCAGCATAATCATTTTAGTATTTATATTTTGGATCAAGGGTCATAATTTTATTGATCATAGTATAAAGTTCTTAATCATATCATTTTTGTTTATAATAAGATGGAGTAACAAAAAAAATGTAATTTTTAGGAATCTATTTCACCAATCCCTAGAATAAGAGGAGGAATTAAATAAACAGTAAACTACTCGATATAGATGAAAGGCTAAGCCGGCGAGCAGGTTCTAGAGTAGTCCAGAATCAGAAGCACAGAGGTTTAGACGATGAAATGCGTAGTCATATCAGAAAACTTTCCGTTCTTGTAAACCTCTGAAATTCTAGCACATTTACTAACAACAAGTCTACAATTCTATATACTTTTTATGGTTGTCTCCACTGACTTGATTGATGTGATATATTGTAATTTTTATAAATTTGTAGGCTTCACTTTTAACATGTATGTTTTTCTATCCTCTGCTGCAATGTGCTAGCTATTTGCCTATTGCTAAGTGTTGGATGCTGTTGTTGTTGCTGTTGTTTGGTGCAGAGCGAGAGACAGAAACGCTAAACAAGGCCCGTCAACTGGTCTATAGCTCTGATAACCCTCCCCTTCCTCACCACCACCCACACTCCCATTTAGGGTAATTTTTCACTTCCCAAATCTCTTGCATAAATTCATCTAAAAGTGGTATTTCCTATGGAGCATTATTTTTTGATATTAAATTTACTATTACCATTCCTTTCTTTCTATGAAATTAAATAGCTCCTACGCAATGTCAGTAACTTTATTACAAGTTGTAAGCAGAAGAATTCTTATGAGATGATTAGATGGTAGATCTGGTCTTATATAATTGGCTATAATGATCACATCCTCGGTTTCAATTAATGTGACAGTGTGTTTTCATTTACATCAAGTCTTTACATGTAACCCGACTATATTTATTCAATTTTTCTAATTCATATATGATATAAATTATGTGAGGATATTAATATATTAGATATAAATATTATTATATCAGATATAGAAATAAAGAAGATATAAAAATATAGAGAAACGTATTTCAGATATAAACATTATGATTTCAAATATAAAAATGAAATTATAAAAATATCCCACGATATATTTATATCAGATATAATTTAGGAATTTTTCGTTAACCATGCTTTTTTATTTTACAATTGCTACAATTAAAATTTTACTAGAATACCTACTCTCCGGAGAACTTTCTGTTGTTTAATTTGTTACCGAACTTTGCGTAAAAATGTATGAAATAATTCAGGTGTTTTTCTCTTTTAATTTGTTTCCTATCAACCGAGAGTCTTGAACTTAGAGTTATGTTGAAGGTTGAGAATTGTGTGATTGTTTTAACTCAATGTAAAAGTTGTCAAATTAATTAGGAATCTTTAGAGTTAAACCGATCTAATTATGAGAGTAAAATATTACAATTTTTTTTTTTATATAAATCAAGAGTAGCAAACTATACATAACATTCAAAGAAAAAAATAATCGTAAACATGAGTTTACTAGTCATTTTATTCAAAAATTACCATTGACTTTGTATTTTTCTAATGATCATGCCATTCTTAATTATTCAAAGAATAGCAAATTCACTATATACAAAAAAAATAAAAAAATAGAGACAAATGGAAAGGAAAAAAAGTTAAATTTTTTGGATTAAATTGATTGGCAAAATTTAATCACATCAATCTTCTCCAATAACACAATATCAAATAACTCCTTAAAAATGATGTGATTAAGTTTTCTATTTTTTGGTTAGGTCTTTTGTGTCACCAGGTGCAATATATCACCAGCCGCCACCACCACCACCTCAGCAAGTCTACTCAACAAGACCAATCATATTCTCCGGTGGCGCATCGTCGACAATCCTCCAGCAGCCACACCAACAACCACAGCAATACAATCATCACCAGCCATGCTTATACACAACACCACCACCTCCTCCACGTATGGTTCCATCAGGGGACTACTACATGGCACACGGCCATGCACTCACTGGATCATCCCCCTCAAACTACACTTGCATTGGTGCACCAGTCAGCATACCAGCTCTAGCTGGACCGCCAGGCAGCCGGGACAGACTAGACTCGGATGATGGGCTTACAAGTCCATACTAAATTAACCGAATGCCATGCAAATAAGTAATAAAGTAACTGATGCATTATCGTATCATATCATAATATAAATTAATTAAACTAATTAACCTATGCATTATCATATCATTAGCACTAAAAGGAGGGCACAATATAATGCATGCAGAAAGGGTTTGATCAGTGACAGGCTGACAGCTTAGTTTTTTTTTTTTTTTTTTTTATGGATTTTGGTTAGGTTCTGGAATTATATAAAAAAGTTTGATTTCTTGAGCTCACAAACAGTTGCAGTGTCTCTCTTTCTGAAGAGGAGCAGTAGCTGAGGGGGGCAGACAGAGAGGGAAGAGAGAGAATAAGGGTGTGTTTGTTTGTTAGGGATTTGGAGGTTTATGGGAAGATGCAACAACAAGAAAAATGAAAAGAAACTAGAGTTAGTGTCATTGCAGATAGACTGGACAACCAGTTGGATATGAACTGAATGTTTCCTATTCTAACTTCTCTTCTTCCTTTCTTGTTAGGCTACTGTTTCTATTACAATACTCACTTTTCTATTATTTATTTATTTATTTATTTATTTGTTTTTGTTTTGCATGGCTATTTGTGGAGAAGCATATATATCTCTGTTTTCTTGTTTACATTAAATATTTACTTCACTATTCAACTACAAGTATGTAGTAGATTATTTCACATAAAGTGTAGTGGCTACATTACTTCAAAATCAAACTAGTGGGTTTAATTTGGGATTGAATTCCATATGCATTTTTACTCTTTATGGTTCTCTACATGCCAAGAAAAATAACTAACATAACTATTTGGAATGTCTTTCAAAGAGAATTCTTATATTTGATTTCTCTTTGGGCTGGTTTGACATTTTATGTGAAATAACCTACTATTAAAAGGGAGAGATATTTTTTAAATGAATAATTTAGGATCTCTAATTTGAGATATAATGTTGATAGAGTGTTTTAATGTGCATTTTCGATATGTACCTTTTTATAATTTTTTGGATTACATAATTTTGGATATCGTGAAGTATAAGCCAAAGACAAAGACATGTCTTTAGATCCTGAAAAGCCAAACGAGATAATATAATTGAAATAAATCGATTAAGATCGAGATCGATTAAGATCGAGATCGATTAAGAGATAGAGAAAGTGTTAATATACATTCCATCTATCTCATTTTAAATATTGCATTTGACTTTTAACGATAACTAAGATATAATTTAAAACGTTTAGTTCTTTAAATTTGTAAGACAAAAATTATAAAAATTAGATATTTTAAATTTTATATTGAAATGCATAAAAACGGATCTCATTTGAATATATTTTTTAATTATATAACATAATTAGAATTTATGGTTAAAATTTTTTAAACTATGACTTTAAATTTGAAAATATAATAACTAAAAAAAGGATGGAAGGATTATGAATCTATACAAAGTACTTCTATAAATTGCATTGTCCTCTAAGTTTGATGGAACCAGTCCTTTGATCTTAACCTCATTTTAGCATTGGCCTGATCGTAAAACAATAAGCTTACTTGAATCGATTATTTAGAATTGGGATTATGATAAAGGACAGTCAACAAACCCTAACGGTATATAATCTAATAGCACATCAAATAGTCATGTGGGACACATGTATATAAAACTTTGTAATTAAAACGCTTATTAGGTCATTCATCAACATCAAACTTCTCTTTAATTAATTTTGGAAGAAATTTTCAGAATATCTAGTCTACTTGCAATAACCAAATAGCTTATTTAGAAGAAATTTTCAGGACATCTAATCTACTTGCAATAACCAAATAGCTTGTCATATTTATGTGCATGTATTGTTATTATGCGTTGAACTTGGTGAACCCATGGCCATGTGTAACTTTTGGGAATTAATAGCCCCCTATATGAACTTATTTATCTTGAAATAAAAAAAACGAATCTTATACTTCCTCCTTTCTTTTAGTTACAGCATTTGACTTTTTACATTATTTTATTTTTTTGAATTTTGACCACATTAACGTTAACAAATTAATAGTTTTTGAATTATATATTCTCATTGTATATTTTCATAATATCTAGTTTTCAAAATTTTAAGGTCTAACAATCAAACTATTATTTACCTAATTTGGAAGAAATTAAAAACACTACATGGAAAGTAATAAGAGATTAAGAACATTTTATACAAAGTATCGATTAATTTCGTAGGATTCAACATGCTTATTACTACGTATAAGATGAGTAAACATCATTCAATTTAATGTATCAAATGACTTTGGTTATTGCATCTATATATTTATTTTTTGTTGAGACATGGTTTATTATTTACAACACACTCAAACATGAATAGGAATCAAATGAACAATTTGGATCCCAGAACTCGCTAGGTCAACGGAAAACGTACATTTTGAGCCTTGAAAAAACATTGTTTGGCCGGCGTATGAAATAGTTTGTCTCAAACTCGAGCTGAACCATCTGTAAATTTGAGAGAGTGGCAACTCTACGATATAAGGTTACACTGTGAACTAAAAGTGATGGAGCTGTACATGCCTCGTTTAGGTACAGCTGAATATATTTATGGACCACCCTAGATAGGATCCAACTCCAAGAACGAGAAGTGCAACCTGAGGAGAATAGAGATAATGATGACAATCATGTATGACCGTTGGTGGCAATACGTTGTTTGTATTATATTGTTTATATGTACCAAATGCAATGGGAAAGAACTCATAATATGGTCCAATATCCTATGTAGATCGCATTAATAATGTATCACTTAAGACTTATGTTTAGTGCCAGTCAAAGCAAACTCATAGTAAGTAAGTTCTTGTAAGAAAATTTAAAAAAATTAAGGTTTCAAAATGGAAGATCGTCTTATTTAAAACATTTACACGATCATTTTTTTTTTTTTTTGTTTCGACAGGATAGTTATACTACATACTTTAATGAAAAATTCCTAATTTATTCAGGGGTTTTTTCGTAATTTTATTTCTAAATATGATACTATATTGTCTATACATGATATTATTTTTTCTTTATTTTTATATCTTTTATATTTTTATATCTGATATAATAATGTCTATATATGATATAACAATACATATATCTGACATCTCAGTATGAATTAGGAAAGCCTTATAATTTAATAAGTGAATGTACTACTATCTTATAAGGAGATATAGATATTCAAAAGTCTACTTCGTACTTTTTTTTTTTGTGAGGGGACAATTATACTACATACTTTATTTAGTGCATGTATATGTAGGGGTATCAAATCGGGTCTACAAGTCGGTTATAGGTTGACCCATCACGTGTTGGTTTTTACTAGTTCGGGTTAAATCGGGTCGGGTTATTATCGGGTTAGGTTAAATTAGTTATTTGCTTATTCAGGTTCAATTTGGGTTTGGGTCAGGTTGTATTCGGTTTGGGTCAAGGTCGGTTAAGGTAAAATCGTACCGGTTCCTAAATGGTTATTTCGGGTTATGGTATATTTCAGGTCTAGTCAATTATGGTAATGGGTCGCCTTCGGTTGAAATCCGGTTTAAACTTTATCTGGTTTGCATCGGGCCATTAATGAAAAATGTTTGGTTTCAAGGTTATTAGAATTTGGATAAAAATAGATTGGGCAAGATTATGTCACATTCACATATATTTAAATTGTTAATATATCGAGTTAATTCGGGCCACATGTTGATATAATCGAGTCATATCGGTTATTTGTTAGGTTCAATCGGTTTCGGGTTATCTTCAGGTCGGGTTTATAAGGGGTCGGACACGGATCGGGTTCGGGTCTTTGAATATCGGGTCAAATTGGTTTTGGGTTGACTTCAGGTCGAGTTAGGTTGGTTATCAAGTCTTACTTTTTGTGTCATAATAAAGTCGAGTCCGGATCGGTTTTTGGTAACTTATCGGATCGGGTCTAATTTTGACAAACTCCGAAAGATTTTGCGGGAGTTGAATTTAGAATTATGTTTCCAAGTAATTTTAATTGGTTGAAATGTACCCCATTATTGGTTATGCCAAATAGAATATACATAAATAATATACATATGATGTAGTAAAGTTGCTTTTGGAATTTGATGCAAAAATTGAAAGTCACATCCAGATATTATCTCAGTGGATTTTGTCCCTGACTTCTCGATCATGATTTTTTTGGAGCAATCCACATCTCAATTCCAAGCAAATTATAGTATCAACTTGTAAACTAAGCAAAATGAGACTAGTTAGTAGTTGTCTAACTTGTCTTGAACATACATATACTAGTTCAAAGTGCTTGTTGTCTAATGCCCAACGTCCCTGCATATCTCATATGCTTGGCAACCCCTAAAGGTTAGGATGTATTGTGGAATCGTACACCGCCGAACAGAGAAAGGTCGGACCAATGGTAACCAGTTCTAATTATACCCCAAAGTTCTAATTGCAAAGAGGCAAGATTATGAAGCACATGGTATATTGGTATTGCCAAGGCAAAGTCATGAAACAATATACAAGTTCGATAGAAGGGAGACTGTATTTATTAAGAATATAATCCACATGTGTTTTTTCTAATATTTATGAAAAAGGAATGAAACATACAAGTATATACTAGAGATCATAGATTAGGCAGTAGGTGAGGAGGCTAGGACTCTAGGAGCAAACATCTTCTGCAACATCACACAAGTACGGAGTACTTGTTTTAAGAGACATCTTATTCAATGTTTTCTCATTTTGTAGTGCCAATTTACAATTGGTTTTCACTAACGTGGATTGTTTGGTTGTGATTTGTGAATGATAAACTCATCCCTCCGATAGAGTTTGTAGCTAACTCCATATTAATATTATAAAACACGATTTAAAACGGTTTTCAAGACACGATTTAAAACGTTTTTATTTCTCGATATGTAAGATAAAAAATTATGAAAAACTTAATATTATAAAAGTTTAAATCGAAATTAATTCAACAAGATACCACTTGTAAATATTATTTGCTATAATATAATTATAATTTATAAAGTTTTACTCTAAAAATAAAAATATAGCAAATAATTAGGGGCGAAGAGAATATATATTTAGTGGATCCAAATAATTCAAAGTTCAAGTATAATAATTTCTATGAAACACGTGCATATCAAGTACAATTGAATAGCATAAATTAAACATCGTTTGATTAAGTGTGAAATTTACTCTTTTTTAATTAAAACCATTACACCCCTCCAAATTATTTTGAACCCATTATTGCATATGTGTTAGCAAGTGGACGAAGAGTAGTTAACCCCTGCAAAAACACGCATAATTGAAGATGCATGAAAGCGACTGTTCATCTCAAAAAGACCAGTATGGATACAAGACTGCAGATCACGCGGTTTACTCAACTTAGATGATTGTACGATTGTATTCCTATTATAATACCAAACTCTTCTATCACCCTTCTTTTAATCAACGTACTTCACTCAAGTCCTCAGCCATGGATAATGGATTGCATTCTCTTGTTGTCTAGCAGCGTGCCTAATTTTTATCCTCACACCAATTTTGTAGTAATTGTTGAAACTCTAAAAACCATATAACATTATATGTGAATATTTTATATTGACAAATCAATAGAGAAATGTTCACTATAAGATTGAGGGAATATTCTCCTTATTGCCATATGGGTTTAAGGTGAAACTCTTTTAAATATGTAAAGTAGATTATTTCCTATAAACAGGTGTGATCCAAATCCGTATTTAACAGTAACAATCTTCTAACATAAGCTTATTGTTCTCAAAAGTAGAACTAAATATTATAAATGGCACAGTGCCATATTAGTAATATTGCATCATCATATCCATGTACTTTATACTCTCTCCATTTATTTTTATTCTTTCCATTTGAAATATTATAAATTTTAGAGCCAAATTTTGACTATGAATTCTCCTAAATCTAGATGGAAAAACATATTAGTTTGGAATCTTGATAAATTCGTCTTAATGTATATTTTCCAAATATGAGTTTTTTTTTTATAATTTTTACAAATGCACAATTGAAGACACTTAGATTTTCACAAAAAGCAAATGGGAAGAATAAAAAAGAATGGAGTAAAGATTATTTATATATACGTTACACTCTTTGTTTCTTTCGTATATAGTACATAGTATATAGATAGATTATTTCATATTTTAAACTTTGTTTCTATTTGTTCCTCCTTGAAATCTTTGTCGACATCCAAAAAAAATTCAAAGTTGGAAGATCAATTTCGAGACTTACGTATGTTTTTTTTGGTTCATATCTTAAACGGATTACCAAGAATAAACATGAAATTTCTTCTACTAATTACCTACTACCTGAGCAAGTGAACATCACATCCCACCCATATATTTTCACAGCGTAGCTTTCATCTCCCCTCCATTGACACATCCTTATCTTAATTACCTTTCTCTCTTGTACACTCGAAAGTACTGCTGTGAGTGGTATTCAGGGCTTTAAGCTGAAGCTTTGTATTTTCATGAACAAGTGGTATCTTTTATGATAGCGTAAGTGGGCTTGGATAGTTGCATGACAATGATGTTGAAAATGGCGAATTTCATGTAAAAAAACATGCATGTTATAATAATAGGATGAGAGAACGAGCTAAGGGGTGAGAGTACACTATCACTACTGCATGTGTGGGTAATAAATTCTGAAAGCATGCGCAACCAACCATATTGTATGAAAAGAAAAATCAGTTAACCATTAGCGTACGAATGTTTTTTGCACGGTTGAACCACTCATCGCTCTATACAATGGAAGCCTATTTGGGAAAGTAGGGTACTTGCAATTTTTCATATTGCTTTGGCACTTTTCCTTTTAGACTTAGACTTCATGCTTCGTCGGCTTTTTCCCCTGAACTTGTTCATAATACATCATTTTTTGGGTGCATGGTTGCATAATGCTAGCTTCATGTAATTTTAATGCCCATTTCTCGAGGATTATGACTTATGAGGTGGTCCAAGCTCGCTAAGGGGTATGTAGTGGGTAGTGCACCTTAAATTATCAAGTGCTATATATCGCAAATCAAAACTAGTTCAAATGTCATTGTACCATGGACTAAGAAAGGGATACCAAAATGAGTCTTTCCTAATTCATACATGATATTAATTATATCAGTATATTGAAATCTCAATCATAAGTATTGTTATATTATTTATAGTTAATGTTATATCAGATATATACATTGTTATATCAGATATAGAAATATAGAAAAACTCATAATATGTATAGACATAATAATCTCAAATATAGAAATGAAATTATGAAAATACTCTATAATATATTATATATGGTATAAATTAGTAATTTCTCATAAAAAAGAGACCTTATGTTGTAAGAATCACGCATAAAAAATGAAAACTACTATACGGATGGAGTAGTAATTTTCATATTCAAATATACTACCTAAGCTGTTATCAATCTAACCTAAACTCTCAACTTTATGTCCAAAGGACCTGAACCCTGGTTTAACATATACAATTTAATCAACTCAAATTTCATGATAAGTCATGAAAGTCATCGTACATCAATTAGTTAATTTTTTTTTTTACGTACGATTCTATATAAAACCATTTGATGTAAACTAACTTAAAAACATTCTCTACACAAATGGTTGCTATATTTTTTTTGGTTATAGTTCAAAAACACGACCAAATCTTAGAAGTTACCTTCGTCATTTTCATATTTTTAATACTCCAAACTAAAGATGTGAAAGACAATGTGATGAATCACTGTCATTTCGACCATGTAATTGCTTAAGGACCTTATAGAACGATTATGATTTCGTATACAAAACTGCGGGATTCGAGACTGCTAGCTTGTTTCTGCTTCACTGGCTACCTCTGAGAATATTTTCAGTCCCTCCGTAAATGTCATATCCCCATCACTAATTAATTCTTAATCCAAAATTGTCACTTTGAATTACAACATTTATTGCTTTCATATGTTACATAATTTCAAATTCCAACATAAGAACAAACGTATTGTTAACTAAGTATCCGAACTTGTTGAAAAATGAAATACTGTAGAGTCATATCTACACTGCCTTGCCTTGCCTTGCTGTAGAAGCAAGCTTGCCAAGCATCTAATTATCACCAAATCTGTCGATTACAACTTATCAGCACATCAAAGTTATGCTGTAGCACTCCCAAAAAAAAAAAAAAAAAGTTCTGCTGTAGTACAAACAAAGGGCAGCTTCTTTTGCCCTCTGTTCTGGCGACAGTAGCAGCGAGATAGTCACAGACTAGAAATCAGCAACTAAATACATAAGCCTTAAGCACCAAGGCAAAAAAGCTAACTAAAGAGAGATCACCCTACACAGCAGAAAAGACTACCATTCACATATGCAGCCCTAGGGAGTGGGCTTCCAAAAAGAAACAACAATACAATAGAGCTCAGTTGATTTATATACACTCCTTCAAGATTTTCCTTATAGCTTTAATGGCCCAAAATTAATGTTAACCAGCTGTGCAGCTGCTCTGGCTGCAGATGAAGCACGCTCTGCAGAGGCAATGGCGGCTCTAGCTTTCTCTAAGATATCACAAGTATGTAATCCTGTATCTTTATCACTGCCACTAACTGAGCTTACACAAGTGCTATTTTGGTTTGATTCTCTCAACCCCTCGGAACTCAATACTGGCTGATTGCTTGTAGAGCTAGATGTTTGAAGACCTTGTGTACTCAGTTTGCCAGTTGAAGATGGAGGCCTGGCAGATTGTGCTCCATTGGAAGGGGAGGAATTCTTATGTACAGTTCTGATGGTACGTGCAGAAAGTGAAGGATCATCACGTATTGGAATCTGACCATCCTACAAGCAATAGTTTAATGTTTTTAATAAACAAGTCAATTTTTTCACAGATTGAAAGACCAAAATCACACTGAATCAAAACTAAAAGTTTTTACAGGAATTGCAAGAATTGATATTCCTTCTGCCATACAAATCTCAAACTTGCATTTGACATGGAAATTTTAAACAGTGGATGGAAAGAAAAGTATGAGGAATTGTAGGTAGAGAAAAGCTCGAAGAAAAATAAGGGGTTAATTAGAGAGACAGAGTAAAGAAAGTACTTTACATGGAATGTAACGTTCAATTAATTTAGTTCACCACAGTAAGTGTGCAAGATAACATGGGAAACAGCATTGTACTATTTATAAATTAAAGCATCCACGGAAGCTACATACCATGGTTTAATAAAGATTATTTATCAATTAGATTACCATGAACATAGACAAAGGAGAGAACTTGATTATCCACACATGCTACTTTTCATAGAACCAATTCTTTCATAGAACCAACAATGCTTCTAACCATAGCCAATTTCTGCAACTCCAAAACAATTGCCAACAAAACAGTACAGGAAGCTATCCTTCTTTATTATGGCCAATACAAGTTCATCGCCAATGTCTTTTCCTCTTGGATAACAGTAGATTGGCTTATCCCAAGATTAACAATAACATTTTCAATGTGAAGTCTCAAAATTTTTATCAGCTGTTCACCTTTAATGTTCAACAACTAAGTTGTTCACCATAGCACCAATCAAAACATTGCTATCTTCTACATCAACTAAGTTGTTCACCTTTCATGTTCAACAACTAAGTTGTGCACCATAGCACCAATTAAAACATTGCTATCTTCTACATCAACTAAGTAGTTCACCTTTCATGTTCAATAACTAAGTTGTAAACCATAGCACCAATTAAAACATTGCAATCTTCTACATCAACTAAGTTGTTCGCCTTTCATGCTCAACAACTAATTGATATGTTATGGAAACCAAAAGGTTTTTCTCATACATATGTCACAAAATTCCCTATCATCAAACCTCAAAATGCCAATGCCAATTTATAAAATTGCTATGGCTTCATCTGCATAGCACACGTCTATCAGCTAATTGATCGCGACCGTGTTGGCCACGATCCGTCCTATTCATCCGTTACATATCGCATCCGCTACCTTGATTGCGACCGCATTGGCGATTTTTTTTTCCATGGACAGAAGTAAAATCAAGAATCGAAATAGATAGATAGAATCAGAAAGGTATAAGTAAAAGGTATGAAATTGAATAATAGGGGGAGCAATAGGAAACAGAGCAAGGAGATAAAAGCATCTAAGGACCTTCATAACAAATGCAAGACCCTAGGCCTTCTAAAGGTAAGAGAAATCATAGTTTCTTCCCTCCTCTTCTGGGAATTACAGAAAATTATGGCCAGCTCAAAGACAATAGGAACATCCTAACCCACCTGCCCACCCCCCACCAACACATACACAATATTCAAACATTAGTGTAAGATTAGGCTAATGCTTTGGCCGTCTTTTTTTGAAGCCTAAAACTAGGAAAGTGATATCACTGAGGATTCAACCTGAGAGGTGTCTGGAATATGCCTGGTGGTTCTACATACCAAGCAAACAACAGTGTGATCTTGGTTTCATGTGTTCCCTAGCTCCATTTGGAGTTGATGTTAAAAATTGTCCCAGATTTACCAGAGAAGCAAAGATAGGAATAAAGAACAAGAGATATTGAAATTAAATGCTAATTTATAGAGGTCCACTCTTAAAAACTATTTAAAAAATTTCTTGAGTTAATGTCATACTTCTTGGTTGGCAGATGTGAGAACTTCCAGTCCTCTGATAGGACTCGAAGCAAGCCTCCAATCACCATCACTTACAGGAGAAGAACAACACAGCAGCATAAGTGAGCCAGTAAATAGAAGAAGAGTAAAGAGAAGAGTAAAGAGGAAGAAAAGGAGAAACTGAACAGCAGATGGCAACCAACTCAGTTATATTAAACATTAATAATGTAATGTAAATATACAATGTAAAGGGAGAGAAGGAATCTTAGGTTGTTGAGAGTTTGTTGGGGTAAAAAGGAGTATATGAGAATACATCATTGTAACTGGACAGCTATTAAGAAATATATACACAAAAGTTCTCAGGAGAATTCCTACTTTTCGAATCGTAGGTAGTTGTGTTGCTTGCTTGTCTGTTCCAAAACAGGTGCCGAAGTGTCTAGGAAGCCGAGGCTTAACAACTTGGTATCAGAGCCAGTTGTCGGGAGCAAGGATTTCAAGATGGCGCCCACCCATTCTCAGCGGATGGATCAATTGGAGAACGAGGTGGAGGTCATGTGCACCAACTTCTCCGAGCAGATGGCAAAAATTGTGGATAGCTTGGGGCACATGGAGGGGAGGATGGAGCAGACGAGAGTCGAACAGGAAGCCATGATCTCTAGACTGACTGAGATCGAAACAGAGATAATTGTGGGAGAAGTTGGGAACTCACCCAGTACCGACTCACGCGCCTCTAGACGTGAATGGTGAACCCATTCCACAGCAAGGAAGTCAAGTGGGAGGAAATCTGCCAACGATCGAGGACAGTGGGGGTAATTCGGGGAACGGAGCGAACTGAGGTTCAAAAAATTAGAGCTACCCCTGTTTAAAGGCCACAACCCAGATTGTTGGATACTCCGAGCTGAGCGTTACTTTGACTTTTACCATATGAATGATGCGGAGAAGATCGAGGCGGCGGTGGTGTCATTGGAGGGAGATGCGCTATTATGGTACCAGTGGGTGCATAAGACGAGGGCCATAAGGGATTGGATGGAGTTTCGGGGTATGCTCCTTCAAAAATTTAGGGTGACATCTATCGGAACACTCTACGAGCAATGGCTTGATCATAAGCAAGAAGTAACGGTGACGGAGTACACCCGGAGATTTATCGAGTTGGTAGCTCCATTGGAAGGGGTACCGGAGGAAGTGACGAAAGGGCAATTCATCACTGGGTTGAAGGATGAGGTAAAAGTCGAGGTTAGGTTGTTAGGGCCCCCAAGCCTAGAGCAAGCTATGGGCCTTGCCCTTAAGGTGGAGGATAAGATGAGATACGACCCAAGCCCAAGAAGAGGAATGGGATTTTTCTACCCTGAGCCCCAGTCCAGTGTTGGTCCACCCTAGAAATCGACTTTCTCTGGGAGGACTTCTCCACTGTCAAACCAGCGTGGACCCACCCATATCTCATCTCCAGCATTCTCCACCACCCAAAGCACTGCTAGTGTCAACCACCACAACCAAGGAAGGGTCACACCCAAGGTGGGGAGATTAGGAGACCCAGTGAACGCGAGATTTAGGAGAAGCGAGCCAAGGGGTTGTGTTTTAGATGTGATGGAAAATGGGGGTTGAACCAGCGATGCAATAATAAAGAACTCAATGTACTTATAGCGTTTGAGAAAGAAGCTGAGGGAGGAAATTAGGAGAAATGGGAAGAGGCTCTAGGGAAGATAAGATGGAAGCAGAGCTAGAGTTAGCCCAACCTATCGTATCACTAAATTCGGTTATGGGGATCACAAACCCAAAAACGCTGAAGTTGAAAGGATGGATTAAAGATCGTGAGGTGGTGATGATGGTGGATCTTGGGGCCACACACAACTTTATTTCCACAACTGTAGTAGACAAGCTCAAGCTCCAGGTATCTGGCACTCATTCATTTGGGGTTTCTTTGGGTATTGGAGAAGCAATACAGGGGGAAGGGGAGTGTAAGTGGATAACTCTCCAATTACAAGGGTTGACAGTAGTAGAGGACTTCCTACCATTGGCGTTGGGGAACTCAAACTTGATTCTGGGGATCCAATCCAATGGTTGGAGAAACTGGGAACCATGTCCATAAACCGGAAAACACAAACGTTGAAGTTCATGGTGGGAGGGACGACTGTGTCACTGCAAGGAGACCCCTCATTGTGACGCTCCATGATATCCCTGAAGGCCATGGTGAAAGCTTTGAAGAAGGAGAGGCAAGGGTACCTGGTGGAGTTTAATCAATTGGCTAGTGAAGACTCTGACAAGGAGGAACAGATACCCACATTTTTTATAGGGACTTTGGAGAACCATCGAGGCGTATTTGACTTGCCTAGTGGACTTCCACCATCCAGGGGGAGAGAGCATTCCATTATCCTGAAGGAAGGCACAAACCCCATCAGTGTAAGGCCTTATCGTTATCCCTAGCAGAAAGATGAGATTGAGAGGTTAATACATGATATGCTTAAGGTAAGATTGATTCAAGTATCTTCTAGTCCTTTCTCTAGCCCTATTATGCTTGTGAGAATAAAAGATGGTGTGTGGCGTTTCTGATTGACTACAGGGCCTTGAACAAGGCACCCGACAAATTTCCAAAACTAGTGATTGATGAATTATTGGATGAACTGAGGGGTGCTACAATCTTTTCAAAGCTGGACCTCAAATTTGGCTACCATCAGATGAGGGTGAGAAGTGATGATGTTCCAAAGATCGCATTTCGTACGCATGAGGGCCATGAGTTTTTGGTCATGCTTTTTGGGCTAACCAATGCCCCAACAACTTTCTAAGCCCTTATGAATGAAGTTTTCAAGCCGTTACTGAGGAAATTTGTGTTGGTGTTTTTTGATGATATATTGATCTATAGCAGGGACGAGGCTGAGCATAAGAGATATTTGGAGATGGTTCTGTCAACATTATCCCATAACTCACTGTATGCCAACACCAAGAAGTGTGCATTTGGCAAGACTCAGGTGGCCTACCTAGGGCATATTATCTCCAAACAGGGTGGCAGTTGATCAGGACAAGATAAAGGCTATGTTGGAGTGGCCCAGGCCTCAAAATTCGAAAGAATTGAGGGGGTTTCTAGGGCTAATAGGGTACTGGATATGCTTCAATAGCGACTCCCTTGACAGAGCAGCTTCGAAAGGACAACTTTGGGTGGACTCCACTAGCAAGCATTTGAGCTCAAAGAAGCCATGATGAGAGCCCCTGTCTTAGCATTACCTGATTTTTCGAAGTCCTTTGTGATAGAGACAGATGCTAGCAGTTTCGAGCTAGGGGCAACCCTCCTTCAAGAGGAGCATCCAATAGCCTACTTTAGTAAGTTCCTTGGAGTTAGGGCTAGGGCAAAATCAATTTACGAAAAGGAGCTCATGGCTATAGTTTTGTCTGTACAGAAGTAGAGACATTATATCCTCAGCAAAGTTTAAGGCATCTAATGCAACAAAGGGTGCTGGGTCAGCAAATTGCTAGGGTACGACTTTGAGATTTGCTACAGACTAGGTGCGTCCAACCGAGTAGCTGATGTCAGAATTTGCTGAGGTTGAATGCGGGGCACTAGTTAGCAGCATAGGGATGGAATGGGAATGGACCCCTTCATCACAAGACTAGCTGGAGATATTCGAGTTGGGAAACAGATGCCCAAGGGATACACCCTCAGATATAAGGGGAGAATGGTAGTACCTGTTCCTGCTTCCATTGTTAGGGAATTGCTTCATGAGTACCATGATTCACCAATAAGGGTACACAAGGGTGATTTCAAGACTTATCAGAGCTTGGTGACTAATTGGTACTGGTTGGGCATGAGAAAGGCTATAGCAAGTTATGTGCAAGAGTGCAAAGTGTGTCAGCAACAGAAGTATTCCACTTTATCTTCAAAGGCTGTTGCAACCCCTTCCGACCGAAGTCAATGAACTTTGTGGAGGGCTTACCCAAGTCTATGGGGTTTGATGTGGTGTTAGTGGTGTACCGTCCAAATATGCTCACTTCATAGGAATGAAGCATCCCTTCATAGAAAAAGTAGCTAGTTTGTTCATCAAAGAGGTTGTGAAGCTACATGGTTTTCCCACTACTATAGTGTCAGATCATGACAAAATGTTTATGAGATGCAGGGCACTCAATTACATAAGAGCACGGCTTACCACTCGATGGTCAAACGGAATTTGTGAATCGTGGGCTAAAGACTTACGGACTTACCTAGGTGTTTTATCAGTGGCCTCCCAAGATCATGGGCTCAATGGCTTCCATGGACGGAATTAAGCTATAACACTTCAATTCATTCAGCTTTAGGAATCTCCCCGGTTATGGCAGTGTATGGGAGAGAACCTCCTATTATCTTCAAGTATGAAAAAGGAAACACTCGGGTGGAGGACCAATTGTTGGAAAGGGATGCAATTCTAGATGACTTGAAGACCCATCTGTTGAGGGTACAACAAAGAATGTTGGATCAAGCTAACAAGCACAGGAGAGAGCTGGAATTCATCAGGGGATTTTGTGTACTTGAAATTACAGCCATATAGACAACAGTCCCTGGCTAAGAGGCCCTTTGAGAAGTTAGCACCTTGGTAATTTGGGCCCTTTGAGGTAATACAAAAGGTGGGACTTGTTGCTTACAAACTAGCACTTCTAGAAACAACAAAAATTCACACAGTATTCCATGTCTCCCAATTAAAGGCTGCTATTGGGGCAATTCCAACTAATCCTACTGTCCCTGCTATGATCACCCCGGAGCTAGTATTAGAGGTGGAACCAGAGTCCATCCTGTCTGTAAGAAATGGCACAGAGGGTGACGAGGTAGGTAATTTGGAGGTAGGCCTGAAGGATTTTGAGGCGACTTGGGAGGATTACTTTGCAGTTCCCCTCGTTCCACCTTGAGGACAAGGTGAATCTTTTGGCCGGGGGTAATGACAGGACTCGAAGCAATCCTCCAATCACCATCACTTACAGGAGAAGAACAACACAGCAGCATAAGTGAGCCAGCAAATAGAAGAAGAGTAAAGAGGAAGAAAAGGAGAAACTGAACAGCAGATGGCAACCAACTCAGTTATATTAAACATTAATAATGTAATGTAAATATAGAATGTAAGGGGAGAGAAGGAATCTTAGGTTGTTGAGAGTTTGTTGGGGGGAAAGGGAGTATATAAGAATACATCATTGTAACTGGACAACTATAAAGAAATATATACACAAAAGTTCTTAGGAGAATTCCTATTTGTCGAATCGTAGGTAGTTGTGTTGCTTGCTTGTTTCTCCCAAAGTGTCCAGGAAGCCGAGGCTTAACATCCTCTGCCTGTATTTCTTTTTCTATTAGATAAAATCTTTATTTGGTAAAAATGAAAAAGGTGGCACATTTGTTTTAAGGGATCCAAATGTTAGAGATGAAAATTCTTAAAGAAAACAAGAAATTTGTTATTCTGAGAAAGTGAGAAAGTTGGCTGTGATATTGACCCTATAGGTGAGGTAATGTTTGGGGTACAATGGGAAGGTGAAGCTTGTGGTAAGGATTGTAGGGCCCATCAGAAACTAGTTAACATTTAGAAGACATGCAATTACACCTATGAAAACTATACTGGAAAATTCCAAAATTATGTTTCAGTTTCTGGTTTTTGCTGAAAAGAGTAAAGGAAATCAAATAATTGATTGATAACCTGTGGCTTTTTAAGTAATGATATAAGGTCCTTTGGTGGGGCTTTCGTCCTTTTCCATGAAATAGGAATCCTAAGTTGCATGACTAGAAAATGATGCGAATGAGGTAAATACCAGGAGCAGGCAACTCATCCTTTCAAAACTCTAGTTTTTCCACGAGAATGGTTATCTCAAAAGCCAGAGAAGGATCCCTGTGTCAAGAGACTAAAACTCATTAATGAAAACCATGGCATGAGGCTTTTAAACCACTTCAAAAGGGTACAAAAGAAGGTGTTTTGCCGTTTCCGCTCGCTCCTCAACCTTTCCAAAGGCTTTGCTTCTGTGACTTCTAAAACAAGAGCAGATGGTTGTGTTCTAAAGTCTAAACCTTCAAAAAATGGGGCAGAGTTTTGTACATTCAGTTAAAGAAAATAAAAAAACAATTATATTAATTTGTAATTAACACATGTGGAGTATGAAACAAAGACTACAAGGGTCAGGGTCTTGAGAAAGATGAGTCTTCATTGTCACTATTCTTTAGGTTATTTCTGTGAACACTTCTTATCCACTGACTGCATTCTGTTCATTCTTTTACAGTTAGATGTCTTGTAACAAACAAATTTTTCATTAACAGTAACTCACATAATCCTAAGCAAGCAGCCCTAGACAAAAGCACCATTAACAATAGCAAGTACATCAAATCACATCATCTTAATCATGTTATGTAATACGCTGCAATGCCTAACTCCAAGTTTCCCTATTTAAATACTGGACTTCGTCATAAGATTCTATCATTTTTGTTACTCAGTCTCATGAGCTCATATTAAACGGGTTCTTGTCCAAGTGTAAGCCTTGGGTTCTCTATAGAGTTCAGCGACATGTTTTGTCCAAAATGAAGGTTCAAAGTGGCCATATCTAAAACTGAATATCTAGGAGCTGGCACAGGTACTTAAGGTACAATAAATGGTCCAAATAAGTGCATCATGAAGCTGCTGGATGATATGCAAGGCATGGGATAAAACTGACTTGCAGAAGGAATAGTGAGAAAGAGAAGAAATCACACCAGGAGATCATCATGTTTCTTATTGAATTCTACTTCAGTTTCCGAAGAATCCCAGTTGAAATTATACTCTTTAGCAATATCCTTCAACAGCTTGAGTTTTAGTTGTGGAGATGGAGCATTAACTGAAAGTTTCTCAATTATCTGCAATGGAAGATAAAAAATCCAGAGGAGGAATATATAAGTTCTAAAACAAAACAAAAAAATAGGAACTTCTGCAACAATAATATGCATACAAAATTGTAAATCAAAGACAAGTTCTTCCTAACTGTACGGTTAACGCTAGTATCAGGCCGGAGTTCAGAGACAGCTGAAATAAATTCCTTCCCATATTTTGAAGTGAACAAGTTTTTCACTTGCAGGAGGTCTGGCAAATCAGAGCACCTGGGAGCTGCAAATATTATGCTTGCTATAGCTTCCTGTAACTCTGAAGGACATTGCCTACAATTCAAATTTAACTATTATAAGTACTTCTAATGTGCAAGAATTTATACCAAACAGATCTTTCTTCGAATCATTTATGTCAATCATTCATGTAACAATGAGACAAATCCCTAAAAAGGCCAAAAATCAAGTGGGAGACAGATAAAAACTCAATGGAGTTCAGCACCACCCCACCACAAAAGTAATGAAATGAAAGCAACTAGAAGAAAATGGAATTCAAACACAAGAATGAACAGCTTTTTAAAAAAATGAGACAGTGAAACTATTGACAAGTAGGAAGCATTGACTAAGGTGTAATCCGTGAATGAAGAAATAGTTCAACAAATATATTCTATTTGTTAAGAAGCTTTACAGTATTATCTCAACCATTATATAGTACTCTATCATAAAATTACAGATGAATATTTGAACCAAATATTGCAAGAAAACACTGACAGGAAACAGAGAAGGTATAATACAGGAACTAGACAGGAAAGCAGGCTGGCAATGTAAATCCTGATCTCGGCACTTTGAGATGTTGGGTTTAAGTTGGTTGTTCGTATATGCAGACGACAAGTACACAACACAAAGGGCAGAAAAAACTTAACCAAATACAGATGGAACAATATTCAAGGGTTATGTATTAATTATCTAAAATTATTTAATTTTTAGAAAAAGGTATATAAAAATAAGCATTTGGTAAGCATTCTGAGACACTGAAATAATCAATGAAAGAGACATTATAGTTCTTAGTTGTAACCTATGTAGCACAGAAATGAATATGGGAAATCGTAAAGCTAAGAGAAGGAAAATGAGTGTAAATTCTCAGAAAGGAAAAAAGAACATAAAACAACAAAACAAAAATTTAGGTCTTATTTGGAACCATTTATATATTTTGGTTTTTACAAAAATGGAAACTAATTTTTATTTTAGTTTGCTATAATATCTAAACCAATTAAAGACCACAATTTATGTCTTACATATAGCTTTTTTGACAGTATATATATTTATTTCTTTCTTAGGTCAATAAAATCCAGGTCTTAATTTTTATCTCCATCAAACTACAATCTATCCATCCTCCTCTAGTCTCCTGTAATTACTAAAAAATGCTAGTCACTCTTCCGTCTCATCTTTCTTCATAAGCCCACCTCATCGAACTCCATTTTTTAGCCTAATTTAGCTAGAAAATCAGAAACCCACTTCAACCCACAAAATAAAACCCACAGACTTCAGGCTTACAGGAGAATGAATCAACCATTTCAATCCTAAAACAACCTGGGTTGGCTGCAAATTAGTGTTGCATTTTGTTGGCTGCAGCTTAAATTAGAGAATATTCGATAGGGAGGAGTAAAATATTAAGATTTGGATGAAAAATGAGACCAAAAAAGGGTGAGTTGTGTTCAAAGGTAGCATCTTCCACAAACTTAGCAGAATACGGTGATAGAGGTCAGCGATTTAATAGAAC
Organism: Dysphania ambrosioides; assembly: GCA_026401315.1. Lineage (NCBI taxonomy): Eukaryota > Viridiplantae > Streptophyta > Magnoliopsida > Caryophyllales > Amaranthaceae > Dysphania > Dysphania ambrosioides. Next base: position 12,972,335 of record CM048658.1, read on the forward strand.
GGTAGAAGGAAAGATCGAGATTAGTTGAAAGTGTCCATAGCATGTTGTTTCCAGAACCACAAAACGAAAAGTGTTAAACTAAAAAGATATCCCAATGATAACCAATGATGATAAGCATGATGGCTAGTTGGCTACAAGGTAGAATCTTCTCATTTTTGCAACATCTCAAGGTGGAAATTTAGGGTGTTCTAAAAACAAATAAAAGAGAAGATTAAAATAGGGAAATCAAAATAGTAGCTGGAAATCAAAGAGATTTCATATCACCACTGTCTCCACATCGCCGCAAATAGCAGAACTTCAGTGCAACACGCCAACACTTAAACAATCATGCCAAATATCACTGTTAAAATTTCAGTCCAACATATAATACGACCGCTCATGATCCTAAGATTGTAATGATTTGACCCCATGAACAAATGATATTAAAGTCAACAGATAACTTGAAGGAGGAAATTTGGAACCCCATACTATTCTCATAATTTTGCAACATTCACTTAGCATACAAATCTACAATCCAGCATTTTAAGATGCTAACAACTCATTAAGGTTCCTATGATGCTTTCTAATCAGGGGTCTAGCAGAAAGAACTTATTAATCATAAGAGTAAAGCACCATGCATATTGCCTCAGCAGGCAAGCCAGCAAGGCTTCATCAAAGGCCTTACACCAAAAGATGACGGTTTAACCCATTCTAAATTTTTTGAGTCTATCATATCAATGTAGTGAAACCTAATTTACAATGTTAGAGTACCGTAGATTAGATTTCATGTATCTCACACTCTCCATAACAGAGTTGGCCTATGGGAAACTTTTGAAATTCAATACATAGCCCACTTGACAATGTTAATTTTCAGATGGGCTGGCCATTCATTGTATGTCTTCTTCAACGATTTAACAAATACAGATAAATTCCTCATTAGTCTTTAATTCTTTTCAAACATTCAACTTCAAGGTAAGGGGCTGCATATGTCTTCAGATAAATTTTCTATACCTCAATTTGTGACAGAAAAATACATAATTTTAAAATAAACAAAAAAAATATATTTTCTACTTATCACAAATTATATTCTTCTATATATAGAAAAGGTTATGGAACTTATTATAGCATGGCAGTCATAAAAATAAATTGCACATCACTAAAACTTCATCAACCAAGAACATGCTACTTTCATAGAGCTTTTTCACCCACTTAATCCAAGTCTCCAAGAACAAGAGACTTCCCTCTCGATGCTCATCGAGGCATCAATTACAAAGAAGAGTCCTTTAGTAATCCCTGTTCTCTTTTAGAGACAGATTGGGAACATAAAATATTCCAAATGATCCTCCCCAATTGAGTCTTCCATAGAGCCTGTACGAAGATTGATATCTCTATTCTTATCAATGGTGACCCGATTATTAAATGAATTCGTGGATGGGTGATTCCCTCCTTTCCATTTTACAATATCTTATCCTCATCAGACCTCCTTGCACCAATCCTCAGTTTCCAACTCTTATCTCCATAGTCTTAAGTCTTAAACATCAATACTACACTGTATCCACTAAAACATTGTCATCTACAAACAACAAGCACCATGGCACTGCACCTTGTATGGACCATGTCAACTAATATGCAAATGATGCAATGATGATAAGACTTAAGGCATAGCAAGTAAACCACCCGACACTCCTATCCTTACATTAATTGCTTCACTGGATTGATTTTTAAAGAAGAAAAATACTTGCAAGTTACACATGAACCCTTTTTTGTTGATTGTCCTTTGATAGCAATAAATCATGTGAATTCTCTTTTATACACAAAATGCTCCATGAGTTGTTTCAGTGGGTAAATGACTTCTATAATTGATCTCCTAGGAATAAACTCAATTTGATTTTCAAACACCATCATCCATTGAATTGAAACTTGGTTTTTCATTACAAAACGACCATTTTGTAACAGATTTTGGATTTGCTATCCCGCAAAATCCCGTTACGTAATGTTGAGACAAAAATCACAACCTTCTCTCCGTGCACCTTAAAATTTCCGCACAAAGTCTTTATTGACTTCTTGAATTGAAGATATCTCTTCTTGCAAACCAACATGATTTCCACTAAAGTGAACATTAAAGTGTTCTTTCTACCACCGGTTGATCTTGATCCATAATACACTTCAGACAGGAAAGATCTCTAATCATTCTTGTTCGAGTCCAACTTATATAGGCCTTTTATAAATTCAGCATTCTGAACCACTTTGCCCTTATGAACCACAATATTCTCTAACTCCAACATTTTCCCATCTTCAAGTACCATTCTAATTTTTCACACTTTAATTCTTCATTAACCTATGGTATATCCTTAAACAAAGAAAACCCAATTAACTATTATAGGTATAAGGGTAGAACCATCTTTTAACTCTTTAATCACACTTTTACTATTCCCAAAGTGTTGCACATAAAAATTTTAAAATTCCAAACAATTAGAACTTATAAATGAAATGTTTCCAAAAAGGTAAGATCTACACAACACAAATCTATAATGAAGTAATCTTGAATAAAAATTTACATGATGTAGAATGATTTAGTTTTAATTTAATTAGATTAACGGAAATTTTAAAAATTTAATGACATAAGTAAACACTACTCTGCTCAGGAGGTGTGAATGTTTCACAACTTGAAAAGTGAAATCAAGAAATAGTTGAGCGTATAAAGCATGATTCACTTTGCTAGTACAAAATTCATCCATGAAATATTAAAGATGAAAAAGTTGATAGGATATCTAGGTGAATTACCTTTGACTTTCAAGAATGGGCATACGCGCAAGAACAAATTCACAGAACATCTCCAAAATCTCATAAGCCTCCCATATGTTTTGCTCTCGTATGATATGCTCCACCTTTGGAAGGATACCAGAGAGAATATGAATCAAATAGTATGCATCAATCTAGGAAGATTAGGGTATTGAATGACATGAGAAATTACCCGGATTCTGGCAATAGCTTCCTGGCCAATCTGCAAAAACTGGGCTATCTCCTTGCGCATCTGCTTGAGCTGGGAATCTCTCTTATTCTGTAGCAATTTGATACGGGAGATAGCCAGATTTAAGCACGTTTTGCTACAAAAAAAAAAAAAACAGCTTAATCAGTGACTGAACATTAATTATCCTTGGAAAACTAAATAATACTCGAAGTGCAATAACAAAATCAAATTACATCTAATGATACAGTGAATCAGAGAGTACTTCCGCAAAATTCCAACTTTTTACTGAAGGATAGAAAACTAGGCTCAAAAAATACCCTCAACAAGTTTTATCTTCATAAAAGAACAACATTTCACAAACACATCATACATAGAAAAAAAACTCAGGTACATTTCAATACCTAGAAAACTTCCTGAGTATTCGTCAAACCTGGCTCGTTTTAATATCTAAAAAAGACTTTATATAAGACATAGTAGGGCACAACCCCCACCCCTTTAAAGATTCTCCATCTAATAATCTGTTATGAATGCATCAAAACAAAAAAAAATGCCTTTTAATAAAGAAAATGATGGCCATAATACAGCAATGAAGGTAATAAACTGAGTTTCAAAATCAAACTCTGAAAGAGTTCTAGTTACGATTCTTCACACTCCCTCAAAAGAAAATTATTTCACATAAAATATTGTCATCACATACCATCACATAATTGCAAATTGTTATCATTAATTACCTACACCCAATCGAAAATCAAAATGCCATATTAGTCATGTGCAACTTCAGTGATCAGATGATTCTAACCCAACAATGGGCGTGGAGCATAGCAATAAACGTATAAAGATTACAAGATAACAAACAGCATGCCCACTTTCATATTTACCATCTATTTCATCAAAACTTTACTCAAATAGCCGAAGTAAGGATTACAAAATGATGAATTCCCATCAATCAGATAATCCAAGTCACTAATTAGAAGCAATTACATGAATTTACAGCATAGAACTAAGAGGCTTATGCAAATATCAACAACTCAAATCAAGTGCAAATTTTTAAAGCAAACCCCAGATCAGTAAAAACTAACAGGTGCAATCTGCATAAAAAACATGATGAATCTAACAAAAAAAAGTTAAAAAGGATTTTAAAGATTGGATTTTTATAATGTATGAATGGTTAAAATACAAAAGTATATTTGGGGGGATGAGAAAGTGAGTAGCAAACCATCTAGGGCCGAGGACTCCACGATTGAAGAGCTGGTTCAACACTGACATTGTATAAATCAAACCTTCGCAAACTGTTAGATTTTATGAAACTCTCCTCTCCTCTGATTTCCGTTGATCGGGTTACAATACGAACAAAAGATAATTATACAAAATATATCACATATATCCTAAAATAACAGAATACCTATCATAAAAACTTTGAGAAAGATTTTATCTTGATGATAATATCGTGAGTGATTTTCAGTGGACTTTGATTGAACAAGCAATAAACCACCAACTGATTCCGAAGAAGGAACCACCTATCCCACCAACTTTCCGATGCAAAGTAAATCAGACAGACTGGCTACCAATTTAGTAAAGAGAAAATAATGGCTGGGTCGTGGTAAAAAATTGGCCCAACTCGAATTACCGATTCGAACCTGCAACGATTTGAATCCGATCTATAACCGTTTAAAATGTGAAATTGGTAACACGTAACCCGACCTGATATTAACCGACAAACAACTTTACCTTATATTATTTGACCCGAAGCTAAAGCAGCATTCGACTCGACATAAACCAATAACCGACAAGAATCGACTTGACAATGAAGCAAACCCAAAATGACACCTGAACTGATTATAACCGAAACAAATTATAATCCGAGATAACATGTTATGAACCTGACCTATTGTGATCTATGACCCGTTTTATTTTGATTCGTTGTTGATCCAACTCATTATTAATTAAAGTCGTAATAACTTATAACTTGATTTTGGAGAAATTGCATTTTGTTTGTTGAATTTTACTTTTAAAAATATATATGAAAAAAGTGTATAATGGATCAAATAATACATCATAATGACTTCCGGCCAACTAACATAATTTGAAAGGCCCTGCCAAATAAGTTTTTTTTTTTTGTTACAAATCTCAAGTATGATTCAAACTATTAAATGTACATGATTTTTCTAATTTATTTTTCCTAAAAAGATTAACTTGCTTTCTATGAATTACTAGAGTTTGACTTTCATAACATAACATCCCACTTAATAATTATTTGACCTAACTTTGATTGAATATTTTGTAAGGGATAGAATTTCTTCAGCAACTTAATGTTTCATTGTGTTAGTTATATGACCAAAATCATAATTGAACCTAAAATAGTTGATTAAACGTCACAAATATTGAGTCAATCTCGGTACTATCAGACCTAAGTATGATGTATACTCGAAATTACACACCACAAACCCGACTTAGTACAACCCCAACCCAAAATTGAACGGAACCCGAATTGGCCGAACCGAACCCGACTTGTATCCGAAAGGGTAAATAATCCAACATGATTTGATCCAAGCTAAACCCGAGCAAAGTGTGAAACTTGACTCGATAAAAACTTGACTTAATATAACCCGATCCAAATATGACCCGAAACCTGACATGACCTGATCTGAACCCAACTAGAGCACTCGAATCGACATTTACTCTTGCCTAGTTGTTCGTGGGCGTGGGCTGTAGTCAATTTTGCATAGGGGTGGCAAAAAAGTCAATTTGATTAGTTTCGTGTAAATTAAAATTAAGCTTATCTTGGAACAAATTAAACTAAGTTAAATCCTTACAAAAATCATACTAATTGGTATTTGATTTCAAACAGTTTAATTCATATTAGGGTTAGTGTCTTATACAAATTGGATTCGAGTCAAGGTTATTCAAGGTTTGAGTTAATTTCGGGTCATGAATCTTATCAATCTACTCAAATAATATAACGAAGTGCGAAGAATGCAATGAAGTATATAGCAATACTTATTTGAGAAACTATCATAATGGTAGGATTAGAGTTTATATCGAGTTAAGATCAATAATGACATAAAAATCCTATCAATAAAAGAAACCATCAGAAGGAAAAATAAAATAAAAAAAGCATCATATATAATGTGGTAATTTTGATATTACAAACTCGTAAAAAGAAGATATTGAGATTACAAAAAATATGTTAAAAGATACTAGTTACTCCGTATAATCGTATAAATATTTAGAATACGAGTGTTATGTTTTTCTTTTTTTTTTTCACATAAAACTGCAATATTTTCTTTAATGTTTAAAAAGTGTTTTCCTATGAATATTTTACTAAAATCAAATTAATTAGTAGGAATTCTATAATATTCAACTCTTGTTTCTTTCATTTTTTAAATTTGAACCGAGGAAGTGAAATTTGTTGTGAGTGATTTTCGCTTTCATTTTCATGGTATTGAAAGTGGAAGGTAGCAATTCAATGAAGTATAGGGCCACTAAATACTCATAAAAGTCCTTTGGCTCCTTTCCCTTGTATCATTAGCTTGTCTTCTCCATCTTTTTGGTTGCAAGATGCATTACGTGCGAAGTGTTAGTGTATGTCCTTGCATGCTTTTGCTCCGTCTTTTTCTCATTCTTCCTCATATTTCTCGGAGGATCTTGACCTAGAATTAACTTACAGCAGTAATTAAAATCTGTCAAGTTTAAGTATTAGTATGTTGATATTCTAAAAAGCCCATATAACATAACATGTGAGTAATCTATATTAATAAATTAATAAAGAAATATCAACTACCCCTTATTATTATATGGTTTTAAGGTGAAACTCTCTTGTAAAGTAAACTCTCTATTATAGCCGGGCGTAACCCAAACCCATATGAAACAAATACTATCTCCCAAATGATGATGCAATAATGATGTGTTAACTTTAAAGACAATGCAAGTACCTATGTTATTTACTTCCTGCCCAAAAACATAATAGCCACCTTCAAGCTCTAGGAGGTCAACCAAACCAGACTACTATTATCAGTAAATCACGTACGAGCCAAAAAAAAATATCGATTATTACGAGTTTACAAACACATGGACAAAAAATATGGTTTTTGTGTATTCACTCCCTTGGATGAAAAATTTAAGTAGATGTCATATACAATGCAAATACAAAATGAATGGGTGGGCTACAGTAGATTTTTACCCAAAAATCCTGGAAGAATTCCAGCAAACAACGAAGAAAATTCAATCAAGAGGAGCATCTTGCGTCAAGCCATTTGATGATATCATCCAAAACACCGAAAACTGCATCATCAGGTTCTCCTTCAAGAATGGAATGATAACCTCCTTCATATAGTTTCAAGGTCTTATCATTGCTAGAAGCTTTCTCGTAAAGAAACTTGCTGACATTTGGATCAGTCACCTTGTCGGCTGCTCCATGAATGACCAACAATGGAGAACAAACCTGCAGTTCCATGCCCTTGCAATGTTAATGTTAAATCTAACATTTAATGAATATTACATCTAACATATATTGAAGGTCTAACCAAAGGTTCGTTGTAGAAATCCAACCTTGTTGACATTTGCCTCGATTTCACTTGTGACCTTCAAAATCTCCATTGCAGTGTTTAGTCGCACACGATCAGAGTAACAGATCATGTTGTAGTAGGCCTAAACAAACACAGGACAGGAAAGAAAACTAGTGAAATTAACTAGTTAATATATGGTCTACTACTCTGATACTTACATGAACAGACGCGCTTAGTGTTATATGGGCAATGAATCAGTTGTAGCCACAAATTTCAACAGACTTCTTGATCCAAAACAGGAACAATTATCCACAGAAAACAGCAAAGTGAATTCCTAGGAACCAAAACAACTTCAAGGAGAGACCAAAGACAAACCATTTTCCTGTACTTTGGGTTTCTAAATGCAAGCTCGGCCAGGTCTTGGGTCGGAAAGAATTGGACTTGTGGAATAAGATTCGAGATGAGTTTCGCAGCTTTCAATATCAAAGCAGGAGGCATCACTTCTTCCGCAACCTTGAGATTACATAAAGGGTCAGAGAAATTTCAATCCAGAAATTCACCAGCATAATAAAATTAAAAAAAGAACTGAGCTGATCATTTTTAATGAATGGCCATGTGTAGTTTGCTACTCTCTCGATTCGATACATGCAACAGTAAGGGAACTTTTGACAATATTTTGGAACCACCAAAGTCAGAAATCTTACGCAATATTTTTGGATGGAAAGAGTTGAAATGAACACATTGAAAGTAACAAAAACTAATGAATGTTAGACCAATAATCTGATCAAAGGAGGACAATATTCTTTCTGACAAACCAAGATATGATTAAAAACGTATGGTTAACCAAACATACAAAACATCTAAGTTATCTGCACAGCATCCTATTTGCATCCACAAGGACTCATTCCTATTCCCAAGATGAGCCATTTTGAAAACAGAGCTTGAAGTTGCTAGGTTAATGGATATGAAATTTCCAATTCAGCCAGATTTAGTAATGCAAAGTAGGATTCCATGGTGAATTTAGACTAAGAAATATACATATATCCTCGAGAACATGCACAATGCAGCTTGAAATATAAGGTATTTATTCAAGATGAAGCACACTTTCCAAACAAGCATAAATTGGCTTAAGCATCTAGATTCAGAGTTCAGTTCACAGGTATAAGTCTATAATCTTACAAGAGCAATTCGTAGTTGAGTTGGTTAGCTTACTCTACACATAGGAGCAACAAGAATCATTCCATCCCAACTGTCAGGCTCTTTGAGATGAGTTTTCAACGCAACCGCACCACCCATGGACTGCCCAAAAATAAAACGAGGCAGACCTTGCATCTCCGGCCTCTCTGTCATAATATAACTACACCACAATCAGCCCAATTCCAATTTCTCAAACAAACAGTTGGACATAAAGAGAGATACAATACCATCATAAAATCAGCAACCCTACTAATAGAATACAAGTTACACAACTACCTTTAATTTTAGCATATTGCTCAATCACATTATCAACTAAATCATCGAAATCCGAAATGTAACCATGTAATCCATCAGACAGACCAAACCCAGGATGATCAACAGCATATACTCCATATCCAGATCCCGCAATTCTTTTTGCTATACCTACAAAAACACCAATTTCACCTCTATAAACTTCAAATATACCAAATTTACTGATAATTGTTGGATAATGGCTGTAAGACAGCAACACATATTTACGTGGATTACTAACAATACGAATTGTGCCAGTCAAAGCGACAAACTGATTCAAGGCATATCCAACAATGATAAGTGTAGTTCAGAATTCATTATACCTTCAAAGAAAAAAGTACAGGTATCACCATATCCATGACAAAAGCAAACAATACCCTTGATTTGATCTCCTTCCATTGGCAACCACCTCTTACAAAATATCTCCTGCCCTTTCGAATTCAACTCATACCACTACATGAACAATTCAAAATCGCTGAAATCATCAACCCATTCCATCAATATTCTTACACAAAATAAACCCATATATTATAAAATAAAATAAAAACTTATAAGATAATTTCAAATCATCAACTCACTGGATCAATTTTTTCTTTTTTTTTTTTTTTTTTTTGGAGTAACATAATTTTCTTATCATTAACCCATATAAGCAATGTTTGAAAATTTATAAGATAATCAAACATGTTAGATTAGAAATTAAGAATGATTACCTCCTCTGTTCTGATCCCAGGAGGAGCAAACTACAACCACAAACCACAAGTCAAAAGTGAGTCAAATGTCAACGAATTTCTAAAATACTAAAAATTGTTTCTATTATTTTGAGGTACTCATAACTAAGCTCTAATTAGAAATAAAACAGATTAACAAAAAAAAACAGGGACCTTGAACAAAACATGGTCAAGTTGTCGATGAAAGTCAATGAAGGCGGACCGGACTCGCCTGCGGGCAGGTGCATGATCAAGATTCAGAGACGCATACTGATAAAGTTCATCACTTAAATCTTCAAGACCTTTCTTCCTTTGTTTCTTACCAAACGTCTTCTGATTGGGCCCACTTGATGATGATGATGAGTTATGAACCGTTGATTTTTGAGAGTTGATCACAGGAAGTGAAGAAGAAGAGTGTTTGGAAGTGAGTTGGGTAGTGAATGGTGAAGGGGATACTGTGAGTGTCAGATAGGGAGAAAGTTTCATGTTTTACTAGGTTGGTTATTATGGAAGAAAAGTTGGATGTTAGTAGCTCGATTTGGCGTTGGACGTGTAAATGTTGATTATTTTAAGGTCAAGTTGAAGCCTTGGAGGGCATGTGTTTTATAAATATAGTAAGGTTAGGTGATGGTCTCTGTGAATAACTATTTCAGTTACGGAGAATCGACTCAGCCCAACCCAAAAACTTGTCGTATTTAGATAGTAATTTGGGGCCCATTTTCTAGCCCACCTTAGTCAATTTTTTTAAAAAAGGGGCATTTTGATTTCCCAAAAATTAGTATTTTAGATCAAAATTTAAGCCTAATTCAGAAACCCCAAAAGCCCGTTAAACCCGAAATTACATGCTCCGGAGAATTTAAATCTACCCAACATTAGGCCCAACCTGATTATAAGGCTTGAAATGGGCAAATTATTTTGAGCAAGGCAGTAGGCACTATATTTGATCTCCTCTATGACGTGCACATTATCCCAATAGAGTAAAGCCAAAACAGTCAACAAAAACAAAAGAGTAGCTCTCATACGATTGACATATGAGTAACTTATTTGTTTATTTATTTTTTTTGGTAAGGGAGTAACTTATTTTTGGTTCTTATTGCTTTCTATTTTGTATCACTGTTTGTATTTTTTTTCTTTCCATTTGGGTAGGATTGTTTGCGTTGATGTAGTAGAATATTCCATAAGTCATCTTTTGTACGTCACATATTCCGGTTATTTGTAACATCATGCCTTGGATTCATTTTGGATCATTTTCTCTAGTCTTCTACCACACTAACAATAAAAATTGCCAAGTTTATTGTTACCGAAATAACTGTAAGTCCTATGATCAAGTGTTAATTAAACTAATTGATAGTTATAAGGGTTAAATAATGAGAATTATTAATTTGGTGAATTTAGGTAGTCATAATGTTTAGCTAGAAACCAATTAAGATTTGCAATTCAATTAGGAATGAGGCTTGCTACTAACATTACTCATGGAGTGGATCATACTAATAAGACTCTATAAGGCTTATGGGTTTGAATAAATCAAATTTGGTTAGGAGATGGTCACTTGTGAATTGTTTGTCAAACTTACTATTAATATTGATGAATATGATACATCAATTTAAGTACTCTAAAACATAAGGGAGTGTAATATACAAAAGTACTATAAAATGCTATCTTGTTCTGGCTGATATACGTGAATGGATCTAGATATGTACTCGTATGGATAATGTAGATGAATCACGATTAGAGTTCTTGATCTTCTAATTTTTGTCCTAACTGTTAAAGGAAAACACGATATAAAGGCATGTATAATTTCTCGTTGATTTATGTTTAACTATGAGATCCTGGTTGTATAATATACAAAAGTCATTTAATGAAAATTTTCTTTAGCGCATCACAATCTACGATGGTTATCTTGCATATATTAATTGTTGATGAAAGTTGCGAATTTTGTATGCATTTTTTTTATTATTTTGATTCAATTAGGAGAGGTTTATTGGGTGAATTAAAACAACAAGATTAAATTTATTTAATTAAATTGGATTAATTAATTTTAGGTATTCAATGCTTTATTAATCACTAATTTACACAATTGGAAATAAATCCTCAAACTTTTGAAATATTGCATGATTATGGTTCGAATGATGCTCCATAATTGTTTGAATAGCATAAGTACACACAATTGATTGTTATTTTGCATTAAAATTCTAACAAAATTTGGCAATTTCCACTCTGTATGACAAACCCTAATTTTCCCCAATTCAATTGATTCGTATGAAATATATTGAATATCCTAATCTATTCACCCCAAATTTGCTTAAATGTTGACCCAAAAGCAACTCAAGTGTTGCACAAAGAGAGGGCATGGACACCCAGACAATACTACAACGCATGTGACTGTATGGTCGCTACGATTGTTTGACAATCTGTGCCAGTTTGGGCTAGCCAAAATGGACAATCAAAGAAGTATAACTCAGCATAGCAAGTAGAAATGGAGCCATGGAGAGCACAAGTCCTCAGAGGATGAAAAATTGATGGAGAGAGATAACTATTATGTTTTCTTTTTTTAGGCTCCGTTTAGTAGGGTGTAAAACATTTTTAACCGAAAATAATTTTTCATGGAAAACCTTTTACGGTGGAAAACTCATTTTCATAGAATTTCTCCGTTGTTTGGTTACATGGAAAATGATTTTACGTTTAAACATTTTTCGTTGTTTGGTTGAACTGAAAATCAATTACTCATATTAACTTTTCTAATTGTATACTCTTGTCATTTAAAAAAAAATCCGTTATATTTTCTAATTGTTTATCATTAGCTAAATTTGTTATGGTATGATAAATATTTTTTTATAAAATCTATAATATATTTCTTTGATCTATTAATAACATATTACATTATACAGAATATTGTCATAAAACCAGAGAACCTTAAAAAATATGGTTCAACGTTATAAAAAAAGACTATAAGCTATCTATAAAGGAGTATTCGCAATTGAATAAGTAAATCAATCAACTCGTTATAATGTAATAGTTTGTACTTTTATATTTTAAATTCTAATAGAAAGAAAATTTCTACTCTAATTTCAAATAAACTATTGATCGTCCACATTTTATGAGAAACTTTCATGATTCAATCGAAATAAAGGGAAATCTACGGTTTTCTTTCCGACTAAAATGGATAAAATTAGTTCAAACTCATAATATAACTCGATAATTTAATAATCAAGACATGAGATTCAAAGAAAACGTACTAAATTGATGATATTCGAAGAAGATGAAAAGAAATTATGGATCTTTTCCCCAATTTTAAAGAGAGAGAAAGTGTGGAGTAGATAGAGGGGGTACCGAGAAGATGAGAAATGAAGAATGTGTGAATAAAACAGGTCATGGGTCGGGCCGAGCAGGCATGCTTTTGGCACAGTACGACGCAAATAAGGTCGTAGCACGACATGACACGCTGTCCGAGAAGTGGACCACAGGCGAGACCACGGACAACAACAAAAATTAGACACTAGCACTCAAAAGGCACGGCCCGAAACATGCTATTATTTAGTAATATTTAATACAATTAATATTACTATTATTTTTAGTATTATTATTCTTATAAAATAATTTATTTCATCTAAAATTATTTTTTTCAATTCTATTGTATACTTTATTTTTATTTTTTGTTAAAAAAAAGGCCAGGACGAGGTTAGACACGGCACGCCAAGCACGTGGATCGTGTTAGACCATTAGCTGAGTTTAAGGGAAATGTAGCACAATACAGTGCGACATGACTACGATTAAGCACGACACAAAAAGAGATCAGACACGAGTTGGCACGGTCCATAACGGGCACACCACGACTCGTGCCCACCTCTATGTATGAATTGGTAATGCATAAGTTGTTTGTTAGTTGATAATTTTTTTGGAGTGAATTGATGTAAAATTGTTTTACCCCTAGTTTTAGAGGAAAATATTTTCAATAGGGTGTAAAATGAATTTACATTTCAAGTTTTACATCCTATATTTTACTCCAAACTAAACAATGTAAAATGAAAAAACAGTTTTCAGGGAAAATATTTTACACCCTACTTAACGGAGCCTTAATGTGCTCCACATAGTAAACTTGATAAGACTGGTTTAAAGGGTCTAATCACTTGTATATCAAATCTAATTAAAGGGGCTTTCTCAAATTAATTCGTCCATTGCTAAGTAGTACTAAAAAAAATGAAGATATACATTTATAAAGCATGCTGGAAGCTGATCCATATGGAGCGTGGGGACTTGGGAAGAAGAGCTCAGCTAGGGCTCATCTAAAGAAATGATGGAGCAGAGAAGGGACTTTCTTCATCAAGTGATACAGCTTTTGAAAGTTCTGTTACCTCAGGTAGTTGAAGGTAATTTTTTCATAACAAAGAGTCAAGAGAGAATAAATCCAACATACATATGGAAACTGCAACAAGCCCATATAAGCATTGAACTTGCATCTATCACATGAAAGATTATATGGTTTATTACGATGTAGGCTGACCTTTCTGGAGCGAAATTTTCCAAGTAGTTCTGTGACAAAATCTAGCAATGCTTGTGCTGCTGTGAGCTCTGAGCAATCAGTACAGCAGAGTTCACTATGCTTGGCAAACAGATTTGAAGAGTTGCTGTATCATATACGTCTTGTTACCAGGAATGGCGTCAAAAGATCAACAAGAATCACTTCGCCAACATCAGTGATCGACCACCTAAACATTATTTCACCTTTATATCGTATAATCTGAAATCTCCTCGATAATAATTCTGAAAGGTCAGGCTATAGAGTTGAGATTAGAAAAATCTGTAAATTCATGACAGAACTCAGTTGAATTTCGTTTGCTTACCCACCATAGCGTATCCTGTTTTATTCAGCCTTCCTGGCCAAACGCCATATCCTCAGATTGGGACTCTAGTAACTGTAATAGTTTGGACAAACTTCTCAAGCATATATATATTTCTACCGTCTCAGGATGCCTCTGATCCGATGAATAGAAATCGGCCACTTTATCATGAATCTCTATCATGCTATAGCCTGGTACTTTTTCAAATCTACTATCCCTCATAGCAACTTTTAGCTTGGACACATGATCCCATTTCCCAGCATCTCCATGAATGTTTGCCGATGTAAGGTAGTTTGCCGGATTCCAAGGTTCAAGCTCAACCAGACGTTCAAGAGCCAGCTCAGCTATCTCCATATTTTTGTAAATCCTAGATGCCCCAAGTAAACAGGACCATATTACAGAATCTGCCTTCATGGGCATCATTTTTACTAAATCGAGGGCCTCAGCCAGATGACCTGATCGTGCATATAAGTCAACAAGACAACCATAGTGCTCAATCTGAGGGCTGATGAAATAATCAGACATACTACGAAAATAAGACAGCCCCTCATCAATTGATCCAATATGTGTACAAGCACAAAGAACACCCACAAAGGTGACACCGTCAGGTAGTATCCCAGCGTTTTTCATCCGATCAAAGAAAGCTAAGGCATCTGAGGAATGACCATGCATTGCCAAACCACCAATAATGGTGTTCCAAGACACCAAGTCTCTCTTAACTAAGCCATTGAACACATCTTTAGCAAATTCAATTCGTCCACATTTTGCATACATGTCCATCAGAGCATTTGCAACAGATACATGTCCTTTATATCCAATGCGCTGGGCATAGACATGTAACCACATTCCTAAATCAAGTGCTCCTAATCGTGCACAAGCCGACAATGCAGTAGCCAAGGTTTCATGATTCGGAAGCACCTCACCCTCAGATAGCATTCGGTTAAAAGCAGTCAAAACTTTGGTGAAACAACCCTGCTTTCCATACACACCAATCAGCCCATTCCAAGAAAACACATTTCTCTTAGGCATTACTTCAAACAATTCCTCACAAGTCTCAACATTCCCATTACTTGCATACCCATCTAAGATAGTATTCCACGACATCGTATCCTTACATGGCATTGTACCAAAGAGCATGCGTGCATTCTCCATATCTCCAACTCCAATATATCCTCTGATCATAGTATTCCATAACACAATATCACTCTCAACTGCCACGTCGAAAACTTCCCTAGCCGAGTTCACATCCCCACACAAAATAAACCCATTGATCATAGAAGTCCAAGAAACAACATTTCTCAAAGACATCTCAGCGAACACCTTATAAGCCCGTCCGACCGCACCGGAACACGAGTACATCTCAATCAATGTGTTACCCACAAACGGGTTCGTCTTAAACCCAGTTTTAGTGACAATAGCATGAACCTGCTCACCCTCACACAATCTTTTCACTTTCCCACAAGATTTCAAAATCATAGGAAATGTGTAACAACTTAGCTTAACATGACATTCCATCATCTTCACAAATAAGGAAATCACTTCATGGTGCATCCCATTTTGGGTATACCCCTTAAACATCACATTGTATACTACATTATCTGGTTCAGGCATTTGATCAAACATTTGGCGGGCATGCCTAACATTCTTGAGTTCTGAAGAATGCACAATGAGTTTGGGGACTACATAGTAGCTATGTTGGAGGCCATTAACAGTGACTTGAGCTTGAACTTGTTGAAAGTGGTTGAAATTCTTACATGATTTCAGTAATGCAATGAATTTATTTTCTACGAGAATGAGCAATGGTTTTTGAGCAGTGGCCAAAGCAATGGTTACTATTTTTGAATGGGTTTTTGAGTTTTAAATCTCCTTATATAGTTAGTAGTATCATTGATCTTAGCGGTGAGAGTGGTGGTGGTGGGTGGATGCTACGGTGGAGTTGAGGAGACTGCGATCATTAACCGGTCTTTCCCTTTTTTGGGGAATGATTTCAGAGGAAGACTTCACTATGTGGTTTAGGAGTAAGGACTGTGAATAATTAATGGACCCAACCCAAGATGAATCCTAGACTTTATTGGGTTTCTTATTGAACTGGCCCAACAAGAAAGTCCTAATTATTGGACCTTCCTTTCATTTGGGTTATTTTACAATAAAACTATTTGTATGTGTGTCAAAATCTAGGACTTATGAAGTGTTAGGTAGAAGGGATAAATGGTGAGGATTAAGATTTGTAATTCGAATTCAGTCTTATCTCTTATTTGTGAGATAAGAATAGGACAAAAGCAGCTCATATTGTTTTTATCCCTCAACTTCTGTACTTCGAGAGAGACTGATATATTAGAGAGAGGTTAGAAATGAGAATGCAAAGGAAAATGTGTCAATGAAAAGAAAAGAATGAGTAGAGAATGAGAGAATTAGTAAGGTCATTTTGATAAATTTGTCTAATTCCAATCTTATTACAAACACGTACCAAATAAGGATGATCCGATCCAAAATATATTGGTATTATTTTTTAGAGGCACGCCTATTATTTTCCTAGGCTTTATGGTAAACAAAAGGGGAATATATGCCCATCTAGACAATGTAAAACATGTGCTAGAGCTACATGAACCAAACTCATCAAGAGATGTTTGAAGTGTTAGATGAATCGGCTCATGTCAAGTAGTTATTAATAGATGAGTTTGCAATAGCAAAGGGATCTAGGATAGGGATTATCATCATTTCTTTAGAGGGTAAGGTTATTGAGTATGCTCTTAAGTTTTCGCTTAAGACTATCATTAATGACGTAGAATAGAAGAAGCTAATGCTAGATTACAACGCTCGAGGCAAACCATATAATACTTAAAGCTGGCTCACCACTTGTTGTAAATATATATTGGGGGAGAGTATGAGGCCAAAGAAGTTTCAATGATTTCCAACTTGGAAAAACTCATGGCGTTAAATGCAGACCTCGAATGCAAAACACATAAGCAAACGTGCTATCCGAATTGGGAAGTTCAATCCTACAAGAAATAAACATGTCTGTCATAGTGGAAGTCAGACCAACAAGTTCCATTGAAGGGGATGCAATAACAATTTTTAAAATGAAGATTTGCTATCATGGATGGAGGAAATCATTTCATACAAACTTAGAAAGGAGTTGTCATCTGATCAGGCTAAGAAGATCAAGTCAACATACTAGATACTGCATGTTAGAAATAAGGTAACAAAAGAGTTAGAATTATAGAAAAATTAATTTTCATTGTATTTTCTCAAATGTGTTAGCCCTAGAGATGCTGACTATATTCTTAGAGAAATTCATTTGGGTCAATGTGGTCAACACCTAAGGGGCATAGCATTGGCCCATAAAGCACTCATAGTAGGCTATTAGCCAACTATTAAAGTAGACACGAAGAATCTAGTGCAAAGATGATAGAAGTGCCAGAAGTTTACACCAATGGTCAAGCATCCATCAATGGACCTACAACCTATTTACACCCTCATTCCTTTTGCATAATGATAATTGGATATTTCGAGACTATTTCCCTAGGATAAGTACTAAAATAAGTGCTTAATCGTAGGTGTGGATTATTACACCAAATGGATTGAAGCTGAAGCCTTTCCTAAAAGTATAGAGATAATTGTAAGAAAGTTCTTCTGGTAAAACATCATTACAAAATATAGTTTTCCTAAAGTCGTGGTCTCTTGGTTTGTTGAGTTTGGGATCAAGTATGTGTATTCTTTAGTGTGCAACTCTTTATCTAATGGCCAAGCAAAGGTCATGAATAAGCAAATCCTTCAAGGTTTGGAAAAGAGTTTTGATGAGGAAAAAACCAAGTGGTTAGAAGAACTTTCACTAGCGCTTTGGTCTCTTCGAACCATGGTAAAAGATTCAACAAGACAAACACCATTTCACTTGGTATACGAGTTTGAGGAGTAATGCCAATGGAAATTGGAACTGAGATTCTGCGGGTTCAAATGTATGAATTTGACCAAAATGAAGATATGAAGATAAGTTTTAAGTTGCTCAATGAAAGTAGAGAGAGGTCAAATTGAAAATGGCAACTCATGAAGCAAGTGTCAGCATGCTATATAATAGAAAGGTCAAATCCAGACCACTTAGGATTGGAGACTTGGTTCTAAGAAACATAGCTATAGTCCAAAAGGAAGTAACTTATAGCAAGCTATTAGCTAATTGGGAAGGCTTATATCAAATTACAGATGAACAAAACTAGGTATTTATAGGATAAAAACTTTAGGATGGATATACATAGGGAGCAATTAGAATCTTAGAATACTCAAAAAAATACTTCATACAAATTTTGTATAAGCCTCATTAGAAGAAAAAAAAAACATGGGATATAAGCCATTTTTGGTCTATGGATAGCCCAAGAACAATGAGCCCAATAATTTGACCCAATCACTTTAAGTGGGTCATTAATAGGATTAGAAGTTATTGGACAGCCCAGCAAAGTGGACACACTAAATGGACCACAAGTGGCACACCCACAACCAATCTCAAGGCTCTTTTGAATTGATATAAATACACATAAAAGGTAAAGTTATCTAATTCTCTCTAATCACAAATATAAACTTTCGCTCTAAGCAATTTTTGAGAAATATTCAAACCAAACACTAACTGTTAAGCAGACCTTTGATATTAACATTTTCATTGACTTAGACATCGTAGTGGATTTCCTAGGCTTGTAACACTTGTCTCTTTTACACATTATTCACCGTTAAAACTCGGAGATTAGCTCTTCAATTAGTGCTCTGGCAATCCTATGAACAACTATATTCTTTCTTCGTTACTTGACAATCAAGTTATCCATTTTTTTTTATCTCCGGACAAAAACATTTAATATGAAAGTGACTGCACCGGATACTCTAAGCTACTTAGTCCGAAAGCAACATAGTTACCTTCTATGATTATTGATAGAATGTGGGTCGATCTCGTAAATATATTCGTGAGACTTGATTCTTACTTCAAATATGAAGATGGCTATGATGTCCTCATGTGAGCGCTACCCTGCTTCACATTTGTAGTCAGTCTCAAAATGCTGTGGCATGCGGGTGAGCCCACATAAACCTCTGTGTAATCCTTTTTTCGTGCAATGAAGGATCATTCGATCAGCTAACAATCATTATATTGGCAGATTGTCCTTAAAAGATGTGAAATTAAGGTTAAAAGTGGAACCATCGAAGCGAGGAAAATTGACTATTGGATTTGGTTGAGTACTATGTGGTTAACAGTTGGTCATTTCATTCAATTGATGAACCGGTTTATGTGCGGTTAAAGACCATTTGATTTTTCCAATACTACTCGTCTAATCATCTACTTCATTGGCCTCAAAAGTGTGAGCAAATAGATATACTCGACTCGAGCAAAAACTCGTTAACCATGCATATTCCATTCATCATTTATAAATGATGATGTACATAAGTCCAAAGAATTTAGCAAGTTTTCTCAAAATCTAAGCGATTCTCAATTTGATGGACTTACAAATCTCTACAAAAAGGCCAAGAACGGAAGTTATATCTACACAATTCAATCCTATAATATAACCTAAAGTATGTACATCTTTATTTTTGTTTGTCTTAATATTGTTTTATCAGCTGGTTCACTTGATGAATTAGAGGTGTTTAGAGTAGTATATGTTAAATATGGGTTTAGACCACACCCGTTTATAGGAAATAATTCACTTTACATGATTAAGAGAGTTTTACCTTAAAATCATATGACAATAAGGGGATTAGTCCCTTAACCTTATATAGTGGACATTTCTCTATTGATTTATCGATGTAGGATACTTACATGTAATGTTTTATGTGCTTTTAGAGTTTCAACATTATAAAGACTAAAGATCAAGTTTGCACAAAGTGTACATATGAGAGATGCGACCAATTTCTATCTTTGGTAATCAAACCACTAGGAAAGTAGGAAACTTTGTGAGATCGAAATCATGTTAATAAACCAAGAAAAGATTTGAGCTTAGCTGGTTTGCAAGTCACTAATTCATATTATCCTACTTGTAATATAACATTCAACAGTGAAGTGCTTAATGGATCTCCAACATCCATTTTGTAATCCAAGTTTTAAATGAACCATATGAAGTAATTAAACCTTGGCGACTTAATAGGAAAGCTACATACAATGTATCCAAAGAACATTAACATAAGGTCAGAAGGTGGGTATCTTAATCATAATTCTTAGTACTCTTTGCCAGCTTCTAATACATAAGTTGGTTTCCTATAAATGGAGAGAAAATAGACAACTTAAGTTTAAAATTATAAATTCCGCAGTGTCAACAGAAAGTTTGAAATTTAGTTTGGTACTGACCAGTTTAAAAAGTAGGCTATAGGCAGGTTTTGTTGGAACACCGCACAATGGATGTTAATGATTTGTGCTTAGGTTAGGTTTGAGCAGAGTGTAATAGGTGTTTTCATTTTGTAAATAGAAGAGTATGTATAATTCCTCCGGTAAGTATTAACTTTTATATATACCCATATATGTTATATTCTTATATATATATATAGGGAAGAAATCCAACGAGAAGAGTGCTTAAAATAAGAAAAATAAGAAGAGATCTTGACCATGCAAATGGTAAAATCCAACGCTAGAGATTTCACGTAAAAAAATGATTACTATAAGAATAAAAAATGGTCACTATAATAATAAAAATAGTCATAATAAGTGAAAAAATATCTTGGTCACTATGAGTTAAAAAAGGGTCATTATGTGTACGTAAAATATCATCCGTTGGATTTAGGAGATGAAGAGCCAAGATGTCTTCTCATCTTTCTCATTTTAAAGACTCTTCTCATTATATATATATATATATATATATATATATATATATATATATATATATATATATATATATATATATATATGGGCGAGTTCTGGTGAGAACCCCTTAATATATAAGAACTCCTTGTATATAAGAACCCATCTTCGGCCTTTAAAATAAGAAAATCTAACGGCTTAGATGTATTGATTTTCAAATGGAATAATCTAATTTTTAGTCAATTATTAATAACTACAAACCGTATTAAATGCAATTTTAATCTATTTTTTTTTTAAACTTCCCTTCATTTCTGCAATTATGGTCAAATACCATATATTGGTATTTATATTTTTGTATTTTTTATTTCTACAAAATTGTCATATTCTTAATATAGATAATACAGTAAATAATCATAGGTAATTGTTTTAAATATAATCCCCTTATTCTAAATATAAATCTCTTCTTTCGGTGGATAATATTATTTAAATTTATTATAGTTAATGTGGTTATTGTTCTATATTTATGTGCATTTATTCGTATATTGTTTAAATATCATGAATACTTGTTCTAAACTTTTGATATCATACATGTTATAAATGTAATATGCTTATTAACATATCTAATGTTCTAAATTCATACGTAGTTGTTCTACTTATTAAACCAATTGTTCGGTATACTACTGTGCAACATATTTATTGACTTGTTGATGTACTATCGTTCGAAATACGTATGAAGTTGTTCGATAAGCTAGTTTGGATATGCTGTTTCAAATATCCATAGTTATTATTGTCTTTAGTTATTCTTAATAACAGATCTAATGTTCTAGATGTATATGCAATTGTTCGTATTTGTATCTTATTGTTCAACAATATATTATTGTATGATTCTATATTAATGTACTAAATTTTGATTATATTGTTCTATTTTATTTACGTCATTGTTCTAGAAATTCATATTAATGTTCAGACCATTGAATACAAATGAATATTCAGAACATGTGTGAATATAAATGAATATTAAGAACATTGAATATAAAATAATATTAAGAACATATGACCCGGCCCGATTATTGGTTTACTCATCATATGACAATAGTAATAAATTTAGGACATTGGTTATAATATTAGGCCGCATAAATATTCAAAGAACATTAGTACTAATATTTAGAACATTAATGATTAAAACAAAGATCCATCGTTGTCAAATAAGAATTTAGAACAGTAGGTGTATTATTAAGAACATTGAATCTTGAAAATAGATCACTTGTTGTCGAATAAAAATGTCATAATGTTTGAAAATATTTATTTCTAAAACAAATCAATAACTGCAAAAGCTGTCACATTTTTAAAAAAAATTAAAAAAAAACGAAAGTTTTCCACAAGTGAAAAAAAAAACGTGGCAAATAACTACTGTTATAATATAAAGCCATATAAATAAAATGCTATTATTCAAGAACAATAACATGTATGAGAAAGTGTCCAAAAAATTGGATATTTCTCAAAGGAGGGTTGAAGAATATGCCTTCTCTAATGGTCCAATAGAGTAATGTTCTTCATTTTATCTTTAATGTTCTAAAAAATAATAGTATTCTATTTATTGTTCATGATTTTTTGAACTTAGAATTACTATTGTTCTATATCAAACATATTATGTTCTAAAAATGATATGATTAATGTTCTATATGTAAAAATGTACTAATGTTCTAAACGTTATGATATATTGTTCTAATTTTGTGATATAGTGTTCTAACTATAAATTACTAATGTTCAGAATTTTATTTCTACTGTTCTAAGAAATGATAGTCTTCTATATTGTTCTTGATTGACTACTATTCTATATTCTACATCTTATATTTTAAAATGTATGAGTAATGTTTTATATGTAAAAAAATGTACTAATGTTCTAAACGTTATGATATATTGTTCTCAATTAGCCAATTAAAGGTTCTACGCTTATGATATATTGTTCTAATTTCTTGATGTATATGTTCTAACTATAACTAACTAATGTTTTAGACGTTATTATATATTGTTCTAACTTATGATGTATTGTCTAATTTTTGCATGGATGAAGTGAGGATTTATATAATGATGAATTGAATTTCATCAATAGGGACGACATATTGTCCTTTACAGAAAACAACTATATTACGAATAATATAGTTGATTCATGGGCACATATTCTTAATGTTATGAATAGAAGAAGAAGCCCAAAAGCAAAGAACATATTCTTTTGCTCAAGTGAATTATGGGTAAATTTCTAATGTATTTCTGTACTAAATTTTTTTTTTCAAATTTATTTCTATACTAATATGATATATATATATATATATATATATATATATATATATATATATATATATATATATATATATATATATATATATATTCCACAACAGCTAATTCTTTGCAGTAATACATACTTCAAAGAGAATGATTCGTTTGAAGACAGATACATGGCCTTTAGATCTAGACTAGAGGATGAAATGAGGCACTCCCAAATAAGTTCATTTGAGAAAGTAATTCAATATATTTTACGATTGTTTTTTTTATTTAACGTCAAATATGATATAAGTGTTCTCTTATTGTAATAAATATTAATTCTAAAGTTTTAATTTATATTTCAAGTGTTCTTCTCAGTGTGTGCCTATGAGCACTATTACTTATTCTGCTTTAATTTTTTAAGTTAATCAGTTGAGATGATTGACAATAGATTTCTTGAGAAGGGTGTGACATTTATATCTAAGTACAAACACTTTTTCAAGACAATGGTAATGTTCTTCATTGCTAATAAAATTGTTATAAGTTAATAATATTATTGTCCTATACCTAATGTCTCATATTACACTTATATACTTATAATAACCATTCTCTATTATTTTAATTGGCAGTTGAAGGCCTTCGTTAGATTCTTAAAGGATAAAAAGATAGGTGATGGTGCTTTGGTATCTACATTTAAGGGCTCGATGAAGAGGATGAAATGGAGGGACAACACCAACATAAATGATTGTTGGATGTACATCATGAAGCACATGGAATCATACCAAGGCCAGAGCGACAAGCAATGGGATATTGGATTCCAACCCAATAATGGTAATGATGACATACTTTATAATATATCAATTAATATTATCAGTTATTATATTTATAGGATGAAGCCTTGACGAAATTACAAATTGAGTATTGTGCTATAATATTAAGCAGCAATGAAAGAAAGCTTAAGGATGAATCAATTTCAAAGGCAAAGGAATGGGCGAAGGAGCAGCTAAAGCAAAGTTAGCCACATGTCAATTTCAATTTTTTGAACTAAGTGTCATGTTGTGATATATTCTAATACTAATGTTCGAATTTATCATTCTGATGTACGAAATTACTCTCCTATTGTTTGAACTATAACTAACTAATGTTCTAAATCGTTATTATATATTGTTCGAAACTATCAACTTATTAACTTACTGTTTGAAATTTAAGTACATAGTGTTCGAAAATATTAATCGACTGTTTGAAACTATTAAGTTATTGTTCAAAACTATTAACCTATTGTTTGAATATATACTAGTGTTCGAAACCTATTAACTATTAAACTTATTGTTCGAAAATATTGACATATTGTTCGGAACTGTTTACCTATTGTTCGAAATTATTAACCTTATGTTTGAAACTATATACGTAGTGTTCGAAACTAAAACTTTCTGTTTAATACTATTAATTTGAACTATTTACTATCAATCACAACGTTTATACCATTGTTTGAAATTATTAAACATATTGTTCGAAATTAATCTATGAACTTATGAACCCATTGTAAATTTATTGTTCGGAACTTTTATATATTGTTTTGATTTAGTAACCTACTGTTTGAAACTATCAAGTTATTGTTCAAAACTATTAACCTATTGTTTGAATATTTACATAGTGTTCGAAACCTATTAACTATTAAACTATTGATCAGTAGGTTTAAACAATTGTTCAAAATTATAAAACTTATTGTTCGAAACTATCAACTTATTAACTTACTGTTCGAAATTTAAGTACGTAGTGTTTGAAAATATTAATCGATTGTTTGAAACTATTGAGTTATTGTTCAAAACTATTAACCTATTGTTTGAAAATATACCTAGTGTTCGAAACCTATTAACTATTAAACTATTGATCAGTAGGTTTTAACCATTGTTCAAATTATAAAACTTATTGTTCGAACTATTAACTTATTAACTTACTGTTAGAAAATTAAGTACATAGTGTTCAAAACTATTAATCAACTGTTTGAAACTATTAACCTATTGTTCGAAACTATTAACCTTCAGACATAAACGTAGTGTTCGAAACTAATACTTTATGTTTAATACTGTTCTTATATAACTATTTACTAATGATCATAATGTTTATACCACTGTTCGAAATTATAAACATATTGTTCGAAACTATTAAGCTCTTAATCAGAATGTTTAAACAATTGTTCGAAATTATATACGTATTGTTCGAAAACATAAACGTATTTTTCGAAAACATAAACGTATTTTTCGAAACTTTTTATGATCTATTAATATATTGTTCGAAACTATTAACCTATCATTCGAAACTATTAAACTATTGTTTGAATTTAAGTACATGGTGTTCGAAACTAGTAACCTACTGTTTGAAACTATTAACCTATTGTTCGGTACTATTAATCTACTGTTTGAAACTATTAACCTTTTGTTCGAAACATTTAAAATATTATTCAAGACTTCTAAAACTACTATTCTAAATTCTATATTTAACCTTCTTTTTAATTTATACAAGCTTATCTGGACAGTTTCGGATATCATGATATCCAAGTTCACCACACCCTCTACATAACCTTTTCTTCTTTTGGGATTGCTCCACTGCTTTCTCCTTTTCACCTTTAAATCTCTTCGATGATCCACTGCATTACTCCTTACCATTATGGATTCTAGTGCCCTTATTTTTTGAAATTTTAGGAGGTTTAATAAGAATTTGTGAAGGAGTACACGATCCAATCAATCTCTCGATAACTTGGTCATTTGTATGAGCATTATAACTTGCATTCACATTATGTTCTTCCCATCTTGACCTAAAGACATGAAGATGCCTAACAAGATCAATTAAGCTATCTTTATTTCCTTCGGCCAAACTCACGCAATTGTGAATCTCAGACCACAACTCATTCAACAAACCCTTCCTTTCAACCCAATTGAACAACTAACCATTTCTTTCCCATCAAGATCAAACATTGGCTACTACATTGCCATGGTAGTCCACCTATTAACAACATATTGTTCAGAGATCCTTACAATGTTCTTGGCCTTCCATAACCATATCATATGACTACATGAAATTCCTTGTCGACTAAACAGCTTACAAGAGCAATTTGTTTCGTAAGTGTTAAGATTCATAAGAATTTCATAAATATATCTCTAAAATAAACTGGAATCCACATTCTTCTCATTTAGAAATTACACGAAGCCATTCATGGTCTTCTAAATGGAACTCAACAAGCATCTTGTTCCATTTTCTTCAAATTCTTTCGGTTCACTCTCTAAATTCCAAACACAATCACTTATCCTCTTCAAAAATTCAGTATCTTGGATAATACTTCTTCCTATTTTATCAGGAATCTTTTTCATGATATGCCACATACAAAACCTATGTTCACACTTCTCAAATACATTATTCACAACAATTTTCATTGCTGGATCTTGATTTGTAATTAAGCAAGTTGGCTTATTTTGACCCATTGCTCTAAGGAAGGTTCTAAATAACCATTCAAAAGAGACTACATCTTCCTAAGCTATAAACCCAGCAGGAAAAATAATACATTTCTTATGATGATCAACTCCTGTGAAAGGTCCAAACACCATGTTATACCTGTTATACAAATATAACAATATAATTAATAATTAGAACAATTTAATTAAATATTTAAAACAATAGTACTTATTTTTAATAACATTAAAATTAATCTTATAACAATTGTTATTTATATATCATGCCTATTGTACTATATAATGATTATATTGTTCTACTATATAATATATATTTATCAGCATGAACTACATACCTGTTAGTCTGATACGTAGTATCAAAAGATACCATATCCCTAAATAGTCCATAATTCTTCCTGCAAATCGAATTAGCCCATAATACTCTACATAGACAATCATCATCATCTATTTGATAATCAAAGAAAAAAGCAAACCACAACAACTTTTTCCTTTTGAAATTATCTACAAACATTTGGGCATCTAACCCCTCAATATATGCCTTCAAATCCCTATGGAAAATTTTGAAATCACACTTAGAGGCACCAACATTCTCATAACCCCCAATATATTCTTTCATCATTCTATAAGTTTTTACAGGACCCATATTTATCTGAAAAATACAAAGAAAAAATCATTAAAACAAAGCACCACAAAAGAGTCCTTTTATTATATTACAATGACTTAGAATAAATATAAACCTTGGAATTATCAACAATGATCTTTTTGTGCAAGATGCTCAAATTTCTTCTTGATTTTTGAAAATGTTGAAACATGGTAGAAATGAGTGGATGAGAATGACCCTCTTGGAAATTTGTTATAACATAAGTACCATCATCACAAACCTTCATTATAATTTGTGTCTTGCATCCAACACGAGTCACCAATCTTCTCCTAATGATTGGGACAGCATCTACACCTTCTTTAAGTGTTTCCTTATCTTGCACATCAAACTTTCGTTTACACCTATATCCAACTTTATTACACACAAGATATTGGAAACTAATTACACCATTCTTCCTTTTTTTCGTAGTAGATTTTCTAGTGTTAAACCCAACTTCATTTGCATATGACTTATAAAATGAAATACCTTCTTCAACACTTGAGAATTTCATTCCAACATATGGTTTTACAACACTGAAACAACATGGTATCCAGGATTTTGTTCCTCCAGGAGTGCATACGGGTATTACTCCAGAAGAAACACTCTCATTTGAATTAGAAACACTACATTCCTCCTTGATGCTCATGGCTACAAAGAATATAATTTAAGAACGTTAAAATTTCCTAAATGTATTTTATAAGTTTATAATTAAACTAAAATAAAATAATACATTCAAATATAACCTATCATATAAATCATGTTCTACACAATATCAAAAGTGTTCTAATTCTATATAGATGTTCTAAATAGTACTAAAGTATTCTATTTCTAATGTTATAAAAATCATCTTTTTATACTAATGTTCTACAACTATATACTAATGTTCTTAACTTTATTCTAATACTAGTATTCTAAACCATTGTCCTTTAATCTAATTCTACTGTTTTAAATATTTATGTATTATTCTAAACTCTATTCTAATGTGTTCTACATACATTATACTGATGTTCTAAAAATATTCAAAAATTTTCGAGTGACCTATTTTATTGTATTCTATTGTTCTAAGTGAG
Organism: Dysphania ambrosioides; assembly: GCA_026401315.1. Classification (NCBI taxonomy): domain Eukaryota; kingdom Viridiplantae; phylum Streptophyta; class Magnoliopsida; order Caryophyllales; family Amaranthaceae; genus Dysphania; species Dysphania ambrosioides. Next base: position 13,001,025 of record CM048658.1, read on the forward strand.
CTCTATAATGCTCTAAACATATAAACTATTGTACTAAGCTATCTATTCTAATGTTCTAAATCATGAATATATTGTTCTGATTTATAATTCTATTGTTCTTAATGATTATAATACTATAACATATAACTATTGTACTCAGCTATATATACTATTGTTCTAAATCAGTAATTTAACATCCCATTCATCCCCAAGTTTGAATAAGTTAGAGCAATTTATTTTCTGCACAGTTGCTAGTTCTTCATGCAACGTATCACGTATGATCGAATACTGTATCGAGAAGAGAATACGTACTGTATTTAGCTATTGTTCTGAATCATAACTCTATTGTTCTGATTAGGAAATCTATTGTTCTAACGCTATATACATTAATGTTCAAACAATATATATTAATGCTCTAAAAATATTAAGCTATATATTCTAATATTCTAAATCATAAACATATTATTTTGATTTATAATTCTATTATTCGTTATGAGCTATATTAATGCTCTAATCATAAAAACTATTCTACTAAACTATTTATACTAATGTTCTAAATCATAACTTTATTGTTCTGATTTAGAATTCTATTGTTCTAATGCGATTCAGAACAATATACGCTAAAGACGACCTTTACGATGTGTCAATTTTAGCATTAAGGAAGGTTCTAAATAACCATTCAAAAGAGAAGTCCACATTACATACCAATACATCCCCTATTGTTCTAAATAACTATTCTAATGTTCTAAATCATAAACATATTGCTCTGATTTAAAATTCTATTATTCGTTGTGAGCTATATTAATGCTTTAATCATAAAAACTATTGTACTAAGCTATTTATACTAATGTTCTAAATCAGAACTTTATTGTTCTGATTTAGAATTCTATTATTCTAATGCGATTCAGAACAATATACGCTGAACCGACCTTTACGATGTGTCAGTTTTAACTTACCATACTAATGTTCTAAATCATAACTCTATTGTTCTGATTTAGAATTCTATTGTTCTAATGCTCTAAAAATGTATACTTCTGTTCTAAGTGAGCTAAATTAATATTCTAGACATATAAACTATTGTTCAAATGATATATACATTAATGTTCTAAGAATATACATATATATATGCTCGTGTAGTGTCCGATGTATATGTACTCTAAAAGTTATGTTCTAAATACGATTTTTTCAATCATTATGTTTGCATACAAAAAAATTAAAGCAAACACTCGTAAATTACTGTATTGACAACATCAAATATAATGACAACATCAAATATAAATTACTGTATTGACAACATCAAATATAATGCATACAAAATCTAATAATCATTATGATCAAATTCAATAGTAAACAAACACGAAATCGTAACATGCTGCCATTAAAACAATCCAAAAACTCATAATCATGCATTTTACTTATAATCAAATTCAAAAAAATCCATACGGTATTCTATACGTATTATAATATGGTATTACGACCAAAAAAATTATTGAATCATTACCTTATTTTTTTACCCCAACACAGCAAAGATGTCGATTGAAAATGAAATATAGCAAAAGAAGAATTCGAATTTTGTATTTGAATATAGAGTAAAATGAAGAGTAGGAAAATTACTGATTTTTAGGAATATAAACGGACATCTAGGAAACTACCCAATAAGCATGGAAAAAAGAAACTTTCTTAACTCCCAAATTTGACTTTAATAAATTACAACTTTGCCATAATGTAGATTGAATCACAACCATCTAAATACACTAGATTAATGGTATTAGATTGGTTCTTATATAACAAAGGTTCTTATATAACTAAGGGGTTCTCACATGATCCTATATATATATATATATATATATATAATTATAAAAATGCCGTCAATATATTTATATCAAGTATAAATTAGAAATTTCTCCTTACATTATGTTTCCTATCATGCTCTTATTAATTAAATATAAGAGAAGGAGAAGATAAAAATTACCTAACTTTCATAATTTTTTTTTTTTGTAAAATCATGTCATATATGCAATATGAGCAGTTGAGAAGATATGAAAAGATTGTCAACTAATTCTAAACTAGAGGAGTAACCAATAGATAAGGTAATAATATATATGGAGTACGTATTATTTACTAATGTTGAATAAAATGGATGGCTTTTTGAAGTTTATAGAAAAGATTAGGCACTAATTTTATATTACACGGCCAACTTAATCCTAAAGTTATATATATGATATAGCCAATGAACTTCTCTAAAGTGTGCATGATTGGGAAGATAATGCAAAAAGAAGAAGAATATATAGTTGACTCGTGCATTTGCGATTAAAGAAAGGAGTTGAATGTTGTTAAAACTGGTATGAAAATTTTAGACTTCATTTATTAGACTAACTACTTGGATACTCCTACACTACAAGTATTTGGTACAATTCGTACAATATCACAACTTCTGAAATTACAATGTAAAAATTTTCTTGTAAACTTTGCAGAATTATGCAATTTTTCACTTGTGCGTATACCGTATACCCCGTCAACCAAGTGTTGTCTTCTTTTATATTTATTAAATTGACCAGTAATACTACTGTGTTGTGTGTACTGTATATTAGCAAAATAATAAAGTTTCATATGACAAATATAGTAAAATGTTCCCCACATTTGTTGATACAAATTGCAATATCCTTCCCAAGGGTCCGACGCGGGAGTTGCAGAACAAAAGGTAGAAAATGCAAAAGATTGGATGATAGCCAATTGATATCTGATGAGATGTAAGTTGATCACTATATTTCCATACAAATTTCTAGCTTATTAGTATAACTGCCAAAATCTAACCCAACTTATATTATGTCCGATATCGATTTGGACCTGACCTAATTATGACTCTGAAGGTGAGATTCATAAATCGACCTAACTGACTTAAAATCAACCCGAAACCGATTGAACTTAACAATTAACCGATATGATCTGACTTATAACAATCTGTGACCTAATTTTACCTGACATGTTAACAACCTGATTATATGTGACATAATATTACTCGACCTGTTTTTTATCCAATTTAAGATAACCTTGAAACTAAATATTGTTTTTAATTTAATTATTTAATACGTATATGTGTGGAACTAAAAGTTTGAAAGGTTTACTAACAGTGTCTACGTTACGATTTATGAGTCTTATGGCTATTTAATAGAAGTCATCAAATTTGTTGTCACTTGACACAAAATTAATTGCCATCATAGTAATTTTTGTCATCACAGTAACTTAAATTAGTCGCATAACACAAAATTCATTGTCATCATATATAGTAATTATGTAAACTTTACATTTTATATTATAAGTATATATAAATAAATGATGAAAGGATTATGGCTTTGTAACTCAATCAATATTTTCTAAATTTCCATCAGTCACTAACTTAAGTCAGTCGTGAAGTATAAAGCTCATTGTCATCGCTTTATGTTTCTTAGTAAACTTGATTCGAACCAATGCAATTTATTTTACTAATCTATATTAATATGTTTAAACTTCGCTTATACAAACTTGTTATTGACCATTCAAACTAAGAATATTATAAGTTCTTAACTTATATTCATATAAACGTAACATTGTATGTTTTAATTTTTAAGTATATATTAGCAATTATGCATTTATAAATATATCAGTATTACTTATCGTGCACTATGGATTTGATTCAATTAAATATCATGCTTAGTTGATTCTCCAAATTGAGTTTGTTTGATCTATATATCTATATATGATATTTGATACTTGTTCGTATTTGATAGAATGATTTAATCATCAAATTGATTGTATATTTATATGATATGCACTAATGTAGATAATTGACGAAGATAATACAATAATACATTGATATACTAAAGATACACGTCAAAGACTTGCTTGATACAATAATATACATGTAATAATTATTACCTCGTAAATATTTTGTTTTATAATGACTAATCAACATCATCAAAGAAATTATCGAATATGACCCAAGACGAATACAATAAAGTAGTCAAATATCGAATCATAAATTGTTAATAATATGTCATTGATAACCTGATGCAAACCCGATATAGCCTAACCCGAATTTTAACTAAAATCGAGTCGACCCACTATCATAATTGACTTGACCAGAAATTTACGCGAACTTGAAATAACTAGATATAACCAAAATCGAAATCGAACCCGAGTAAGTAAATAATCGATGTGACCCAACTCGATAAGACAACTTGATCTGATTTAACCTGAACCGATAAGCATCATCCCGAAATAGATCAATCCAAAACTAACTTGTAGACCCGAATTAACATCCCTCCTTATTAGGCACAAATTATATGAATTTCTCTCTTATATAAATAATCACCAAGAAAGAAAATTACGTACACGACCTCAATCAACCTATCAAATTAACTACATAAAATTCACCAGACAAGGAAATAATGCATTTAATTAGATAAAAGAGATTAATGTATTCTTAACCTCGAATTATCGGGCTTAATAACCAAACAATTTAAATATATAAGGGATATTTTCAATTTTCGTAGTGTGTCCCTGTACCGGTCTTTCCTTTTAAGCAATACAGTCCCTAATCCCTAACCTTAATTATATATTAGACTATTAGAGGCATAGACAATCCAATCCAATCCATACATGTCATGCTCCACATTAGCCAAAAAAATAAAAAACCAATCTAAGAAAAATCACCCCCTCCCGGCTACCCCTCTAATTCCAATCAAAACATTACGGAGTATTTAATCTATTCATACAGCACGGGAAGAAGTATCAATACAGTTGTATTTCTTCCCTCTGTGCAAGTCTGCAAGCAGCACCCAAACACCACGCCCCCGTCCCTCGTACAAGCCACAACATTCCCTCCCTTCCTCCCTCATTCAACACATCGAACACAGCGCCGCGCGCATGAACCTAGCCTGCCCATCTCCCATGATTATGTTCAAACCTCCTCAAAATCCTTCACTTTAAAACCTAACTTCTGTCATCATATGTCTCACTTCTGCTACTATATACTGCTGCTTCCTCCTGTATGGTGGTAATGCGTATGTAACTTCTGCAACACTATTCTCCTGCATTACTCGTCCCTCTCTCTCTCTCTCTCTCTCGTTTTTGGTGTGTGGCTTTTACAGCTCTTCACCTCTTCAACACTTTACCAATATCACAAAACTCAAACACTACTCTGCTCTCCAAAAACAAAACAAAACAAAAACAAAAATCCTACCTTTCGTCAGACACTGCCACATTACATACCCCACACAAACCTCCTATGAGACTTCCCTTGCGATCCCTACTTCTACCCTCCCTTCGTCATTTCTCCTCTCTCAAAACTACATCCTCCTCTTCTCTCTCTCTCTCAAACCCCGTCAAACAATCACCATCAACGACGCTATGGACCATGCCCACCTTCTCCTCCACCGCAGCAAACACCCAACTTCACCGGCGAAAATTAAAAAAGAAGGAACAGAAGGTGGTGGTCATAATGGGGCCCACCGGGTCAGGAAAGTCCGGACTTTCTATCGAACTAAGCGTCCGTTTTCTTGCAGAGGTTATTAACTCGGACAAAATCCAGCTTTATAAAGGTCTTGACACTACTACGAATAAGATTCCAATGAAGGACCGACTCGGTGTAACTCATCATCTACTCGGTGAGATTGACTCAACGATTCTCCCTGAGTTGACTCCGGCTCAGTACCGGGCCCGTGCTTCCTCCGTTATTAACAGGATTGCGGCCAGGAATAAGCTGCCATTGATAGTGGGTGGGTCCAACTCGTTGATATACGCTCTTTTAGCCGACCGGTATAACCCCGACTCGGACGTGTTTACCGGGTCTGACTCGGTCTGCTCCGAGTTGATGTACAACTGTTGCTTCCTTTGGATTGATGTTTCTTTGCCGGTTTTGAACGAGTATTTAGTGAAGCGAGTTGACGACATGCTTGAGTTGGGGATGCTGGACGAGTTAACCGAGTTTTACGAGTCAGGGAAAATCGATGAGCTGGCGCCTGACACAGGGTTAACTAAGGCGATTGGCGTACCAGAATTCGAACGCTACTTCAGGTGCGACGAGTGTGTGCGAAGAGGTGTATATGAGGATGCAGTGAGGACTATAAAGGACAACACGTGTAAGCTTGCTAAGACACAGATGGAGAAGATCCAACGATTAAGGAATGGAGGGTGGGGTCTACATAGAATAGACGGTACAGAGTCGTTTAGAGCAGTGTTGGAAGGATCAAAGGGTTGGTCAGACATTTGGGAAAGGCAAGTAGTGCAACCGAGCATGAACATTGTGAAGAACTTCTTGGAGTAGGTTTTCCAGCTTTTTCCAGCTCCTATTTCTCTGTTTATTTTTTCCCTCCTTTTTTGTATTTTTCCCAAAAAAATTTCATCTAATTCTGAATTTTTACTTCCAAAAATTGGGTAAATATGTTGGAAGGAGTTCTTTTCTTTATTTTTATTTTGGACCAAAATGAAGAGAAAATTTTGAAATCAATTGACTACTCGAATCATTAATACTTAAATTTGAGATTGAATTCTGTCTATATTACTGGATTCGTGACTAATGTTGTCATTATTTGGGTACAATCTTGCAACCCTCAAAAGAGGTTACCAAAAATATCATTTACTTGGAAGTAATTATGTCATGATTATTAATATATCCCACTATGTAAATGATGAGCTAAACCTTTGTATCTTTGCCGATACCATCATTTGCGTTGAGGGCAGCAATTTGTACATTGAGACGGTTCACTAACAACTTTCAACTTCTTCCAGTGATATTTGATTCTTCTTATCATTTTTAATACGTTGGATGAGCATAACATAGTATAAATATGACCCTAGTATATTGGCTTACATCTTGGAGTTTTGCTTTGATGCGACAACTTACATGTAACAATAACCTTTAAAATGTCACCGCTTATATTGTTATATATACCAAACTAATGTTGCTTACATAAATTAAATATAGGAGGAGAAAAGGACATAAAAAGTGTACCAAATTAGGCATTTTATTGGAAATTTATATCTTGAAAACCTACTATAAGCCCAGAGCACAAGGCCTTCACCAATATTCTTCTCAATTTTGATATGTGATGCCTCGGTTGAAGATGCACAGGTTAAATCACTTAAATGTTCCACACTTCCACTTTTCCCCTATATGGTAGTGTATGTTTACTTTCTAGGGGAATAGAAGGTCTAGCACCTAAATTACAGGAGTGAATGTTCTTTTCTTTTTTAATTCTGAACCAAAAAATTCAGTTTCTTTTCTAAGCCAGTTTCTCATATTCTTCTTTTTGTTTTATGTAGAAATATGCATACTTAAATACTACTTTTGATTTCTTGTTCTTCTCCTTTTAACTATATATTTCTAAATCAATTTTTAATTATGAATTCTTTCTAATCTATAAGAAAGATATAATCATATGTGGTCTTACAAGATTCATTTCATTGTATAGTTTTCAAATATCTTTTTATAATTTTTGCAAATACACAATTAAAAAATATTTAAGATTTTGAACACCGAATAACCCTTCTTAGTTCTTACCATACCTTTATTTATACTTTTATGATGTTTAAAATAAATAGGATTGAACATCAAAATTCATAATAGCTAGACGAGTGCTTAGTTTTATAATCACATATATATAAAAGAAAAAATCAAAATAAATATTCATTTCAATTTTATTACTAATATATATAAATAAAAGGAGAAAAAGAGTCCTATAAATATGAGATGACAATACATACAGATAGTAGATAGATTCGCTTGTGCATAAAGGTAATGGTTAGTTGTAAAATAAATAAATTCCAACTGTACTCTTCTTGACACATTAGTTCAGGTCTAAATCAATATAGGCATCTTATAAGTAGAATATAATATAGCCTCTTTTTACTGATCGAAGAAAAAAAAAAGGAAGAATATAAGCTTTTTTCCAACAATATGCATCTAAAATTTTTCCACCCCATAAAATATGAAGAAAGTTAGGAGGACAAAAGGCCATGAAGCATTGCATTTTTGTGCAGAAAAATTCTCTTAGTAGTAGCCTTTTGGTCCCACAAAATTAGTTCAACAAGTAATACTTTTATCTCTAATTTTTTTTCCTATTTGAAATTTTATAATTTTTAAAAAACGATTAAAAATGCTTTTTATTTTTAAATTCATAAAAAATTATAAAAACTTAATATTTAAAAATTTATATTAAAATATATTTAATAATATCCTACTTAAATATATTATTTTTATAACATAGTAAAAATTTATAGTCAACCGTTTTATTTATTAACTTTGTAAAAAAAAAAAGATATATATATATATATATATATATATATATATATATATATATATATATATTATGCCATAAAAATTGACTTCTCCGTGGTCCGTAGCATGAGAGGGAGGTAATAATAGCAAGGTGAGTTTCTGTGGCAACTTTTTGGTGTAAGGACAAAATTTAGATCTTTGAGGCTCTTTCTATTTACGTACACTTGAAAGACCTACGGCTTTCTGTTTTGGTCAGCATAAAGTGATATTTTCAGCCAAAATTTTAAACAAAAAAAAAAAACCCTCCTAAATTCATAAGTCGACACGTGCCCTAATGACATAAATGTATTTTGTTAATCTTATGAAAAACTTGGAACTTGTGATTGAATGCAATTTGGAAAGTGAATACAACATCTGGTTATTGGGATTATACATATAAAATACAAAACTTATCAGGTATTTTTTCTTGAATTTTAACTTTTTTATTTAATACGAAATTGGACTGTTTTATGGGTATTATTTATGAATTATTGTTTAGTTCTCACATATTCCACCTATCCCAAAAAAATTATCCTATTTCTATTTATAGAGTCAAAATTTTAAAAGTTTGATTTTAAATTCTCATCATATTATAAGAAATAATATATTTAAGTGAGATTTTATTTGATACATCTCAATATAAATTTTTTAAATATCAAGTTTTCATAATTTTTTGTTTTACAGATTTAAAGATCGTGTCTTGAAAACTATAAAAAGTCAAATAGAACAATTTTTTGAAAAATGAAAGGAGTACTTGTTTAATAGACGTGATGATCAAGTACTCTTTTTGTCATATACTAGAGAAAAATACACGATACCTTTCAAGTCCTAACATCCATCTTATGAAAACTGAAAAGAGCGATAATGGAGAACATTATGATGCTTAAGATATTTTATTTTTTTTGTTTGCAACTATTAATTTAGCTTCGGTATTAGTAAAACTCAGGATTACTCATATTCACCTCAATTAACATTATTCCTATTCTAAAATAATAGTCAATTGGTTGTTGGATAAGGATGTTGAGTCAAATGAATAGCTTCTTTAGACCTTTAGTGGTGATATATGTAATACCCCATATTTTAGAAATTATATTAAAAACTTTATATGTTAAGTTTTATTTCAAATTAAATATACATTATATATTAGCATTTTAAATAAAATTATTTTAAGAACGTTTTAGTACAATTAAATAATTTAAAAAGTATGTTGGCCAAATTATAATTATGAACCGCCATTTATTTATTATATTTTATAATTTTATTAAGAAAATTATTTAATTTCATAAATAAGTATTTAATTCCTCAATTATTCTATTAAATTCCTAAAAAGCCCTCCAAAATATCCCAAAAAAATATCAAGTATCCACTTTTATTCTAGAATATTTTAAAATATTATTTTTATAAAAAAATCAGTTAAGATATTTATAAAAATTATTTTTTTTATTTAAAACCGATAATATTAAGAATTGGATATAATAAATAAATAAAAACTTCGACCATATCTTATCATGGCAAGATTCCATGATTAAAATTTAAAAAATAAAAAAAATTTAAAATTTTCATTATATTTATTTTATCCTAATTTAAAGGATATATTTAGTTGAAAAGATAGTTTTAATTTAAAAATAATAGATTTTGAAAAAAATAAAAATAAAAATAAATTCTAACCTTATCATATCCTTTTTCTATGATTGATATTTCAAGAAAAAAAATATTATAAAATTTTATCTTTTTTAACTAATTCTAATTGGTTTGTTTTGAATTAAATGATTTTAATTGGTAAACTATTTAATAATTAAGTTATTTTAAAAAAAAAAAGATTTTTCTAAAAATTTAGAGGATAATTATCATTTTAAATTTAAATTTATATTTTAGTATTTTTAAATCCTAAAATTTATCTTAATTTCTACTATAAATAGATCCTTTAAACTCACATAATTCTTTACAAAAAAAATCATTAAATCCTTTTTACTTTTCTCAAACTTTCACCCTCTCTCTAGTCTCTCTCTTCATCCCTTTGGTCACCTTGCACCACCAACCACCGTGAGCCTCCTCTTTTCTCTAACTATTTTAATTGTTTTACAAATTATTTAGTTCTTAAAACTATTTCTAAATTTAATTAAAGTTTTAATATTTTATGCATATTATTATATTACATTATGTTGATTAGTTCATGTTAATTGATAGGAATATCATCTTGAAGTTTAGTAGGAAGTTTCTAGGAAGTACTAGAATTTAAGGTACGTATATGTGTTAAATCTTTTTTATGTGCAATTAAATGTTTTGTTGAATTATATTATATTATGATATTTTTATTATGTATTTTTCTTAATAAATTATAATTTAAATTTTAGCCATGTGTCATTTTTTTATATATGTATATATATGGTTATTTATTTGAAATACCGATTTAAAAAAAAGTGATGATATTCATTTATCTTATTTTATTTAATATATATATCATGTTTCAAAAGGGCCGAATGACATTTGAGATTTAATAATTTTCAATGAGCTTTAATATTTAAAGCAAGGTATTTGTATTTAAAGAAGTTATAAAAGGAGAATTATTATTATTATACATTATCGCTTGATTTCATAATCAAGAAGGGTTCGTGTTTATTATTATTATACATTACCGCTTGATTTCATAATCAAGAAGGGTTCATGCTTCAAAATCCACTTGATGGCAAATAAAAGGAAATGCTAAGGATAGATCCGTGATGAGATAACTAATTTGGGGGGTGTGCACACTTAGGATCAAGGAGGGGATGTAAGAAGAGGAAATTGTTTTTATTAAGTGTTTTAATAATTTCATTTGTATTGGATTATTAAAAAGGAAGGTTTAAAGTTTATTAATATATAAGAAGACAAGTTTAAAATAAAAGAATTTAATAGTCAAAGTATTTCTTTTAGCACGTATACGTACATAGTGTTTTTACGCTGACACGTATTTTCCTATTTGTTTTGGTTCGCCATACTTATCATTTATGGTGAGTAGGTTTACAGGAATAAATGTGCATGGGAGCATTACATCAAGGGCCACATACTAGTTAGGAGTTTTCATATTTTTTCTTATTCAACTTTTGTACCTTTGGATAATCAAAATTATTATTTTATGTAAATAAATCAACTTTTCCTTTCGCTGCAATATAGTAATTAGTTAGCACAGCCGAAGCTTGGTAACACGTGGCAGTAATACCCCTAAGTTACTAAAAGAGCTAGAACCAATGAAAAATTTCAAGGGAAAAGAGACTTTAAGAGAAACCTTGGAAAGGGAAGAGAAAACCAAGGGGAGGGTGAGAAACCTAAGAGATTTTTCCAATGCAAGAGGTGTGACAAGAATCACCCCGGGAGGGACTGTGAAGGAAACCTTGTAACCTGTCATTTTTGTAAAAAATTGGGACATCGAGAGTATGAATGTTATAAAAAGACTTCTGGTGGCCCTAGTGTCCCTACCCAAAATGGTAAACCTCCTCAAAATGGTCAGCCTAGTTCAATCCAACTAAACGAGAATCCTAAATCTGCGTTAGGTGTAAATTACAATCCTCCTAAAGGTTGAGTGTTTGTTATGAATAGTCGTGAGGCTGGATCTACTTCTGAAGTAATAGCTGGTACTTTCTCTATCTGTAATTTGTCTGCAAAAGTTTTTTTTTTATTCAGGAGCATCTCATTCATTCATTTTTAAGAATTTAGTAGGAAGTCTAAAGTAAGCAGAGTCATAATCCATTTCAATAGACATGGCTTTATGGTCCGAGGAAGTTATGAGTTGTATTAAATTGCATTCTAAAATACCTATAGTAATTTCAGGAGCTAAATTGTCATTAGACTCAATAAAATTTAAAATGAGTGACTTAGATGTGATCTTGGGTATGGATTGAAAATTATTTTAGTCTTTCAAATAAAAAAAAATATGTGCAGAAGGGCTATCATTTATACCTAAGTAGTGTTCAAGAAATTCGTGAAGGAGAAAATGGAAATAAGCAAGAGATTTCAGTTGTTTGTGAATTTTCGGACCTTTTCCAAAAGATATTTCACTAATGCCTCTACTTAAAGATGTCGAGTTTACCATAAATCTAGTGCTTAGAACCGGACCGATCTCTAAGGCCCGTATAGGATGGCACCGGCTAAATTGAAAGTGTTAAAGACTCGATTGGATGATCTGTTAGATAAAGGCTATAAGGCCTAGTTTGTCACCTTGGTGAGCCCAAGTGTTTCTTGTCAAGAAGAAAGATGTAAGTCTGAGGTTTTACATTGATTATAGAGAATTGAAAGAATAAATACCCACTTTCAAGGATAGATGACTTATTTGATCAATTTAAAGAGGTAGGGGTATTTTCTAAGATTGATTTGAGGTCTGGATATCACTAGTTGAGGATTGCCGAGCAAGACATCCCGAAGAGTGTGTTTAGAACCTATTATGGACACTATGAATTTATAATAATGCCATTTGGGTTGACCTATGCACTAGCGGTGTCAATGAATTTGATGCACTAAATCTTTAAGCCTTACTTAGATAGGTTTGTGGTTGTTTTTTATTGATGATATTTTGGTTTATTCGAGGGATAAGGATGATCATGAAGAACATTTTTGGCACATGTGATATCTAAGGAAGATGTATTTGTGGATCCAGCAAAGATTAAAGCACTAAGTGAATGATCAACACCAAAGAGTGTAACAAATATTCAAAGTTTTTGGGATTAGCAGGCTATTATCGGCAATTTGTGAAGAACTTTTTGATTATATCTAGACCCATGGCTAACCTTAAGAAAAAGAAGTGTAGGTTTATGTGGACTCCGGAGTGTGAATTGGCATTTCAAACCTTAAAAGATAAGTTAAGATCTGTACCAGTCTTAGTCTTACCAGATGGGAGTAATAAATATGAGGTCTATAGTGACGCATCCAAGTTTGGGTTAGGTTGTGTATTGATGCAAAAAAATGAAGGATTATAGCCTATGCCTCTAGGAAATTGAAACATATGAAGTTAATTATCTGACTCATGATTTGGAGCTAGCAGCAATAGTTTTTGTCTTGAAAATTTGGAGACATTATCTTTACGGAGTAACTTGTAAGATCTATATTGATCATAAGAGTTTAAATTTCATTTTCACCTACAAGGAGATAAATATGAGGAAAAGGAGATGGTTGGAACTTATCAAATATTATGATTTGGAGATTCAATATCATGAAGGGAAAGCCAATGTTGTGGCAGATAAATTAAGTAGGAAGTCGAACTATTCGGGAAATGCAATGATTTTACCTTATCAATTATGTATAGAATTCTAGAAAATAAACTTAGAGGTAGTGGAACAAGAAGGAGTATAAGAATGTATTAATGTTATTGAAATCCAACCATCTATTTATGATGAGATTCAAGAAATCCAACCGAAAGATGAAAAATTGGAAAACATCAAAGAAAAAAATACGGGAAGGACATACCCTATACTTTACGATCGCTGGTTAGGAAGATTGTGTATTCCATACAATAGAGGAGATATAAAGAATAGATTGATGGAAAAAGCTCATAGTTCACCTTACTCTATACATCCTGGAGGAGAGATAAGTTGTATAAGGACATGAAGAAAACATTTTGGTGGCCAAATATGAAAAAGTAAGTAGTCGAATTTGGGGCTAGATGTCTTACTTGTCATAAGGTAAAAAATGAGCATAAGCGTTTGCAAGGTAAGGTTCAACCATTGAAAGTTTCTAGTTGGAAATGGGATTCGATATTGATAGATTTTGTAGAAACTCTACCTAGAACAAAGGCCGATAATGATATTATTTGGGTGGTTGTGGATAGACTCACAAAGACTGCCGTTTTCATACCCATGAAGAACACCTGGACGATGAACCAATTAGGAAAAACTTATATGAAATTTGTGGTAAAGTATCATAAACTTTGGAAGAAATGTTAGAGCATGTGTTATATCAAGGGTCGTGAACTTTTCCTACAATAACAATTATTATGCTAGTAGTGGAATGACACCTTTCGAGGCACTTTATGGAAGAAAGTGTAGGAGTCTGGTGTGTTATAATGATATAATTGAAACTGTAATACTTTATAGAAAAAAGTGTAGGATTTGGACCTGCCTAATGAACTAGAGAGAGTGAACAACGTATTTCACCTATCTCAATTGTGAAAATATTTACCGGATTCGAGTCATGTGTTACGTCTTAAATCAATAGAAATGGAAAAAAATTTGACTTTTGAAGAAAGATTAGTTCGAACCTTGAATAGCAAGGTAAGAAGCACCAGAAACAGAGATGTAAAAATAGTAAAAGTGCTATGGTCAAATCATGAGACTGAAGAGGCAACTTGGGAGGAAGAGAATGAAATGATGAAGAAATATCCGGACTTATTTTTTAAGGTAAGTAGTCGAGTCACCGGGACGTGACTTCCTTTTAAGGGGGGGTAGAATGCGATAGAGTTTCGCGCTTTGCCATTTTCAAGACATACAAGAGTCAATTATATAAATTACATGAATTACTTGCATATGTCACGTGCATTGCATTCAAAAATTTCATTAAATATTTTCAAGTTTTGAGGACAAAACTTCTTTTAAGGGGGGTAGACTGTAATACCCCGTATTTTAGAAATTATATTAAAAACTTTATATGTTAAGTTTTATTTTAAATTAAATGTACATTATATATTAGCATTTTAAATAAAATTATTTTAAGAACGTTTAAGTACAATTAAATAATTTAAAAAGTATGTTGGCTGAATTATAATTATGAACTGCCATTTATATATTATATTTTATAATTTTATTAAGAAAATTATTTAATTTCATAAATAAGTATTTAATTCCTTAATTATTCCATTAAATTTCTAAAAAGCCCTCCAAAATATAAAAAAATATCTCAAGTATTCAATTTTATTCTAGAATATTCTAGAATAGTTGAAAATATTATTATTCTAAAAAAATAAGTTAAGATATTTATAAAAATTATTTTTTTAATTAAAACTGATAATGTTAAAAATTGGATATATTTACCAAAAAAATAAATAAATTTGACCATATCTTATCATGGAAAGCTGTCATAATTATAATTTAAAAAATAAAAATAAATAAAAAGTTAAAATTTTCATTATATTTACTTTATCATAATTTAAAGGATAGTTTTAATTGAAAAGATAGTTTTAATTTAAAAATAATAGATTTTGAAAAAAATAAAAATAAAAATAAATTCTAACCTTATCATATCGTTTTTCTATAATTGATATTTCAAGAAAAAAAATATTATAAAATTTTATCTTTTTTTAACTAATTCTAATTGGTTTGTTTTGAATTAAATGATTTTAATTGGTTAAACTATTTAATAATTAAATTATTTTTTAAAAAAATATTTTTCTGAAAATTTAGAGGATCATTATCATATTAAATTTAAACTATCTTTTAGTATTTTTAAATCATAAAATTTATCCTAATTTCTACTATAAATAAACCCTTTAAACTCACATAATTCTTCACACAAAAATCATTATACCCTTTTTACTTCTCTCAAACTTTCACCCTCTCTCTCTAGTCTCTCTCTTCATCCCTTCGGCCACCTTGCACCACCAATAACCACCAACCATCGTGAGCCTCCTCTTTTCTCTAACTATTTTAATTGTTTTACAAATTGTTTAGTTCTTAAAACTATTTCTAAATTTAATTAAAGTTTTAATATTTTATGCATATTATTGTATTGCATTATATTGATTAGTTCATGTTAATTGATAGGAATATCATCTTGAAGTTTAGTAGGAAGTTTCTAGGAAATACTAGAATTTAAGTTACGTATATGTGTTAAATCTTTTTATGTGCAATTAAATGTTTTGTTGAATTATATTATATTAGGATATTTTTATTACATACTTTGCTTAATAGATTATAATTTAAATTTTAGCCATGTGCCATTTTTTTATATATGTATATATATGGTTATTTATTTGAAATTCCGATTTAAAAAAAAGTGATGATATTCATTTATCTTATTTTATTTAATATATATATATATATATGTATATATATATATATGTATATATATATATATATATATATATATCATGTTTCAAAAGGGCCGAATGACATTTGAGATTTAATAATTTTCAATGAGCTTTAATATTTAAAGCAATGTATTTATATTTAAAAATTATAAAAGGAGAATTATTATTATTATACATTACGACTTGATTTCATAATCAAGAAGGGTTCGTGTTTATTATTATTATACATTACCGCTTGATTTCATAATCAAGAAGGGTTCGTGTTTATTATTATTATACATTACCGCTTGATTTCATAATCAAGAAGGGTTTATGCTTCAAAGTCCACTTGTTGGCAAATAAAAGGAAACACCAAGGATAGATCCGTGATGGGATAACTAACTTGGGGATGTGCTTACTTAAGATCAAGGAGGGGAGATAAGAAGAGGAGATTTTTTTTATTAAGTATTTTAATAATTCCATTTGTATTGGATTATTAAAAAGGAAGGTTTAAAGTTTATTATTATATAAGCAGACAAGTTTGAAATAAAAGAATTTAATAGTCAAAGTATTTCTTTTAGCATGTATACATACACAGTGTTTTTACGCTAACACGTATTTTCCTATTAGTTTTGATTCGCCCTACTTATCATTTATGGTGAGTAGGTTTGCAGGAATAAATATGCATGAGAGCATTACATCAAGGGACACATACTAGTTAGGAGTTTTCATAATTTTTCTTAATCAACTTTTGTACCTTTGGATAATCAAAATTATTATTTTATATAAATAAGTCAAGTTTTTCTTTCGCTACATTATAGTAATTAGTTAGCACAGCCGAAGCGTGGTAACACGTGGTGATAATACCCTTAAGTTACTAAAATTACCATCATTATTATTATGTTAGTAATTTGGGGGTGTTATAATATACCTGCACAAATAACTTTACTGGTTTAGGGATTTGGGAAAGCTTCTTTGATACTAAAGTTAGAATGCTACTCACAGATCTAGATAATTCTCAAATACTAGTGTTTTTGTATTTTAAGAGTGAATATTTTTGCATGGGCCATAAATGTGAATTTTTAAAAAACTTTTTTAAGGAAAATTAAAATTAAAAATATAACATTTGACCGTGTTATCGATAAAGGCTAACATTTACTTTATTTTATAAAAATACAATATTTGGGAGTCATTATATTTTAAAGAGATAAATGAAAAATGATCGATTAATTACAATTAAGAATGCTGATGTGGCGGTTTTTTTTATCGTTGGAGGAAAATATCTTCCCTTCCTATTTCTTTATAAACCCAGAACTTCAACCCATGTTACTTCTTCTAAGGTTCAAAGCCCATTTAAGAAACTTTTGAAATTGAATGAGGAATTTCATCACAAGGTGCATATGCTTGAGAAAGACACAACAAACTGATATCACTATAAATTACATTCATTTGTATAATAGATTGTTTGAAAGTCGAGTAATCATATGACAAATTGAACAATTTAACAATTTTAGTTCTCAAATGAGTGAATGGTCACTGCCAAATCCTAAGTTATCGGCTACCTTGCTGAGCATGATTTTATTTGCAAGGAAATTCCAGATATCTTTGTTTTCTACACCCTCTAGAGGATGGGCCATTAAGACCTTTGGGGTTTTGATATAGTATCCCTAGGAAGAAGGGATTCTCTTCGAAAAATGGATGTAAACATCCAAGTGGATGGAGCCTGGGAAAAACAAAATGGACAAGCCACTTCAGGATGGGAAGTTGTTTTAGCCCTAAATAGGGATAATGTGGGAAGTGGAAGCTCCTCTCATGGATTTGCATCATCAGCCACAATGTGGGAAGCATTAGCTAATCGTCAAGTTATTCAATAGTGCATGGAAAACAATTGGAACGCGATTTGTGTTCTATATGACTCAGCTCTTTTGGTATCTTTATTTCAACAATGATATGTTTGTAATCTCTTTCTTGTCCGGTAATCACATGATAATCCTTTTTCACAATCTATTATTAATATCGGGTAATCATATGACAATTCTTTTTCATGATTTCTCTCATGTTCGTAGACACAAATAACTTCAGCACAACTTACCTTCTAACCTACATTTCACACCATCAAATTCATATCCATTTCTCCAATCTACAAATAAAATCCTCATTCCCTCAATTTATACAAATAAAATCCAAACAACACTATACCATACCCTAAACAATATATTCCAAAAAACTTAGAAAAAATGATAAATGGTCTAACAATTTCATAGAAAAATGTTAATAAAATCATACAAAAGTTCTATTTCTTAAATTAAAATTTAGGGAGATAAACATGTGTGTGGTAATTAGCAATCATCTAAGGGAATATCGGAAGAGGCTAAAGAAGTGAGACAGGAGGAGAGAGCAAGAGAGAATAAAGAGGGAGGTTTTAAGACTAGTGAGCTAAAGACTAATTTTAAGAGTTTGAGATTGATGGCATGGAATTAAAGTTAACCAACCAGTTTAGCAGCTAACAAGTCATTTAGCACATTAAAATACAATTGCTCTAAAAGTTGTATTTTGAAATTTAAGCTAGTAAAATATTTTCAAAATAAGCATATTTTGGTTCGAAAGAAAATCGCTATTTAGGGCAACGATTTAGTATAAGAGAAATTGCTTTTCTGGACAGTGATTTTGTGTGAACTGAATTAGGCTAATCTAGATAAATTAAAATCAAATTTTTTTATGAGAAAATCAATTTCTGGGGCAGTGATTTTGTTAAAGTTGGATTTGGATGTTGGGCTACTAAACTTGCTACCCCAGACAGGAAATTTGCCTAGGTAGATTTTTTTTCCTTTTTCCTTTTTTCTTTTTTCTTTTTTCTTTTTTCTTTTCCCCTTCCTCTTTTTGCTTCTTTCTTTCCTTCCCTTTCTTCCTCCTTACCTTTCTCGTTTTTTAGCATGAAGTGTCTCCACTTTTCTAGTAAAATTTCGAGTAAAACCTGGCAAATTAAGTATCACATTTGCTTTATAAACTCAATTAAGGTAAATTTTCATGCTTTACTTTGATTTTTGGCTCGATGATGTTGAATTTTTTTATTTTTATTTTGAAGGGTGGAATTCTTGTTGTCGATTCAGATAATTCAAAAGAGGAGGCTTGGAATCTTAAATGTTGTTTGCCTAATTTGAGGTAATCTTTATGTTGTTGTATATGTTGGTTGTCTAGAGATAAAATTGGTATTGTGGGTGTTGTCGTTGAAATTATTGTTGCTGGTGTTAGTGTTGTTGGTGTACTGTGAGTGTTCCATGTAGTTGTTGTTGCTATATGTTGTGGTTGTTGTATGTAGTCGTTGTTGTTGTTGTTGTTATTGTTATTGTTAATGTATGTTATTGTTGTTGTACTATTTTATAGTAGTTGATTATATTTATAGGGTAATGCATAAATTTATAACTAGATTAGTAGCTTAATATATAGTGCAAAAGATATAGAGTTTTATGGTGGGTATTGTATTTGATGCTAACAAAAGAGTAATTCGTAACACAAAGATGTGTGAAAGAAAGTACATAGAAACTATATATAATGTGAATGTCAACTACTTTAGTTAGTTAAAGTTTTGGAAGGTGGTATCCAAGACTTGGGATTAAATTCTGTTTACATCAATTGTTGTCTTGCCGCTTACAGCTTTATTTAAATGAAAAAGAAACTATATAATGGTGAGTGGTGAGGTTGTGAATGGGAGGAGTTAGAGGTTTTAATGGTGGAAATAAAAGAAGGTAGGTATAACTATAAGGTCTAGAGAAGTCGAATTAGAAAATTGATTTTATCACATTTTTATTAGTATCGGTAAACTTTATGTGCAAAGCTAGGTATAAGGGGTAGAGAAGTTGAATTAGAAAATTGATTCTATCACATCTTTCGTTATTATTGGTACACTTCTTGTTTGAAGGAAACAAAAATATATGTTTTTAGAAGCGCGTTAGTCAATCATAATTTTTTAGTTATCTTACAAGGATCATAATTAATATAAGAATATTTTATGTAAATGAAACGTGAAGCATTGATTAGAGAAATATTGAAAAATAACTATATATGAAAATACTATATCACGAATTATGACCTTAATTAAAACTTTTACTATTTTAAATAGAGGAATATGTTTAATATACTCTACTAACTATTCATGTAAAAACAACATATATGTGGAAATAATGTATACCTGATCAAATTACGAGTCGGGCTGGTTTCGGGCATGGACAAAGGGTTGGTTTGCTACCCATTATTCAGGTCAAGTTTGGATCGGGATTTTATTCGGGACTAAAGTTGCTGCCCATATCAATATAAATCGGGCTTCGTGGATTTTTGGACCTATATATTAAAAATTGAACCAAACACTCCAAATGAGCAAACCAAATTTCGAAAACAGTCTTAACTAAGTTTTATATGTAAAAATTTTAAAATATATATAATGATTTGAGTTACAAACTAAATTAAACATAAAAACTATAAATATACAAAAATTTCTATAATGTATGACAAATATAAATAGGGATTGTATACAAAAATCTAACTACTAAATGCATTTATTGGCAAGGAATCATGCAAACTTGTCTCTTATTTCTTTGATTTCGTCAATGGTGAAAGGCTCCTCTCTTGATGTGTCGAAAACCTAAATCTAGCCACCGTAAATAAAATTAGATTACCAATCTCTATTACTTGTTCTTAGCATGAAGGATAAAAGCAAAAGCAAGGTTGTTTTAAAAGTTATACCATTGTAAAAAGCTCTTCATTTATCTCCATTACTTATGCTTGTCCTAAGTTTGAATATATACTTACCAATCAGGTGAAATTCATACGGTTTGAAGCATAGTCATGAACATTCCCTCAAAGTCGCGTCATGAATAATTTTTCATTAATTATTAAAGTTTTTCCAAAAAATTCGGCAGAGTTTCCTCTGTAAAATGAACATTTTCCCAATTTTTAATCCAAAAAACTTGTTCAACATAATTCAACAATTTCACAATTCAACACACAACAACAATACAATTCCATACAACATCAATATTTCGATTGATGACGACCATATAATCCCATCCTTCATGGTCATAAAAATCTACTTATATTTCATAGGACGACTTGCCTAATACGTATATATAAACAAATGTAAATAAATGAATTAGATATACCTTTTCTACATCATCGACTCCCGTGGTATAAGTGACTAAGTCATACATGAATCTCATCACATAATAGCCATAATCTACCCCATTTTTTTGTTGTGCGCACTAAATGGGAATGAAATGAATATTCATGTCAAAATCAAAGTAAATCAAATGTTAGGCTACCACAAAACATTTAAATTCTAAAAACATGTACCTTCACTGATTTCCATTTAGGAAATGTAACTTTTGAATATAATCAATACTTCCACGTAATTTCTTCATTGCACTGCACTCGACAAGAAAAATATAGGTCATATCAATGTGATATTAAAATTAATAATCAAACTAAAATGCATTTGTTCAACTTAAAGATACCTAGTTAACAAGGATTTGATAAGTAAATGTCGAGGTGGTTGTAGATACACATAATCGAATTGATATACTGTGTGAGTCAAGGGACATATGACTAGGAGAAACCAATGTTTACTACAAATATGAATTTGAAGTCAATAATGAGAAACATGATAACTTAGATAATGATAAAAAAAGACATATATAACATGTTGGTACTAAAACATACTCTTTAATATACGGATCCAAAATAAATTTGTGCCCATCATTCATTGATTTTATCAAACTTTGTTCTATGTATTCCTTCACCTCGGGTTGTCTTGTTATACATTATGTGTCCCAAATCTGTTGTGGACATAACTACCCAACTTTCAAAACAGACTAGCATTCACTCAAATCCTCGTGAAGTGCACTAAACTCATAACAAATAAGATATGTTAGACTTGTACATAACCACCCAACTATGAAGTGCACAAAATTAAATATAGTAGTGAGGAGGTGGGCTTGGAAGCAGCCATCCTTTGAAGATATATTTCACCTCATGAAAGCTAGTATTATGGATACATTCAACATTTCTCCTGATAGAAATTCACAAACATCCACTTTGTATACCCATGTTAGTGTGTCTTCCATGTAGTGGAACTATTTTTTTGCCAAATCAACTTTAATTAGCTTATCATCAGGCACATCGCTAACATATGTATGCAGCCATAAACAATCTTTGCTTAGAGTTTCAAGCACTTGAATACTCATAAGTGGATCTCCCTTTGTTTTTCTAAGCGGAGTTTCCCCCTTTGATGATACCACTCTCTTGTTCTTACTTTTTTCCTCCACTTCCTTTTCTTTTACTTACAAACCCTCTTTGTTTGCCTCATCATTTTTCTTTTTTGAATCCTTATTTATTTTCCGCAAAACCTAGATAAAAATTTAAACTCTTTTATTAATTGCAAAAAAAAAACGCATACATGGAATAATAAAATGAAAAAGAAATCACATAATTATTACCTCCTCTGAAAACCGAACCCAAGCACATGGCCATAACACAAAACTACCTTGCGCATCCGACATTTTATTGAGGTTCCATTCTAGCCTTGGAATCGAGAGTGAGAAATATTCAAATCCATTAATAATAGTCTCTTTGAACACACTTAATTGACCCAGAAACAGGCAACAAATACACCTTTAGGCCAATTGTTGACGGTTGCGCCCGTCCATGTGCAACCTCAATTAACTTATCACTATTGGCCACACCTAATTGGGATAGTAAAACACAACAAGAGGTCTCAACCTAAAAACAATGTTGGAAATAATTAAAATCACAAGGAGGCATCATCCAATTAACCTATTAATAGTCTTTCACTCGGGAGAATCAACTGGATGTGTGAGGAGACGACCTTTTCTTCACCCTATCTCCATGCCACCTTAAATTTAAAGCATCTTTCTTAAGAGAAAACAAGCGCTTAAATCTTAGAATTATTGAAAGATACCATAACACCTTAGCCGGGGAACCTTTAACACCCCAAGCCCCTTTACGCTTATAACGCAATAACCCACAATGCGGACACTCTTCTAAGTTCTTATGTTCCTTCTAATACAATAAACAATCATTTAGACAAGCATGTATCTTCTGGTACTCTAAGCCGAAAGGGCACACAAGATTTTTGGCATAGGTATTTTGATTTTGGAAGTTCATTTCCATTAGGAAACATCTCACCTAACACTTCCAATAAACTTGTGAAACTAGTATCACTCCAATTGAACTTTAACTTAACATTAAAAAGTGTCAACACGACTATTAGTTAGGTGAATTTTGTGCATCTAGGGTAGAGAGTCTTCTTAGAAGCTTCTTTCAACAACTCAAAAACACAAGAAAGTTTTCCTAACTCATCCTCGACCCCTTCCATTATCTTATCAACACGATCTATGTCCTTATTCATATCCTCCTTGTCATTCTCATACTCATTATTCTCCACCACATGAGCAACATCTTCTTCTTCTTCAAGGACATTATGAGGAACAGTGTTTCCTTCGTAAACTCATCCTCACCATGCCAAACCCAAACATAATATTGAGACCTAAATCCATGCCAAAGTATATGCTTCTTGAGAATCTCAATGCCATCGACCCTTGATACATTTCCACACTTGACACATGGGCAATAGAACCCAATTTTCCCTGTCCTAGCTTGATGTTCGACAGCAGTACTACAAAATTCCAAGACCCCATCCACAAATTTTGATGATTCAATGCTACCATACATCCACAAACGATCTTTTTCCATTCTCTGACTAATCAGAATTACAAGTAATGAGTAAGTATTAAATGAGTTCCTTGAAAATAAAGCATATTTAGAAATGAATATCGAAATGATTATCACCATTTACTACTAGGAGAGTTTTTATTATTTGTGAGAGTACTCCTAAAGTTTCCCTTTAAGTTTACCTCTTTTCTTTGGACTGACATCTGCAAAATTAGAGTGTTCTCTATGATATTATAGTAAATAGGTAAATAAATGTGGATATATGTAAGAATCTTAGTTTTTTCCCTTTAATTTTATTAAAGTATTTTTATCTGATTTTTTACAGTACACTTCGTAGTATTTATTAGCTGTAACTATTGATCTGCATTGATTTTATTATGATATAGTATTTTAAAGAATATTTTCGTGAAATAATTTCTGTTGCAGAGTTCAAACACAATTTTTCATTAGTCTTTAATGTTATTGGGACAGAGGGAGTATCGATGTATTAGAATATCGTGGCTGCTGGAAACAAAGGAACCTTAGAAGTTTTCTCGAACAAGCGTACACAGACGTACGTAGGAAATTGGAACTTCAAAGAAGATAAAAGCCCAATGAGCCTAGACTACACGACCCACTCATGATTCACTTTAGACTTTATTACGGAGTAATGAAAACTTCGTCACCAATGCTAAACAAGAACAAGGTTGAGTAAACTTCAAATTAGAATTTGATAATTTGTTTGCAATTTAAAGTTCTGACCAGTGATATCAATTTAGTATGTAAAGTTGGTTTTAATTCATCAAAATAAAAATATTATTAATATAAAAATCAAGTAAAGAAACACGTGATCTAGGCTACTTCGTAAAGAATTCTACAATCCTTTTACTCTTATTTTAATTTATTTAATTTATATTCGTTAAAAAGATAAAATAGTGCATATTTTAAATTGAATAATGTATGTTTAAAGTTTAAACCATCCATTATTTTAGAACATAACCCAATGAAACGACAAACAACAAGAGGCAAAGCCAGCCTAAGTTGAATATAGAGGGCTAAATATAAGAAAAAAATGAAAATAGAGAACTCTTAGAAAAGCAAGGTAGTTGCAACATATTGTAAGGTTTCTCATTAGTTTTGACAATACATTAGTCTTATCAGTTAGTTTGTTGCCTCCAGCCTCCTAAATTGACGTAATGTTTTGGTGTATTAACTGAACCCTTATCTATGCTTCTCTGTAGTTCATCGCCATATACATGCAAACTAAGAACAGAAACAGTATAAAGCATCCCCATATAAACGCTTCGACATATATACCCTCTTTTGTTACTTTCAAATCTAGTCATCAATTCATAACTCCTATCTCTTGGAACAATTTAGTACGAGACTAAGCAAGAGAAATCGAGACAAAAGTGAATTAAGTACGAGACTATCCCAAGTATTGCTACCTTTATCAATTCACGCATGCAATATGTTAATTATTGTTCCATAAAATGCAAAACCAAAATGAACAATGAAACAATCGCATTAAAATTCCCAGAAATTTATCAATACACGCATGCAAGTGGGTACATACCTTTCAGTCAAAATTCCCAGAAATTTTCCAATTCACGCATGCAATTATTGCTAATATTCATCAAAACTACCAAAGATTTTGGGTGAGAGTGATAAAGTAGAGATTTGGTTTCGGTTGTCTATGTAGTTTTAGCGAAATTAGGGACATCAAAGTTTGTAATTTGAGATTTTGGGTGAATAAAAATGGAAAAGTTGCGGTTTAGGGTGATACTCGGTAAGTAGAAAGGCTATTTAGGGGGTAGTTTATGCGTGCTATGTAAATGGGAAAGGAATATGCTCCGATTCCTAATGAACTGGAGACTAAAGCTATTATATGCTATAGTCCTTAATAGACCGGAGCATAAAAACTTATTTATCTTAAAAAAAGCGCATTAAAATAATTTGTAAATATATACTCCGATTGTATGAAGAACCGGAACATATATGCAGTAGTATTTGACAATTTTTTCACTAGTGACTGCATTCCAGTGGAAAACATTAAAGGCAGATAAGGGTATAAGACAAGGTCATGAGGGACAACCCATGTTGCTTTACGTTAAGCCGAAGTACCTTGGGGTGGGACAGTCATATGGTATTAGTTGGCTCATTGATCGACTCACTCATGTTCACCTCACAACTGGGTGAACTCACTACCAAATTAGAAACTGGGGTAAATTTTGGGATAGATAATTTTATAGGTTGCCTATGAAGCAGAGGTGTCATGTAAAAAAATTGTGAAGGTCTTTAGAAGAGTGCTTTTAAATAAAGAGGGAATTTAGAGGAAATTTTGATTAATTAATTTATTTGAAAATTTGTAGGAAAAATATCAAAATTCTATCATAATTATTCAAAATGATACGTGTAGTTTATATATATATTTTGGTATACTCCGTATAAATAGATATTATCTTTCATAGAGCATTAATAATTACTAGGTAAGTCCTGTACGATGTACGGTTTGATAATAAATTATCTTGTTAAATATTTCAATTATAAGAATATTTTCATCATTGGTGAAAACTTATTGGTTTTATAGAATTACCATAGATAATTTAATTAGAATAATATTTTTTATCATATTAAATAAAAAATTATTATAGAAAAAGGTAGAGATGAAATATAAAATGAATGGAAGAAATAAAGGTAGTTTTAAATAATTTAGGAATTTATATAGCTTTACAATTTTCTATATATATAATATTTTCAATCTTATATTTATGTAAAGTAGGAAAAAAAAAAGAGCAAATGGCATCATCTTTAAAAAAGGCGGAATTTTTTTTTATAATAACTTGTCACGTGTTAAGTAATACGTCAGCAAGATTTTGCTTTAGTAATAATTATAGATGTGATCCTCCATTTGAAAGGAATGAGACCCCATATGCATGATTTGTTGTTGCCTTTTTTCGACGTATGCTCAAAAAGCTATCTTTAAGAAAACGAAAATTTTGATAGAATTGGAAAAATGTAACATAACTCAGTGAATAATGGAAAAACACAAGGTTGTTAATTATCCTTTTTCAATATTCTAAATTTGTGAAAAAGAAAGTAAGAGTGAATTACATAAGTATGTTACTACTCACTTGTGGCCTATTGTAAGTTTGTAACTATGAACAAAATTAGTTCCTTTTTAAAAGGAATTGAAGAATGGAGATTTCCACATTAATGTTTGACGTATTATTTTTATTCAATCATGTCAATTTGTTTGTTTGCATTAAGTACAATATTGTAAGTTGTTGAAATAAAAACCATTATACCATAAATGAAAATATTAAACAGACCATATTGAAAATATCACATATTATTACAAAAAAAAAAATAAGAAAAATTGATAGTGATATTTTTATTTCATTTAAAAATATCTAATCTTGAAATGTCTTCTTATATATTTATATCAACTATAAAATAGGAATTTTTCTGGCCGTGAGTTATTCTCTTGGATCTTGCCTCTGTGTTTGTACGCGCACAAGAAAAAAAAAAAAAAAAATCTCTAAATGGAACATAGCTCCATTTACTTCTTGATTGACCGCAGAAGGGGAAGGGTGGACCAAATTTACTAAGCCGAAGGGCTCTTTCAGTTATCAAGATATGAAGACATTACTCCGTATACCGTATTACCCTAATGCAGAAATTGTCTCACAGGAATTGAATTTCCATAAAAGGACCAAGTCAGTGAGGGGTTATTGAAGCCCGATCACGGGATTGGGTGACTTGGGTCCAGAAGAACTTAAGAAGTCAAGTTGCCCCATCATATATTATATATCTATCGTAAGAAGGAGAGTTCGTAAATGAGACTTTTTTTAATTCGTACTGATATAAATTCTATTAGGATATTAAAATTTCAGGCATAAGTATTGTTATTCCTGATATATATATATATATATATCTGATATATGTATTGTTATATCAGATATAAAAATATAGAAAAATATATATCAGGTATAGACATTATGATGTCTGATATATAAATGAAATAACAAAAATTCTCCCTAAAATATTTATATCAGATATAAATTATGAATTTCTCGTTTGTAAATTAAATGACAATTAATTTAGTTGGTATAAGATTGAGATCAGTAACCATTAAGGCTCATACTCCGCATTCAAGATAAAAAAATAACATGAAATGAGCTTTATGACCATACAATCCATGCATCATCACATAGTGCTATTTATGCATTGTCACATAGTGCATCACATAGCCAACAAAAATATTATAAAAAATTCCTCCCAACCTTTTCACTTATAAAATTATTATCAAAAAATTACTACCTACTTTCTCATTGTTTCTTTTCTAATATCCTCCACAAATTATACCAAGTAAGAAAATTCTACAATCTCAACCATTAAAAAAAAAATACTCCATTCCATAAATTTGTTCATATTTTCTTTTTCATAAAGTTTAAAAAACAAATTTAACTATTAACATCTATAATTATATTTTATAAAAAAATTAAAAAAAATTAGATATTTTGACAGAAATTTCATAATGAATCTTATAGAATCTCAAACAATATTATCTTATAGAATCCCAACGTGACCCACCTTTATAATTTAATTGATAATGATAATAGTAATTCATATTTGTATTGGTTAATTAACTAATTATGTTTTCTAGCAACATTTTCAATTTAAATAAATTAGTCTCCATTTTGAGTGAAAATCATTCTTATTCTGAATTGAGATCATACTGAGGAAATTTAACTACGAATATCGACAGATTTTCATGTGAATAGGAATGAAAGTAACAAAATGCAGTTGCATAATTCATAACATTAAGGAGCAATTTAAAGAAAAATAAGAAGAATCGAAGAAGTTAGGGACCTTAGGGACGTATTATATTGTAGGAGAAAGTCCACTGTTTGAGCACTCTAGGCTGGCTAAAGAAGGGCATGTCTGTTGTCCTCAGCATGTTCTGCCAGCACAACCAATTTAGCCAAGATTATTATTATAACGGCAATTATCGGATTCTCATTTTAAATAGCCATTCAATGCGATCGATATCACGTTACATACTACTATATGTGTGTATGCAACGAACACCATATACACCAGAGAAAGCAAATAAGATTTTATTGCCATAAAAATCGGTATGCAACTACATTTTGATATAGGTTTTATTTAGATTGTGGATAGATTTGCAAAGCACTATCAGATACAGAAAATCCTCGTATATTTTGGATCCAAAATCCCAAATCAAAAGGAAATCGGAATTAAGATTTACCGATTTGTTTTTTAAACATTAAGATCTAGAGAAAATCAGCTGAAATAATAAGCATGTTGAGAACTAAGATCATCTTACTTTTTTTTTTTTTTTTTTTTGTATTCTTTTATGTTTCATAGTTAAGGTCACACTAAGAATACCATCCCCTAAAGTTGCTATCAACGTCAATCTCCCTACTAGAATAGAAAGAAAAAAAATGTGTAGGATCGGATATGAAGTATAAAGCTTCGCACATTCTTAAAAAAAATGATAATATCTATGCATAGTTTAGTTGCGCTTTCCCTACACTAACGTGGTAGATATGCTCTTGCCAATTCTAGTTTCCCATTGATTATGTGGTCTTTGATATTAGCACACTAAACTAATTAGTATTCGTATTTGGACGATCTAGAGAACCAAAGAGAGAGGGAGACTTTTTCTCTAACAAAATGAATATCCAATTCAATGTGTTTCATACATTGATGTTGGACGGGATTGCCTGATACATAGATGGCACTCACATTGTCGCAGTAAACTAGAGTAGCTTTCGTTATAGGAAAATGCATTACAAGTAATAAATTCCAAATCCAACAAGAATCCAAAACAACATTAGCTACTCCACGATACTCTGCCTCAGCACTGAAACAAGACAATGTTGGTTGTCGTTTAGACGACCAAGAGACCAGGCCATCACCTAAAAATACACAATAGCCAGAAGTAGAATGTCTAGTGTCAAAACATCCTCCCCAATCTGCATCAGTATAAGAAACAAGCTTGTTTATGGATGTTTTGTATAACTAAAGACCGTATGACAATGTTCCCTGCAAATAGCGCAAAATGCACTTAAGAGCTGCCATATGTGCGTGCCTGGGATCATGCATATGTAGACAAACCTATTGAACAACATAAGAAATGTCAGGTCTAGTAAAAGTAAGATATTGTAAGGCACCGACTAGACAGCGGTATTTGGTGGGATCCTCAAATGGGGAACCCTGGGAAGCACTAATCTTTGGTTTGGTGTCAACGGGAATCGGACAAGAGCTACAATTTGCCATGCCAGCTCTTTCAATGATCTCTGTAGCATATTGTTTTTGAGACAGGAACATACCGTTAGCATTGCAGGACACAACAATTCCCATGAAAAAACTCAGAGGACCCAAGTCCTTTATAGCAAACTCGGCACCCAGAAGAGACAAAAAACGTTGTTTTAGATGATAAGATGAAGTAATGAGAATAATATCATCAACATATAACAGAATATATGCCATGTCCAATCGCTGACTGTATATAAACAATGAGTTGTTAGATTTACTGTGAGAAAAACCAATAGTAGCAACAAAATCTACGAATCGTTGATACCAAGTTCGAGGGGCCTGTTTGAGGCCATAAAGTGATTTCTTCAGTAAACAGACATGATCAGGGCGACTTTTGTCACGGAAACCCAAGGGTTGCTACATATAAACTGTGTAATCAAGATAACCATGTAAGAAAGCATTTTTAACTTCCAATTAATGAATGGACGAAGATTTGGAGATAGCAATGCTAAGTATAGTACGGGTAGTAGTCGGCTTGACAACGGTCTCATCACAATCAATACCCTGTTGCTGCGTCTTCCCATCACCTACAACACGGGCTTTATGCCTCTTAAAAGAACCATCAGAATTGCGTTTATGACGGAAAATCCACATAGACCTAATGACATTCACATTCTTTGGTTGTGGTACTAATCCCATGTATTATTAGCAATAAGAGCATTAAATTCGTCAAACATTGTAGTTTTCCAATTGGGGTCACGAATAGCACTAATTGGGTCCTTGGGTAAGGGGGATATATTAGTGGTGGTCATGGCCGAAAAGTTGGAAAAAAATTTGTGTTTGGTTTTATAATGCCGTTTTTAGCTATAGTGGTCATATTATGGGAGTTAGGATTGGGCTAAGGGCAAGTGAGGGAAGGTCGTTAGTCTGGAGTGGAGGAGAGAGTAGGCTTATTTGAAGGCCTAGTGGGCGCTTAAGAAGAGAGGGTAGGCAATATGGGTTGGGCAGATGAGGGGGTGAGAGTAATAGTACCGGGCCTAGTTGAATTCCCAACAGCCGATGGGGAGCTGCGAGAAGGTGAAGTATGTGGGCTAGGGTGATGAGGCCCAGGTAAAGAGACAGGTGGGGATGTAGAGGGGTAAAGGAAATGTTGAAAGTGGTGATTAGCAGGAGGCATGTCCAAAAAATTATAGGCATCTTTGTGAGGGGTGTGGAGTTTAGATATGGAAATTTCGGACTCAACAAACTTGACGTGACGACAAATAATTATTTTTCCACTCAACATGTTATAGGATTTTGACCCTCTATGATTAGGGGCAAGACCAAGATATACACAAGGAGTGGACCGTTCTTGCAGGTTGTGAATAGAAGATGACGAGAAAAGAGGAAAACATAAACAACCAAAGACACATAATTCCGAGTAAATAGAACCACATTGATATAGAATTTGAGTGGGGGACTTAAACCCTAGAACTTTGGTCGGAAGAATGTTTAGGAGGTAGGTAGCCATTGCTAAGGCGTGATGCCAAAAGGATAGGGGTAAGGACGCATAAGCAAGAAGGGTCCGAATAATGTTGTTTATAGATTTTATATGGTGTTCAGCTTTTCCATTTTATGGTGATGTATGAGGACAGGACAAACGAAATAGCATGCCATGAGAATCAAAGAACTCTTGTAGAGTGCCATTAACATATTATGTGCCAATATCACATTGTAACGTTTTAATGTTATAAGTAAATTGAATACGAATTAAATTATGAAATGACTGGAAAAGTTGTTTGACTTGAGATTTCCTAGTAATAGGATATGTCCACAAAAATTTATTGTAATCATCAAGAAATAAAACATAGGAACAATGGCCAGACATGCTCATGACAGGTGATGTCCAAAGATCACTGTGAATAATATCAAAAGGAGAAGCAGTGTGTGACATAGAATCATAAAAAGGCAACTTAGAAAGTTTTCCTAGAGGATAAGAAGAACAAAAACTTTGACAAGCCTTATTACAGTCAATAAAATTATGGTTCCTCAGGGATCTAAAAACAACATCACTGGGATGACTTAGACAATTATGCAAAACATCAGAACTAATAGCATGGAAGGCTAAATTATTGGCTGGAGTAGTGGCTTGATTAATGGACAAAAGAGGATGCAAGTCACCCGTACTATCACATCTTGTTCTAGTCTGGTTCTTGTCTGATGATCATTAATAGAAAAACCAAACGGATCAAATGCAATGGAAACAAAATTATCTTTGGTGAATTTGCGGATGAATACTAAATTTTTAATCAGTATGGGAGCATGTAAGACATTTTTTAAGTAGGATGTGACCCAGAGTTAGGGAAGGGTCTTGGTATCCAAAAAGAAGATAGGTAGGGGCAAGGTGCAGGAGTGGGCCAATTGGAGAACCAAGGAGCCCATCTAGCCTAAGGGGAATTTTTGCAAGTAAAAGGAGCAGGAGGTTGATTTGGGGCCACGTTACCATTAGTTGGCTTTCTCTTAGAAACTTTACCACCCTTCTTTTGTTTGGCACCCTTTAAAGACGGACGAGATGAAGCCACATCAGACTCCAAGCCAGAGGGGATGTCGGACGACGCCACAAGGGCTACAGGACTACTGGAATTAGCCTCCTTTGCGAGATGATTCTTGATTGTTCGTTTCATAAGATTGAGACGGGAACGACAACTTTCAAAAGAGGGTAAAGGTTCTTGATTTTGAATAATGTCCATCGTCCCGACGTAGGCTTCTGGTAGTCCTACGGTGAGTTTAAGAACTAGACTGTTGTTTGAGAGGGGTGCATCAACATCAGTAAGACAATCAGCTAAGGACTTGAGGTGAGTGCAATAGCTATCAATGGAAGAGAAACTATTGAAATCAAGTTCAGAAAGTTCTTCTTCAAGATGAGTGGCTTGAGAGGCTTTATTGTCCTGAAACATTGATTCTAGATGAGCCTATGCCCCTTGAGCAGTATTGTCTTTGAGTAAGATGGCTTAGAGAAGATCAGTGGATATAGTTCCATAAATAAATTGAAGAACCACCGCGTTAAGACGGTTCCAAAGAGCAGGGTCCGCGGCTTTGGATGTGGTATAGGCAGTTAGTTCTTTGTCCTTCGTAGGAGGAACAATATGATGACGAAGATCATGGACCCGAACAAGGACCTTGAATAAGGCTGCCCAAGAATGATACATGATACGCTCCGTGTCTAATGTTACGGGAATAAGAGATTTGACATTGGAAACAGTGAGAGTAGGATGAAATTTCTAGGTGGAGTCACCCATGAAAAAAGAGAAGCGAAAGAGATAGGTGAGAGTTAGGGATTAGAGGAACGAAATTAGTCTGATACCATAAAGGAATGTAATCTCGTGCATTTTCCATTCAATATGCCAGAATATACATGATACATTGAGTAAATCAAGCCTATAAACTAGGAACTAATAGTCTAAGATAAGGCAAGAATATAATAGACTTATCTTCTTAACAAACTTAGATATAAATACTAAAATACAATATATACAATTTTAGCAGTATATTTTTAGCATATATTCTGACAATTTTGATTTTATACCCATTTCTATTTTCAGCTTTTGTATGAAGCTCCTTGAATGCGCCAAGGGCTTCGTCTTTACTCTTCAAAAGAAACACTCTTACTTTTGTGGAATAGTACAAGACTTGTACATTGGGTAGGGTTAGGGTCAAGATAGGCCACAAGAAAGACGGGCCAGACCAGGCCAAACCAAAGGAAATGCTAAACAGGCAAGGTCAAAGGAGATACATAACGGGACAGGTCGTCCAAAGAGAGTATAGTTTTTATCTATAAAGGGTAATAGTTTACATGTATCATCTTCAATCTTTGGTAGTGGACTATCGACAAGTATATGGAAATAATGCATCACCTAATAGTGTTTAAAAGTCTTGAAAACTTAAGCTCTTTATTGACCTGACTTGACCCATTTAAGACCCAATAAAACATGAACTTTTAAGAGACCGACCCATTAGACCCATTATTCATTAGGCCCTTTTTACAAACATGTCGGTCAATGGGCCTTAATGAGGCCCTTCCATTTGAACACCACTAAATAGTACTATATAAATGTGAAAAAAAACAATGCATTGCTTAGAAACTTTTCCATAATAGAGTAAATGTCTGTACGAAACCATATCTAGAACCCGAGGATCTTCTAGATGGTGGATTTCTTTGTGTTGGTTTCCTTTCCATATAATCAACACAATATTTTCAATGACCATCCCTCAAAGGAAGGAGTCATTTTAAGTGAGGATCTGCAACCCCTTATCAATCAAATGCTCGACCCATTTATGCTATAACTTGATTAGAACATTCTTTAGCTGTATTCAATTGTGAGTTGAACTTCCCATTTGTAATAGAGAGGATTTCATGCTTCTTTCTATGAACAATTATTATTTATCCTTTAGAAAATTTCCAGTTTCCATTAGAAAAGTGATTCACATACCCTTCAACATCAAGATCGATTTCGATTGAGATCTAATTCAGTTGAATATCTATAACACCTTGTATTGGTTTCCTAGCAAACATATCCAATACTAATAATTTTGTGGGATTCATTATTTCCATCATTATAAAGCCATGATCATTGTTATTGTAAGATGTGAACAAATCTCTATTTGCAATTATATGTTACGAAACACCTATTTCAATCACCCAACCACAATATTTTCTCTTGTAAGGTCATACTTGGATTGAGGAAGATGTATTAAAGGGGTGATGAAAGTCAAACTAATGAAAAATAAAGGAAAATAAAGGTGGTGATAAGGGGATGAGGTGAAAAAGAATATATTATAATGGTGGTATGAGGAAGAAGAATTGATTGGGAGATTGATTACTACCTTCATTAAGGTGGTAATAATTACCTTAGAGGTATGGAGAATATCTGTTACCACTTAAATGAGGGTATTAGTTTACATTTTATCACACTACCAATAGTTTCCTTATAGATTACTTTTACTAATCTTATTTTTCATTGGTTTGACTTTTATTAATCCTCTAGTGCATTACCCCCAATCCGTACATTCCCTTATATGATAACACAGAAAGCCGCCACCTCTAAAGTAGTAGCCGTGACATTTTTCTTGTCTTCATTGTCACTTTCTTGTTATTCTTGGACCTCATGTCCTGCTTCCATATTCTACATTCACTTTACTTATGCCCTAGATAATTACAATAAAAGAAAGTGAATCCCAATTGTAAAATAGGAAGGTTGAAGATTGACCTATAAAATAAAGCAAGAAAATCAGTGGGTTAAGGCAAAGACATCAATCAAGATAACAAAGTATACAATTAGGTATAAGATCTTCCAATGTACATATTTATGCTTCTATATTTTAGGAAACTCTTGTAATATAAATTCGAATGTATTCTCTCCATTTAGATTGACACAATGAAACCAATTAACAAAAATTAAACACAAACATGGTATCAGAGTGGGAAATTAGGAAAAGCCTGAAACCCAAAATCCAAAACCTCATTATCTACCTTAACTTACCTATGAACCATGAGTTCTCTGCCTAAAAATCTAGAAAAAACCATTACTGTGAGTAGTTTGTTGCAACTCCTAGAGGAGTTAAACACCAATAAACCACCCCAGAAAATAGTAGTTTCACACCATCTACAGTCAATGTGTCCGAAAAATTACATAGCCAGAATTACTCAAACTGGGCACGACTGATGCTGATAGGCATCAGTGGAAGAGGTCAGCTAAGGCACATCATTGTCGATCCTCTATCACTAGACGACCCATCATACATACAATGGCCTCAACAAGATTTGCTAATTATTTCCTAGATAATTGACAACATAGACCCGGAACTGGTAAACCAGTTCCCATACTTTGCAACGGCTAGAGAACTATGACAGGGTATCGAAACATTATATAGCAATGGCAGGGATGGATAGCAAGTATATGATCTCAATGTCAAAGCAAAAAGAATCAAACAAGGCCAAACCTCAATTGAATCATACTATACTAAGATGATTTCATACTATGCTAAGTTGGTTTCATACAAGGCCAAATCTCCCATTTTTAAGAAGTCTACATACTCCAAAGTTCAGAATTTAAAGGTTTGCATATGCCTTAAACCCTAGTATATGTTTTTCTTTAATTTTTGTTTTTCGTAATTTGTTATATATTAATGTAAAGATGAAAAACTCTTGTGTGTTTAGATTTGCATGCTATATGTTATGTTTATGAAAGAATTAACCCTTAAAAATTGAATTTCATATATTATATAGTGTTGGAGGCTTTTTTTGGACATACTATAAGCCCAATTCGGAGTCCCGTAGCAGATTATATGACTTGTCAAAGATTTTTTTCAATATCTCAAATAAGACGTTATCGAGGCCACTAAGGGACAACATGGTTGTGTAGCACCTTAAAAATTAGGGGGTTTCAAAAAAATTACGCCGTTCGGACTACCAGGTTAAGAGATATGCCTCTCCGAAATTTCTAAAACCTCGAAATGCACCCTAAATCTATGAAGAATGAATTCATTGTTTGTTTTTTAGTGTAAAATCTTGTAAATCGCGATTTGCATGCCAAAAAGAGTGGTCATAATAGAATTTGGATTTATATGTATCACGGTTGATTATTTCTTAACTTTTCTTATATTTTATGACACATTATTTCTTATACTATGCATGAGATTCTTAGCTTAGATTAGATTATGTTCTTGATTGAATGTGGTGTAATAGTATATAACAATTGAATTTGCAAATATAATAATTTTGAGAGATATTAATTATTAATAATATAATTTTATATATAATTAGCATATAAAATGACCTATTAATTTTTTAATCTGGAAACCATCAATTGCTGCGGTTTTCTAATATAACCGAAACATTATATATATATATATATATATATATATATATATATATATATATATATATATATATATATATATATATATTAGAAAACTGCAGCATTTATTAGATATTGTTGTTTTTATTGTGTTGGGTCTAAAAAAGCTCAACATTTGTTGTTTTTCCATGTGCTTCGCCTATATGTGCTTCGTATCAATAACCACTACATTTAAAGCTAGAAAATCGCAACATATAGACATTTCTCTACTAGTGAAGAAAGCCCCAACATGTTGCGGAGTTAGTTAATGAAAAAAAAGGAATGGGATATGCACAAAGTGTGGAGTCTCTTTGACAAAGAAACAACAAGATCTATTCTCAGCACTCATATCAACCTTCAAGATGAGTCAGATAGAGAGGCTTGGTGATACTCTCAAATAGGACGGTTCTCTGTTTAGGATGGATGCTCTTTCCTTAGGTTGAAGAAGAATCCCTCCTGCGATTCATTGGGGGAGACTTGTCCTCTGAATTTCTAGAAAAAATACTGGAAGCTCTAAGTCCAACCAAAATGTCTGATGTTTGGCTGGAAACTTATCAATAAAGCCCTTTCATATAGAGTTGGACTTACAAAGAGGAAGGTAATCTCTGGCGACATATGTCCAATGTGCAACAATCACCCAAAATCTCTCAAACACCTTTTTAGGGATTGTGACATGGCAACCCATATATGGCTCTCGTCACTCTTGGGTCTCAGAATTACTCCTACATATCCAGATATAGGCATATAGTGTAGGAATTGGGTGTCTTACTTTCTTAGATCTGATCCTGATCACTTAGGAATTCTTGAAACGTTCCTCTTGTTATGTTGGAGCATCTGGCTCCACAGAAATGATGTATGCTTCAATTCCACTGCACGAGGAGAAAAGGTATGGGCGCATTTGGCACTTCATTCAGAACTTCTAGTATTACAAAAGAGAATCAATGAAGTAGCCAAAAGAGGGGATGTCAGCTTAATACGTATAGATAGAGCTCTTGGTGCCTAGATGCTCTGCGATCCTGCCAAAACACCAAAGGAACTACGTCAGCTTGTTGATGACATTGCTCGTGAGGCTCTATCATTTGTATTTTTTCTCTTGTTTTAAAATTTCAAGAATCCTTGTTGATAAGCTTATAAACTAGCCATCATGGCTAGAAATGTGGTTGTCCTTTAAGTTTTTTCTTTTGTTATTTTGCCAAAAAAAAAAAAAAAAAAAAAAAAAAAAAAAAAAAAACAAAATCCGGCCTTCATTCAAAGTGAATACACTATAGGTTGTAATTAAAGTGAACTTCCAATAGTTATATAATTTATATGCAACAAACTCGCAAAGTGTACGAATGAAACAAATAGTAAAAGAAGAGCCGCAATTAACATGGGGCTTTCCATGACAGGGGCATGGCCAAATAATAGAGGCGTGAAAGGACAAACACGAGAGCCGCAATTAACACTATTTTTTTAATTTGTACCCACGATATTGTCTTAATGTTGCTATTCACTCAATTTCAAAAGAATTTCAAATTTGCAATAATCTTTGAATACATATGCTCATCTTATTTTTTGTAAAGTAGAGATTTAATAAGCTCATTAATATGTAAGATATTGATAAAAAAAAAATGTGAGAAATTACACGGTTAAAAGTTCAGATAGATCACAATATGTATTTTTAAAATTGATTACTCTATTCCTCCCAAATCAAGGTATGTTCTCGTCAACTTATTTTTATCGAATTTATATTATTCTTACTAAACTTACTTTAATTTTGTTGAGCCTATCTTATTCTTGTTAAATTTGAATTGTTTTGTAGAAACTTATTTAGATAAGTTGAGAAGGACAAAGCCTTAGTGTACGTAGTATTAAATGATAAATTGTTGTTTGATCATCAATTATTATTTTATTCAAAAAGTTTATTAGAAATAAGTTAGTTGAGTATTATTGAAAAATAAAAGTTATAGTTGATGGTAGTCAATTTTTCAATTGAATGTGTGGATATCAACTAGTTTAGTTGGTTGAAGTTTTGGAGGGTTGTATCTAAGAAATGGGGATCAAATCTCGTCTATATCCGTTGTGGTCTTACCGCTTGCGACTCTTTTAACATAAAAAAAAAAAAAAAATTCAATTGAATGTGAGAAAATGTAGAACCTTAACTTTTTGGTAGTGGGAAGAGATATGCATTACGATTTTTGTGTGATTTATTTACTAAAATAATAATATTAAGACTAATTTAGGACAAATATAAAAGAAAAATGCAAAACTAATCCAAAATAGAGGGAGTTTTTTTTTAACCTTTACTACTATGTAATACGTAATCAAAGAGAAAAATAGTCACTCTATAAAATAGTACAATAGAGATCCTGAGAGTCATAGTGCACCTAGATCTGGAAAAATTGATCTTGAACATCCCTATTACAACCCAACCTAGCTTGAAACTATAGATATGGAAAAATTGATCTTGAACATTCATTATTGCAACCCAACTTAGCTTGAAACTATGGCGGGGATTCAAATTGACTTGCATTGTCTTGCCTGAAAACTGAAATCATCAAAATTGATTTACTTTTCTTATTAAATATATGGAATATTGATGATAAATTATCTCTTATGAGATAATAATAAAAAAAGGTAAAAGAAAAATATTATATATCTTTGGTTGTGACATGAGCCCAAAGCCTAATTTCCACTAGTAGCTAATTTCAATAAAATTAAACTTAATTCTCTTTGATTTAGCTTTTTTGCTTTAATATTCCTACTGTTGGTGGTTTAAACTTTAAAGTGAGAAGAGAAAGCAAATAGAAGCTTAGTAAATTTAAATTTTCTTCTAATTCTTTTAAAGTTGAGTCAACGCCCCTAGAGTTAAATCAATGGTTGACATTCAATATAAGGTTATTTATTACTCTCTCTAACTTTTTTTTTTCTTTTCATTTAAAATAGTATAGATTTTAAAACTAAACTTTGACTATGAACTTTCTCCAATCTAGATTAATTCATTTGGGATCTTAATAGATTTATTTTACTACTGGATATTTTTCAAATATTAGTTTTTTTATATAATTTTTACAAATACATAACTAAAAATATTTGAATTTTAAGTTTATATTGGGATTTGCCCAAAAAACCAAATAGAAAGGAAAAAAAAATCCACTTAAATCGATCAAAATTAAATAGATCTGAATAAGAAGTTGAGTTCGAGTGGAATATAAATATTGGAAAGAAACATATATTCTCAAAAGGGTGATGATGATGACGATGAGCAAAGGACGGTTGATCCAAGGAAGCATGAAAGACAAAAGCATAGAAAAATGGGTACATTGAGCATTGTGTAAGCATTCTCCCAAGCTATTAACTACAGAAATGCTACAAATATCCACTTTTTTTTTAAATCTAAACCTCATTTGAATAGTAATGTTAAAGGACCAATACACATACTAAAAAGGCATGGTGACATAAAACCAAAAACCTAGTGAAGTGTATCAGTCCCGCGTGCGGTTGCTATGCGCACGATCCTATATACTCCGTAACTTGTAAGCTTGAAAACCATTAAAAAAAATCAACAAGTACCTATATTTTGTAGTATAGTTTTGCTAGTACTATACTAGTATATAGCTGGAGTGACGAGACAGGGAACAATGTATAGTTGATGAAAACTGAGGCCTTGTTTTGGGTGCCTCTACTAGTGGGTTGAGGGTGGTGCGTTCGTGGATTCGTATGTTTAATGTTTTGTCTGACCTATGTGCCACT
Source organism: Dysphania ambrosioides (assembly GCA_026401315.1). Taxonomy (NCBI): domain Eukaryota; kingdom Viridiplantae; phylum Streptophyta; class Magnoliopsida; order Caryophyllales; family Amaranthaceae; genus Dysphania; species Dysphania ambrosioides. Next base: position 13,041,886 of record CM048658.1, read on the forward strand.
GCATTGGCGATTGAGGAGAACTATGTGGTGTGGTTTCATAATTCTTGCTCATTGTTGTTGGCAATGGCATGCTTACAGAATTATTTATAAATCCTTCCTTGTCTTATCAAACGGGTTGAAACTTAAATTAATGAGCAAGCAAAACGATGTGGGTTTACTGTTAATTATTTATTAATGTATTAAAGTGTAATAAAATTGAGTTGTACCCTTTGTTTCAAATAAAGCACTCGTATATTGATTAATCTCTTAGATTATTATATATGTATATCCTTTTATTGGTTTACCGCACAAACGTATGTTGAACCGCACAAAGTTGTAATGAGAATCATGAGATTATTATATATGTATATCTTTTTATTGGTTTACCCTTAGGCTTGAGTCACTAATAAGAGTAATAACTTAGAGTAACTTTTTATCTCATAAATCAAATGCTATTACCGAGTAGTCTAGTGGAGGTAACGGTTTTTAAACGGTTCGGTCATAATGAGTTACGTGTTATAAACGGTTGTCATAACGGTTTACGGGTTGTCATAACGGTTTACGGGTTGTAAATGGTTCAGTCATAACAGTTTAAAGGTTGTAAACGGTTCGATCATAACGGTTTACGGGTTGTAAATGGTTTGGTCATAACGATTTACGAGTTTTAAACGGTTCAATCATAACGGTTTACAGGTTTTAAACGGTACGGGTTTTAACGGTTTTGTTTTACATTGGTTCGGGTTACTATCGGGTTTGGACATAATTGGTTCGAGTTGTAACAGTTCGGCCTGATAACATTTACTAGTCATTAAAAGTTTTCCAAAATGCAATTCTGTTCAGTTTCGAATTTCATCTAATCGGGTCGGTTCGGTTTTCGGTTTTCAACAAATGGGTTCTCAATGGTTCAGTTTCTTTTCAGAATACTTCAATTTTACCAGTTCAGGTTAGTTTTTGACAGCTCTTATTCTCAATGTAAATTTTTAAAATATCAAGTTTTCATAACTTTTTACCTTATGGATTTGGATAAAAAAAGTTTAAAGTCGTATCTTAGAAATAGCAAAAAGTCAAATAGGACAATCTTTAGGAGACGGAGGGAGTAATGCATAACAAAAAACTAACTATATAGTCGTGTAAGTTTGAACGAAACGCTGTTTGAAAATTCATTCTAATTTGGTTAGGAGTAACATGATTGATATTAAAGGTGATGTAAATCATGTCTTGTGTTCAATAAACACAATGTATGGCAAAGGGTTTAGATTATTTGCGGTGATTGTCATGTATACAACCTTTTAGAATTTTTTTTATACTCTATGGAGTACCTAGAGAAAAGTGCTCTCGGGTAAAAAATGAGAAATTTTGAGAGAAAAAGAGCACTTTTGATAGAAAATGTGCAATTTTAGGGAAATAAGTAACTTTAGAAAAAAAAAACAATTTTTGAGTCAAATAAGTAACCGTTAGAGAAAATAAGTAATTTTTGAGTCAAATAAGTAATTTTAGAGAAAATAAATAATTATAAATTAATTAGGTATTTGAGCATTTGAATTTTTTTTTAAAAAAGTATGAATTTAATTGTATGTGTATAATTATTAATTTAAATTGTCTAAATTTAGTAATAATTCTTAAATGCTTAATATTATTTGAGCATATGATGTGAAAGACTTATGTGATTAAAAAAATAATTTTGGATATCAATTGGGTGTCATATCAACAATGATATAATTTAACCGAATATAGGTGTCCGACTCTTTTATAATGCATAATACTAGTTAAATTTTTTTTTTTTGCTGTTTTAGCAAATAAATATAGAAAATAGATGAGCACCTTAACTATTTGCTCTTTATTTTAAAAAAATTCAAAACTACTCATTTTCACTTATTAATATTCATTTGATTTCATAAATGTTCATTTCTCTAAAACTGTTCATTTGACTCAAAATTGCTCATTTTCTATTAAAATTGCTCATTTTACCCGGGAAGCACCTTCCTCTATATACTCTCGGGTGTAAGATAGACTTGTCTACAATCTTCTCATGTTATGCAAACAAAGGTATGGACTAACTCTAACATGGCCCATTAAGATCCCCCCGTGGCCTTAGCCATACTTCAAAACCTTAGCATAGTGTTTCTCTCTTACCATCTCATGTTCAAAAAAAGTTAAGAAAATGAGAGGGATAGACGTATGAATGAAGGGTTCTTACAGTCCTGTATAATGTGAAGATGATGTCGATTATGATGCTATAATAGACTAGTTGTGTGAATTAATGATGTCGCTACTGTAATACTTTGTATATTCCTATAGATTAGTAAAATTACATAAGTAAATTAAATGAGAGAAAAATGCACAAGGCTTCCAAGCTTAGGTTGGAAAATATGTTCCAAACTCTCATATCTCTCTGCCAAACTTTTCCGACCATTCACCACAGAAATGGAGCAATTTGCAAATGGAGATAGAGAGCATCTCGACTAAATAGTTGCGGAAATTTGTGTTTTTTGATACATTCATCTTCTATTTTTCATACGGAAATTTCAAAAAAAAAAAAAAAAAAAATCTAATTGACATCTTTCTATTTCTAACCTACTTTTTCTTTTTCTGCTCTAATTTTTAACAATTCATTTAATGCAATGTTTCCTTTTATCCATAAAACTCATTGTAATATATCTTTCTTACCTCTCTTAATTCATCTAATATTTTATAGTCTAACTTTAATTAGTATTTATCATTCATTGAACCGTACCTTTATATTGGTTCCTCCCTCGATTCCAAATAGTATGAACAAAAAGAAAAGAATAAAGCATTCAGTTCTCAACTTGCACTAAATGTTCATAAATTTTTATAATATGTTACTAGGTAAGTTCTTTTTATGCACGATTTGATGATAAATCAATTTGTTAAATATTTTAATTATAAGAATGTTTTTATTTGGTGAAAACTTGTAAGTTTTTATAAAACTACTTATAGTGTTCCATTAGTTAAAGTAAAAAATTTAATTATAATAATATTTTTTATAATATTAAATAAATAAATTATTATAGAAAAAGGTAGAGAGGAAACCATGAAGTAAAGTAAGAAGAATAAATGTTTTAAATTATTTAGAAATTTATATAGTCATATTTTTTCTATGTGTGACATTTTCCAATCTAATATTAATGCAAAGATACAAAATACATTTTCTATGTGTGACATTTTGGGTAAAGGCTTACTATTGTAATTGTGATATGCTGAAAAAATGATCCCTTGATTATGCATTTCTTCATTAGTTTTGTTGAGTAGAATTGTGCGTAATTGCGGATTGGGGGAATGTTTGATTTTCAAATTTGGGTAGTTGAGTGTTTGAATAAGAAGTAAAGTTTTGAGAATAAGAGGGTAAGGATTGAACAAGAGGGTGTGATGAAACAATATAAACTAACCAAGGTTAGATTGTAAGAACAAAAAGATTGAATATCACAAATTATAAATTTAAATAATACAAGACTATCCCCGATAAAGTTTTTTTTCCTTCAAATCACCCAATGTAAAAATAAAAAGTATAGGGTTATCATTAATAAATTTCTTTCTTTTTAATTTAAAATATTATTTGTAATACATTTGAAATTGCAAAATCCATCTTATTTGCAAAATAATTGTAGAAGACACCTTCCTCTAAGTATAATAGGCAACAGGGTACAACGTTGAGGTATTCGTAGGTTAGCTATAGACGATTATTTTTTGTTCCAAATATAGGTTTTCTTTAATAGGTCATATCCTATATCCCATACCATTCCAACGTTAATAGATGGACAAGTATAATAAAGGTTAAGATTAGACTTGTTCAAATGGGAAGGGTTTTATTAAGGACTCTTTACCAACCCGTTTATAAAAAGGTCTAATCAATAATGAGTCTAATGAGTTGGTATCTTAAAGGCTCATATTTTATTGGGTCTTTAATGGGTCAAATCGGGTCAATAGTTTTCAAGACTTTTAAACACTATCAGATAATAAATTATTTTCACTTACTTGCCGATGGTCCACTATCAAGATTGGAGGTGATACATGTAAATTATCAACCTTTATAAATAAAAACTATCTCTTATTGGACGACATGACCCGTTATGTATCTTATTTGGCCCGATCTATTTTGGGTCTTCTTTGATTCGGCCCGTTTTTCTTGTTACTCATTCCAATCTTGACCCGACCCAATGCACAATCCTAATCCTCATCCATGGCAAATAATTAGTCATTTCATCCTTTAAATAGCTTCCAACTTGCTTTTTTTTAAAATTTATTTCTAATGGACACATGTGAGTTGATCATCATTTTCTTTAAATTATAAAAAAAAGTTGTTATTTTAGAATACACTTTAACATGAATGAATCACTAGGCATTAGAAATGCATAATTGTGCTTAACACTTCCATTTTAAACTCTGTTTTCACTTCTATATCTCAAGTACGTTGTATCTATATGATTAACTTCTTTTAGTATAAAAAATTTGGAATTAGAAATGAAGTACTTCGTACTTAGTAACCCATCTTTCTCTTTGCATCATTTTGGTTATCATATATATATATATATATATATATATATATATATATATATATATATATATATATATATATATATAATATAATTTTTTTTTCTGGGGTGTGAATATTGTGAATGGGGTGGGCTGGGAAAAGCTTCTAAGAAGGATCCCCAAGCTCCAGAGCCCACAAAACCAAAGGAAAAAAAAAATCAAGCAAGCCTAACAAAGCCAAACACAACCAGCCTGAAAAGACTCACTTTAGATTCTTCCCTCCAAATCACATGTGCACATCGTTCTTAATCTTTAGTCCTTGCTCGCCTCAACCCAATTCTCTGTACCCCTATACTTTACTCCTTTATGTCTATTTTTTTTTCATTTGATTTTTTACATACTTTAAAATATAATTTAAAATGCTTTTATTTTAAAATTTATAATACCAAAATTATGAACATTTGATATTATAAAAATTTACATTAAAATATATTCAACAGTATTTCATTTGAGTATATTATATTTATATTTTATAACATAATTAAAACTTGTCGCATAAATTTTTGAACATTAACTCTATAAATAGAAATGAGATAAAAATAAGACAACAAACAACATATCCCCTTCATGTCATGCATATATAATTACAAATAAAGAATTCATCGCATACTGTCTAGCTTTGGCTACTAGAATACTACATCGCCGTAATAGCCAAGGGCGACTAAGAGATCGAACTGGTCAAGAATTGAAAAAAATATATATTTCAAGCTCAGCGCAGCCAATGTGCTCCTGAAGCACATTCAAGCATTCAAACTCGTAAAAATCGTGACGAATACACATGCCATGCGTACAATATAGGCACATGTCATGCGCAGTACTTGTATAGCGGTATAGTTAAAAAAAATTTTTTGACAATAGTAACGTCCAAGGATAAATTATCTACTTTTTCTAGTCTCAATCGCTAACTTATGCTCGCAACTGTTGACCTATCTACTTTAACACAAAAAATAAAACAAAAGCTTTAAGAGAGTAAAAGGATATCCTCTGAACATCCTTCGGAGTTACATAGTTGTATATTGTATTTCAGCTACTGAGCATTTGAGCAGCACAGACTTCAACATGAGTTCAATTAAAGATGCCAATGCTTCTCTGAGCTAAGTTTGCTTCTTCTTCTTTAAGCTCATACGAAATACATTACATAGAGTTTTAAGACATAGATTTGCTTTCACTACGATCCCGATTTCCACGTCCACTTTTCAAAAATTGTAAGAAATACAATTCACAATCTAACAAAAATATTTCTTAAAATGAATTCGAATTCCTTCTTTTAGCAATTCCTTACTGTCACATCAACACTAGTTTTTGAATAATTTTATGATCAAGTATAATACTCCCTCCATTAAAAAAAAAGTTTTTTTTTATACTATAAACATAAGGTTTTATGAGAATTTTTATGATGAGGGTGTGTTAAATATTGGTAATAAAACTTTAAGAGAGTAAGTACGTTCTATTATATTTTATGTTGGGATGAAAAAAAAAAAGAATACTATAAAAAATTAAATAGTAGAATAATATTATATTAAATAGACCACTATATAAAGTATATATAAAAAATTATGTAAGGTAGATGAATAAATTATGATAAATGCGAAATTTTTTACGAGATAGAGGAAGAATGTTATTTGGACACCTTGTCCAATAAATTACATTATTTTCTTATTTGGATCATCGAATTTAGTTGTGACATGATATTAAGGAACCATAATAACCTCACCTTAACATAAAATTTCCAAAAAATAGTTATTGGAAAAGTTATAATAGTGTAAGTAGTAGGTAGTATTAAAATTTGAAGAATGAAACAAAAATAATGACAGGCAAACATAACCATCAACACTTTTACAAGCTCTCTTTAGTCCCTATGTAATAATACTTAAAACGGGGAACCAATACACATCAAGAGATTACTCAAGACATATATATATATCAGCTTACACATATGGCACAAGATATCAACCTCTTGTTGTCCAAATTATATTTTTTTTAACTTGTCACGATCCCCATATAATTTAATATTTGATAGAAAAGCTAGGTCAAAAGGTTATGGGAGCTTAAGGAAATATAAAAGTGAGTTCGCCAATTGCCATGCAGTCATCCACAACTTGCGCCAAGTAAATATTTACTTAAGATGTTTGAACAGATTTAGTAGGCCATCAATAGTCAACGGTCAGCAACATGGGGCTCTCAAATTCAACCTAACCATAAATCCTTTTAAAAGTTGCTATATATATATAGTTCTCAACTAAGACGCAGATCGATCGTATACATATATGCAATACATAAGACATAAATAGTAGTAGCAAAAAACCATAAGCATTTGCATATATGCTTAGAAGTTCACATCATGAGCCCTAACACATGCTTTGGAAGTACAAATACCATCATCCGAGGCCCTCGTCCTTCTCCTTTGAACATCAGAAAACCTTCGTCCTCGTCGCGCCACCGTCATCGACAGCAAAAAGGTTGCCAAACGAGGCATAACAATAATAATCCGGTCATTATTTATGTCAAATCGCCGAAGATCATACACACCCGACCTCAGGACTTCATGGCTCTTGTTCAAAGCCTAACGGGCCTCTCTTCTGCCAAGGAACTTCAACGGAGCGGCCTTGACGATGATCGTAGCGTTTCGTCGTCCGAGTATAGCTCGGCAAGTGATGTTTCTAGAAATGCTGATTCGTGTAAGATGCTAGGCTCATCAACTATGGATTTGAACGTACCCAATAAGTTCAATGACGTACCACTCTATACACCCACCGGCCTGGATTTCTTTCATCCCTAACGAGTAATGACTCCTTTGTTAGAAGATCATATCGTATATTTGGTTCCTTCATTTGTTTAATTTTGCTCTTCTTTTGCATGTCAATGTTTATTCCTTGATTTTTTCTACTAAATAAAAAACTAAGTACAAAGTTATTGTAATGTGAATTATGTAGTCCGCTTTTTTTTGCATGTACGTGCTTATATATTAGTCAATACTATGCTATATATATTGTTTTCCTTTGACATTATTTCTTTGGTGTGGTGGGAAAATTATAACACTGCAAACTAAAATTCCATATCGAAGTTGAGGTTGGAATTTTTACGGTCTGTCCGTCCTTTTAGTTGATGAAATCACCAAAACATTACCTTTCTCTGATCCATGCACAAATCAATGTTGTGAAGACGTACTTTATTTTGCCTTTTCTAAAGTTATTACAAAATGTGAAAAGTAAAAAAAAAAAAAAAAAAAAAAAGACTTCCACCTCTTGAAAGCCAATACATTGGAAGGTAATAAGATAAGCATGTTTTACACGCATTATACATCCAACTCATTTGGGTGTATAGAGTTTTAGGGGGATTTATGGGATTTTTTTTGGCTCCAAAAACAAGACAACAAATATTACCTTTCGATGCATCATATCTCGATATACTTGAATACATGTTAGATATTTGATGTAATTTGATACTCTATATTAGAAAAATTTCTAATTTATACCTCATATAAATATATTATATCAAGGACATTTTGTAATTTCATTTCTATACTTGATATCATAATATCTATACCAGATATATATTTTTCTGTATTTTTATATATTTGTATTTCAATATCTGATATAACAATATTTATATTTAAAATTTTAGTATACTAATATAATTTGTATTAGGTATGAATTAGAAAAAACTCCTCTATATTATATTCTACGATAAACCTATCATTGTAGACGTTCCCTCCTTATTTTTGTTGCTCATTCGACCATCTGTTAAGATAGATACCCTTACTAAACAATTTTGTTTTCTAGATAAATCATTATCAATTGGGAGGAACAGTTGTTTTCTAGAATAATCAATAGGAGGATAGAAAAGATAATATAGAATTAAGAGTGTCCCTAGCTAAAATTTCTAGCCACCAAAAACTAAAAAGCTATGCTTGTGCAAATGAATTAAGACTTTACGAGGATGACTACAACACTACACTACGTAATAATTACGTAGTCACATGAAAATTATTTTTATGTAGTCACTACACGAGATTAATAAAGATACACAAAGAGGGTTAAATCATCAGCTCGAGTAAGCACTAACATCTCAATCTCCTATAAAACATTGCCTTTAATGTATAGGTGGAATTCTAAGGTTGTGATGAGTATGATATGTATGTTTGTTTATATATATATATATATAAATCATCTCATTTATGGAGCTAGGAATTAGGACAGACCGCCTAGTCATCTATAAGAATCAATTACAAGCCATAAAGGTAGACATACCGTACCACATACGTGGAATTTGTCATAAAAAAAATATTTAAAATTTTCTCTAATGTTGAACTTTATTTTGAAACTCAAACTTTTTATTGGTGAAATTTCAAAAGTATCACTAGTAATTTATTGTTGAAGTGCACCAATTTAAATTGACGAATCTAATTCAAAATGATACAAACTCGCAAAATTCTCTTTTTTCAAGAAGATATTCCTCTAAATAACTTTTGAAAGAGCTGTCAATTTTTTTTACATATAATTAATTCAATCGGGGCTCATTTTTGACAACCACCTCTCTTTAGTCGTTGAGGCCATTAAAAATGATCTAACTAGTACCTTTATTATTAGTCAACTCGTGAATAATATGATAATACCCAACAAACGTATGTTGTATAAGAGAATGAATTTGGTTGAAGGGCAACATAAATCTTGTTAGGAGCTACGCTACTATCTACTATTATCAAGGACCATTTACAGTTGAAAGATATTCAGAAAAATTGGCAACAATTATAAAAAAAAAAAATGAAAGGGTTTGATGACTTTGATGTCTAGTATTATACCAAAATATATAGTCTAAAATTCAAAACGTGTATTTCAAAGGTTTGGTTTTGCCAGTGCATGGAATTAGAAATTTTAGGGAAGGAGTAAAAGAAAAGACACACCGACAGGGTGGTTTAATATAATTGAGTATTGAAGGTTAAATGAAATCTTTTTCCATCACTGGTAAGTTACGCCTAATCCTATCTTAGAAATATTAACAATGTCTAGGCTACCGGCTTCTACCATATATATTGGTGTAGGGTATGTCAATGACAGCTTGCGTCCAACATCAACAATCGCGACCCATTTTGATATCAATAATAGAATATCAATATAAAATTCTTATTGGTACCATTGTCGGTATGTATCCAATAAACTTTAACTCTAAAAATGAAAATATTGCAAATAAATTGGAATTGAGGAAATAGTACCAACAAGGCAACAAGCATGTGCGCTTATCTAAAGTGTATGCAAATTGTTATTGACCTTTTTTTCTTGATTAAACAAGGAAAAATTTTATAGAAATAAACCCATACAACGTCTACAATCAACATTAAAATTCCCCCAATACAAGCACTTATCTAAAATATAAAGCAACTCCCTCTTTTAATATAGTAATAGCAAAATTCAAGTTCGGCTCCAAGATCATGGAATAAATGTAACCATGAAACATACAAATACGTACAATATCATGAACATTATCATTCGATGTCAAAATATCTTTTAGTTGGACAAAGGCTCTATAATTAACACTATTCTTTTGAGATTGGAAATTACTTCTTATTCGATATTGTCCTTGTAATAATTGCATCCGCCATAGAAATATGACAACTTCCACCATGAAATACATTGACAAAACTTGTCGGCACAAACAAACATCTCATATTCAACTAAGCCTACCATAGGAAACTCAAAGATGTAGTTTTATTGAACAAAATAACAAAAATATGAACGAATTTTTTTGGTATTTTTCGACTTTGAAAACTTTAAAAATTGAAAATCCTAGAGAAAGAGAAAAAAAAAAAGGAAAGAGTGGCATGTTGTTGGCATTCATAATTTTATCTAAAAAATGTGGATCTAAGAAAATTATGTATATGGGTCCAATTCTTAATGGGCCTATAACCTTGGCCACACATGGACTGAAGTTCATCGTTTAAGAACAAGGCCTAACCAAAAAACACTTGCATTGGCCTCATCACCTTCAATCCAATAAATACTCATTTATGGGCAAGGGACAAAAGATTTTTTCTTTTGAGATCAAACACATTGATTACAAACAATTCATTCCGAAAATAGAACAACTCCTTCATAGGCAAGTAAGTATACTCTCTAAAAACTCTGATTACTCCATATTCAAGAGATCTTCACTTAAAATCCTTATTTCAACTGCCTAACTTATGCATTGGAATGGGTTTTTTCGGAAGACCACCCCCAAGTCCAATAACTCTGCTCATCGTGTAGATTGTTAGCTAAAGAGGTATGTGGAGCTTAGCTTAAGAGGATCACTTACAATCATATCTCTATTCGTTACTTAGACTTCAAGTAAGATTTTTACTCCTTTAGATAGAAACACTATGTTTAACACATGAATATTTGTATCCCATATATCTTATTTTGGAAGAAAAAAAAAAAGGAAAACATCCAAGATTATGAAATGAAGGAACTATCTACTAGTTAGGAAACAAGAATTTCTCCAATAGAGCCTATTCAAACTGGAAACAGCCTACCAAAGGTCGAGACTTAGCAACATTAACGCCGTTCTAATAATAGGACAACAATATCTAACATCAATCCAGAAATCAATAATAGTCGAACATAAATTATCTAATACATTAAGAAAACCCAATTATTTTTATAATTGATATGCTTAGCATCATCATAACCATGACAATAAACATAATATAAATACATTGACGGAAACTTAACGTTCAATTAAAATATATTACTTCTTTTGTCCTATTATTATTTATAAGTTCCATGCGAGATAATACTATATTAAATTAATTAATTACGGAGTAATATTTTAATTTTTTATAATTGTCCTTCTTAATTGGCCAATTCGAAGGTTGAATATTATCTATTTATAAGAAATTGTGGCAAGTTGTTTTCTCCTACAGGAAAAACAGAGCTCACACTTCTCTGCAGTCTTCCAAAAAATTTGGTGAAACTTTCTGTAGAATACACTATTAGTTGATTTTTCTAATTGGGTGAGGAGAAAACGTATCTTTCCATATGATCGCATATAGTAATAGCAAAATTCAAGTCCGGAGAAAACGCATTATTCAAGAGGTAGTAAACAGTAACACGTAAAAGTACCGTTTTGTCTATAGTACATATACGACATTAACCTTCAGACGTGACTCTCTTTCGAAGTAATTGCTTATGATAGCAAACATTCCCTCCAAAAAAATATATATTAGGTACATGAAAAAAATACATAATATACATGTCATTTATATGAAATATAATATACATTACGTACATAAAAAATATACATAGTACACATGTCGATTATGTGGAATGAACATTTTACATTCCACATAATTGAAATATGTACTATATTCATTTTCTATGTACGTAATGTACATTTTTTTAAAGCAAGTATACCATGATACATTTAGGTGCACTGTCCATCCCATTGATGAGGCTTATGATATCTACAATAATCGAGCATTCTCTAACAATCTAGTCTCTACATGTCTTAAAACAATGCTTAAATCTCAATGAGTAGTTTTCACTTTCAAGTTAATAATGTAAAATCGATGAATACAAATGCAATTTCTGAGTCCAATCACAAATGAAATTTCTACAAATCATGTTTTGTATATACAAATCAAAGGGAGCAAAAGAGTTCATCATTTTTACAACTCCCCCACTTCTCCCTTATTACGCAACTTATTCAACTAAATTGAATTATAGAACATCAAATTGTAAACAAATCACTCCAATAATAATGGCCTTTCCACCACGCGTGAATCACATTTCATTTTGTAATCCAGCTGTCATCCTCGTCTCACACGACCCCAGCGTATTCCGGGAACACCGCGTCGCCACCCAATCATTCCCCTAACTCGCCCAACTCGTTGGTTGACTCATTCGTTTACTCGTCCGCATCCCTCCACATCTCCTCCTCACACTGCTCCGTCAATGGGACGTCAGCTTTCCTCACATCTCCAACCGCCAATCCCTTGGTGACGTCATCCCTCACGAACACTTTCCCGGTCCGACCGGAATCCATCCCAATAATCCTCCCATTCCGGTCTGGCCGCCACTCCGAATGAACGGCCGGAGACCCACCCCCGCACCTCAAATCCCAAACAGCTAACCCCATCTTCCCACCACCGTTCCCGGCTGAAACAAACACCGCCGGCGACGTGGACCCACCAAAAAACGACCCACTGCTAGTAACCATACTACCCTTCGCACAATCATAATTTTTATTATCAAAATCCAAAAACGAAAACGCGTTATTAACATCCACAACGCCTAACTCAAACCCATCCCACAGCTTAACGACGCCGTTTCCATTCACAAGCTCAGACAACGAGAAATTGTCAACCAAACTCCGCCTCCTATGCAGCAGCTTGAATTTACCCTTCTGCCTCGGACTGTCGCTAAAATTACAAAAACTACCCTTGACATTGAAATCATCATCCTCATAAAATGACGTGTCCCACACATCCTCCATCTCTTCCTCCGCGTCATCATCAGAAGAGGATCCAGAGGCGGAGCAATCGTCGCCATTCTCATCATCGCTGCTATCAAACTCGTCGTACAAGTGAGACAGAAGCGGCTCAGACGAGGCTAACAAAGATCTAGACTTATAATGAAAATAAAAAAAAATAATCTTGAATTTATGAACCAGACTACTTAACGCATATACTAAAGCGAGAAAAAGCGCGCCCCATTTCCATATCCGATTAGCGTAAGATAATTTGCCGAACTCGAGGAGAGAGAACACTCGAGATATTAGAGATGGATTGTTCAAAGAACTTATGCTGGCTTCGAAATTAATTACAGGAATTTCCATTTAATTGCGTTTTCCAAAGGAAGGTTTACGAAATGTAGAACGAATAATCAAGGGAAAGAATGCGAGGAGGAAAGAGGGGGAGGTGTGGAGGGGAAGACCAGCTTTATATAATTCACGGAGGTCTTCTGTTCACTTGTTTCTTCTTTCAATATTACGGACTACACTTTTCTTATCCTTTTTATTAACAATTTTAATCTCATCCATGTAAAATCCCAGTCAAAATTCGAAAAATTTAATTATAAATTATTATTATATTATAAAAAATAAAATATTAAAGTGGTATTTTGTTGGATATATTTCAATATATATTTTTTGAATATTAGTTTTTCATAAATTTTTACCTTGATAAATTTTTTTAAAGTCGTATATTGGAAATCGATAAAGTTAAATTGTTAGTTTTTTTAAAAGACAAATAGAGTATTCATTAATAAGGTAGTATTATGTTATGTTATAATATGTGTCCCCAACTATGACCTTAGTTTTCCAAATTTCCATTACCAAACAAAGATATGAAATAAGGTATGCACAAAGTGTTAATATTGTGATTTTATTGGAGTAGAATTTTATTTGATTTATTAATATGTATTGGTTTAGTTTTTATTTCTAATGTAAATGTCATATTAATTGTTAGTTAATTAGTTTTTTTTAAAAATATTATGAATTGGAATTATTGTACTAGAGCATAGTTTTAATTGGTGGTACTAGATTATAGAGATAAGGTTTTAAAAATCCATGCGAAAGATTCCATAATTATCGGTTCGTAACAATCAATATAATTAAGTGGAATCGTTTTTATTTTTTTTAATAAAAATTGTATTCCATGTCATTCTTTTGTCGATATTTTGTAGTACAAGCATAATTATGTATTTGATTTATTGGTGACAAAAGCAATGACCTTTGGAATACATTATGGTTCATCGTAGTGGTTTAGGTAGAATTTTTTGTTTTTAATGCTTATTGTCTCACTAAAATATACTTCATTCGTTCATTTTTATTTGTCACTTTTGCTTTTTTTCACAATTTACAAAGTATATATTCTAACTTTAATATGTATAAATACATAATATAAAAAAAATAAAAAAAATTACATATTAACAATTGTATTTTGACACAAATCTAACAAGATCCTATAAAAAAAATCATATTTATATTTTTCACGAAGGTAATTCTTAACTAATTTAAATAATATAGGGCATATATGGAATTCTAAGTTGATGACAGATTGTGCTACAAGTTTGTATGGATCATAGCAAAGGAGGATATGGTTAGAGATAAAACGTACAACGAACCAGTAAGAAAAGTGGAAGCACACATAAAACAAGAATTGAAGGTGTGGGTAAAACTAAGATCGAGTGAGGTGGAGGATAATCATTAATCTAAGTGTTATGGGTTGCATTGAGGAGTTATGATCCTAACTCGTCGGAAAAGGCTGCCGCTCTTTTTGGACAAGATAAAGTTTGAGCTATTGCAGTGATTCAGTGATGCTAATAAAGCTGCCTCAGTTAATTAATTATTTCCCAAACTTTTTTAAAGATCTGAATATTATTTTCTGAATTGTATTTTCTTGTTCTTATTTTTTTTTTGTTATATTTAACTTTTATAGATTATAATATAAAACTTAAAATGTTTTTTTTTTCTATTGTAAAAAAAAATTATAAAGGTTGATATTATAAAACTTTACATTAAAATACATGAAATAAGATACTACTTAAAGTCTTAAATATATTTTTTATTATAATATATAAAAATTTATTATTAAAATTTTTAAACTTTAACTCTAAAATTAAAAATGTAACAAGCAAATACTCTCTTTATTTTTTTTTGTTCTTCCTATTTTATTTTTTACACAAATCCCAATTTAAATATAAAATTCAGATATATTCAATTATGCATTTATAAAAATTATAAGAAATTTATATTTATAAAATATATATTAAAGTGAATCCATCAAGACCCTAGATAAATATATCGTTTATCTAAATTGAAAAAAATTTATAGACAAGATTTAACCCAAAATTCTATAATAATTCAAAATTTAATTAGTATTACCCGAACACCCCTACTGCTGGTGTGGCAATGACGGAACATAGGATAATAAAAAGTTTGTGGCATTGATGTAATTGACGGTCTCTGGTCTCATCCACGCGCACAATGACACGTGGAAATAGATAAGTAGGAGTACTGGAGTTGGTTCCCGAGACTGGATTCTTGAAGGCAGCCAAATTTCCGCATCCACTAGAATATTCAACTATGGTGCAAAAGTTGGTGTTCTTCTCAAGTGTGGGGACATCTGTTGCTGGTGAGTGGTGATGGCCCTGATGGGCGTGGTGGCCGGCACCACTTACTCTTGTGTACTTTTTTTGTTTTATCTTCAAATGACCCCAAATTTTGTTTATCTTCTTTCTACATTTGAAAATAAATTAAATTTATAGGTAATTGCTAAAGAAGAGACTACCGGAGTTCACTTGTATTTTAAATTACAAGATTAGCCCTGTGTGATGAGCAAGTATATTTTTGTAGAATTATAGATTATGTGTAGTTAGAGATATGTGTTATTAATTACGGAGTATAAATTATAAAAAATATTTGATGAGTTAACGAAAATCTCTTCATTTAGTAGACATAAAAGTCAATCAATATAGTATGTAGTGACAAAAATTTGGCTACCTCTACAATGAGGAAGAATCCACGCAATAAACTATAAACTCTGTCAAGTGCAATTTATGGAGTAAAACTTATTAAAATATGGGGAAAAATATACAAAAACAATTCAAATGATCTATGAATTACTAACCAAAGAAGATCATCTTAGTAATAGTTAGCCTTACACGATCAACCGAGGGATGCGTATTCAATGCCACCAAAAAGCCTCCCCTAACCTAGCAAAAGTACAACACCAATGTATTTAGCATTGCATGAAGCAATTCAGAGTCATATTAGTGTCACCAAATAGGCAAATAATTTGATTCAATGATCACCCACTTAAGTTCTTGCAATGACTCAAAATCAAACATTTTTGGTAAATTAACGACGTCTATTTCATTGTAGGTATTTGATTCTATGAGGTTTTGCTTTAATCATAGTTCTAGACAAATAAAATATAGATGTGACTCATATTTAATTAGCTTTAAATTTAAAAAAAAAAAAGCAATACTTCATATATTTTAAAAGCAATTTTTATATTTTGAAAGTGATTTCTAATGTGCGTATGATTTAAAAATATATTTTGAAAAGAATTTTGTAAATTTAAAAAAAAAAAAAAGTTGATGGCAGGAGTTAGACTTTGAAAAGCATATGAAACCTGTGGAGCATATAATTTGAAGTTATGATAAAGTTGCTAGGTCTCACCTACCAATCTAGCATGCTTAATTCCTATAATCTATCTGTCATGCATCATACATGGCCCTCTTTCTCCAGCCCTCCTTCCTCATACAGAGTAGTACAACTCATGGCACCCCAACTTGCAAATTGCAATAGGACTTCAAAGGCTCGTAACACATGCCCTGTAATTGGTGTAAGAGGATGTTAGTGATATGATGAGACTAATGCTAAAACTAGGAAATTGCTCGTGGATGTAGAAGTCATTATTCATAATCAAAATATAGTATTTCACATTTTTCTTTGGTGTAATAAACAACAACGATCTAGTCTTTAAAAGCTTCACTCTTGGATATATTATAAACCACTTTTTTTTTAAGCTACGACTGGAGATGTTCAGTAAATTGCGTAGAGTAAAAATAAGAGTAATTAAGGCTCCGTTTAGTAGGGTGTAAAACGTTTTCCCTGAAAAATATTTTTTCATTTTACATTGTTTGATTTGGAGTAAAATATAGGATGTAAAACTTGGAATGTAAATTCATTTTACACTATATTGAAAACATTTTCCTCCAAAACTGGGAGTAAAACAATTTTACATCTATTCGCTCCAAAAAAAAATTAACTAACAAACAACTCATGCATAGAGGTGGGCACGAGTTATACCGTGCCCGTCATGGGTTGTGTCAGCTCGTGCCTGACCTCTTATCGTGTCATGCCGTGCCTAATTGTGGTTATGTCGTGCTACTTTTCCCTAAAACTCGGACAATGGCCTAGCACATCCCACGTGCTTGGTGTGCCGTGTCGTACCTTGTGCTGGTCTAATTTTTTAACAAAAAATAAAAAAAAGTATATAATAGAATTGAGAAAAAATAATTTTAGATAATATAAATTATATTATAAGAATATAGTAATATAAAAAATAATAGTAATATTAATTGTATTAAATACTACTAAATATTAGGGTGTTTCAGACTGTGCTTCATGCCAAATTGGCATGCCTCTTGTGTGCTAGTGTCTAAATTTTTTTTGCTGTCTACGGCCACGATCGTGCTCATGTCGTACATATTGTGCCAAAAGTGTGCCTAATCAGCCCGCATGTTGGCTAGACCAATGCCCAGCTCTACTCACGCATTATTCATTCTCATCTTCTATGTAGCATATCTCTCTGCTCCACACTTTTTCTCTCTAAAAAATCGGGGAAAAAAATCCACAATTTCTTTTCATCTTCTTCAAATATCATCAATTCAGTACATTTACTTTGAATCTCATGTCTTGATTATTAAATTATTGTATAATATCATGAATTTGAACTAATTTTATCCATTTTAGTCAAAAATAATAATAAAAAACCCTAGATTACTCCCCGATTCGATTGAGTCATGAAAGTTTCTCATGAAATGTGGGCAATCAATAGTTTATTTGAAATTATAGTAGAAAATTTATTTATATTAGAACCAAATTATTACATTGCTACAAGTTGATTGATTTACCTGTTTGATTGATTTGCTTTTCGATTGCGGATACTCCTTTATAGTTAGGTTAAGGTCTTTTCATAATGTTGAACCAAATTTTTTTAGTGTTCTTTGGTTTTATGGCAATATTATGTATAATGTAATATGTTATTAATAGATCAAATAAATATATTGTAGATTTTATAAAAAAAAATATTTGTTGTAACATAACAAATTTAGCTAATGACAAACAACTAGAAAATATAACAGAAAATAGAGTTAGAGAATACAATTAAAAAAGTCAATAGGAGTAATTGATTTTTAGTTCAACCAAACAACGAAAAATGTTTAAATGTAAAACCATTTTCCATGCAACCAAACAACGGAAAAGTTCCATGAAAATGAGTTTTCCACCGTAAAAGGTTTTCCATGGAAAACCATTTTCAATTAAAAATATTTTACGCCCTACTAAACGGAGCCTAACTTATAAATGTTTATAAGTCTTGTCAAAAAATTTACTGGAGTGAGCTAGGTCAAGGATCATTCCAGGCAAGCTATATATCTAGGTCTTTTCAAATTTGTAGAAAGTTTGTACAATTAATTGGAAAATTTTTCCAATAGCACCTAAAATAGACTATAAAATAGCACCTACAAATTCTTTCCTATTCAAATAGCACCTAAGTAAATAAATTTATTTAAAATGGCACCTTTTGGCTAAAAAGTCAATAAATTTTGATTTTTTACTCTCAAATTTCTATTGGATTTTTGTCTCCCAACGTGAAAATTGAAGGGAGTATGAAGGAGGCAATTGTGAAAGAGAGGGAGTAAGCACATACGCCCATTAGGAGAGAAAAATCCGATAGGAATATGAGAGTTAAATTCTAGAAATTGACATTTTTGCAGGAAAATAGGGATAAGTTATTATTTTTATTAAATAATACTCCCTCTATTTTTTTGTTCTTCCCATTCAAAAATTTCAAAATGTTGTTCTCATTTGGAATCCTTCTATTTTAGTTTAATATTGTAATTGGTTGAAAAAGTATGCTTAGGATCACTATCCATGTGATATGTAGCCCATTGGTTGATTCTTTAATTTTTTAATGTCATAGACTTTAGAAATTCTACTACTTATTTAATACTCAACCCACTTGCATCATTTTTTAATAGAATATATTCTTAGTTTTAAATTAATTTAAATTATTTTATAAAATCTTAATGATATTTAATATTGTATTGGTTTCTTCCCTGATTCCAAATGAAAAGGAAAAAAAAAAGAACGAAGGGAATACTAATTAGATAAGTTCCGTACTATGCATGATTTAATAATAAATTATTTTGTTAAATATTTCAATCATAAGAACATTTTTATTAATTGGTGAAAACTTGTAGTTTTTTTATGAAATAATAATAGAGTACCCATATCTTTTATGGTAAAGTAAAAAGTTTAATTGGGTAAATTTTTTTAACATATTAAATAAATAAATTATTATGAAAAAAAGGAATAGAAAAAATTATAAAATAAAGTGAAAGAAATAGATGTAGTTTTAAATGGTTTAGAAATTTGTATAGTCATACTATTATACAATTTTCTACTTATGCTTACATTTTTCAACTTAATGTTAATGCAAAGCAGTAAAATAAAAGTAGATGACACTATTTATAAAAAAAGGCAGAATTTTTTTTATGAGCTTGACACGTGTCTAATATGACATCAACATGAGTTTTACTTTAATAATAGTTTTAGATAGATATATAGATAGATAACTTAGGTCCTCTTTGGCTATAAAAGATTTTGTAGGTGCTATTTAATTTTCTATAGGTTCTATTTGTCAATGGTAACAATCCCACATTAAGGGGACTTGATACTTACCTCCCGTATTTTACTCGAACCGCCTCTTAATATCACGATTTTGCTCTTCCTTTAATTTATTAGTTATTAATGGGGTTTCTAAATTTTTTTAATATTTTGTCCTAGGGGTAGTCGTCACGTTAGTCGACCAACCCTTAGGCTTAAAAAAAACCTAAAAATTGGACGTCGACGGCTTGTTAGCCATTCCAAGAAGAAGAGACAAAACTACTTCCTCCTACAAAAACCTGACTCCTATTAGAAAAGAAGCACTAGAGAAACTTTGTTCAGATCTAGACTTTGCAAGAAGACTAATCAAAGGAACACTTAGTTCAAAATCCTATAATGACGGTGAATCTGACTACTCAGGTTCTGAAACAGCTTATGACCCTTTTAATGGTCCCTGCTCTCAATACCCTTTCGAGAGTTAAAAAAAAAGGTTTTCCTCTTTTATTATGATTGGCCGTGAATGAAAAGTCTACAGCCAGAACACGAAGACTTATTGTAATTATGCACTCCTTTTGTTTTAATCTTTTGCGTACCCTTTACTTCGCTAAACCTGAGCTTCCCTTAGAACTCAGGCGTGAAATCTTCTCACGTTGCAATGAGGTTAGAAAGCAATGGCGCCGCAAAGAGAAGCAACCACCATTTCAAGGTTTATCAAAAAGCGCTATCAAACAAAGATCAAAATATTTCGGTCGATGTTCAAATTATGGTCGTCAAATTCATCCAGGAATATGTCAATGGTCTACTTCCAAATCACAAGATGAATTTAAGGAATTGGTTCTCATTGGTGCTATTAGGTATTCTACCGAACGACCTATTCGAGAAAATTAACTTATTGAAATCACTGTGGATAATGAGTTGGCCCAAATTTCCTACAAACTTCAAAATGAATCAATAATTCGAAATACAGAAATGGACGAAGACGAGTAATAATTCAAAGCAGCAAAAGTTGGCAAGACAAGACAACACCAGAGCAATATTTCAAAAACATAAACAATAAAAGCAGAATGTCGGTAGAATAATTCAAAAAGCAAAAGACAGCAAGTTCGCAAGCATGAGTAATTCAAAAGAGTGTCGGCAGAAGATATACCGCACACTTGGCAGCAGATTATTCAAAGTACCTTTATAATTGTATCTTTTTCCTCTATAAATAGCCTTCTCCCATCTCAGGGTAAGGGACATGCTAAGTTAAGCAGCCTTAGTTTTAGTTCTCAATAAAAGCTCTGTAAGCAAAGTATTCCTAGCCTTGAGCAGTGCTCAAATCTTTGTAAGTATATTTCAAAGTTTTCAATAATATTTGGTATATTATTAAAATTACATCTTTAATCTTCAATTCCATTTTATCTTCTTTTACATTGCTTCCAAATGATCTAGTTTTAGTTCTTTTATATCTGATCTAGTTTCAATTATTATAGTTTCAGTTTTTATTTTATCCAAATGATCTAGTTTTAGTTCTTTTATATCTGATCTAGTTTAAGTTCTTATAGTTTCAGTTCTTATTTTATGGTTTCTTCCCTGATTCCAAATGGGAAGAAAAAAAAAAGAATGGAGGGAGTACTAATTAGATAAGTTTCGTACTATATGCATGATTTAATAATAAATTAATTTGTTAAATATTTCAATCATAAGAACATTTTTATTAATTGGTGAAAACTTGTAGTTTTTTATGAAATAATAATAGAGTACTCCATATCTTTTATGGTAAAGTAGAAAGTTTAATTGGGTAAATTTTTTTTTTATCATATTAAATAAATAAATTATTATGAAAAAAGGAAGAGAGGAAACTATAAAATAAAGTTAAAGAAATAGATGTAGTTTTAAATGGTTTAGAAATTTGTATAGTCATACTATTATGCAATTTTCTACTTATGCTTACATTTTTCAATTTAATGTTAATGCAAAGCAGTAAAATAAAAGTAGATGACACTATTTATAAAAAAGCCAGGAAATTTTTTTATGAGCTTGACACGTGTCTAATATGACATCAACATGAGTTTTACTTTAGTAATAGTTTTAGATAGATATATAGATAGATAACTTAGGTCCTCTTTGGCTATAAAAGATTTTGTAGGTGCTATTTAATTTTCTATAGGTTCTATTTGTCAATGGTAACAAACCCACATTAAGGGGACTTGATACTTACCTCCTCTCTTTTACTCGAACCGCCCCTTAATATTATGATTTTGCTCTTCCTTCAATTTATTAGTTATTAATGGGGTTTCTAAATTTTTTTAATATTTTGCCCTAGGGGTAGTCGTAACGTTCGTCGACCAACCCTTAGGCTTAAAAAAAACCTGAAAATTGGACATCGACGGGTTGTTAGCCATTCCAAGAAGTCCCTGCTTTTCACAAGTAATTATTACATAAACAATTTATGAAATATTCCCTCAATAGCATGTGTAAAATATTCCTTCAGTACCTATTCCCACAACCTTGTTTTGTTAC